>VWZY01004646.1:100435-119360 GCA_013399075.1 Chloroceryle aenea
AGTAGCAGGAGTAGCAGTAGCAGCAGCAGCAGTAGTAGGAGCAGTAGTAGCAGCAGCAGCAGCAGGAAGTCAAGTCACCATAGCCACGGGCATCACTCAAGGTACCTGAACGGCAGCAGCAGCAGCAGTAGCAGCAGCCAGTCGAGTCACCATGGCCATGGGCATCATTCAGCACATCTGGAAGGTGGCAGCAGCAGCAGCAGCAGCAGAAGCAGCAGCACAAACTCCAAAATATGGGTATCTGTCAGTAAATTGATGCTGCTAATGTTCATGAATCACACTCCTGATGGTAGCTGGCTTTGCATTGTAAATCAGGAACTTGCCACTTGACACAGTAAATTTTAGCAACAAAATATTGCAGAATTCATTCTGCAAACACACGTGCAATTGTTGACTCAGATGGCTACTTCAAGCATCTCAGAAGTTTCCACAAGTTTGTTGAAACTTTTGGTGTAGGCAAGGAACCATTTTTTGCCAATTTACTTCTTCCTTTCAATGTACATTGCATGTTTCTGTCTTAATTTTGTGGTGGGAATATTAATGCTTAATATAAACTACTTCAAGTCTTGCATTATGGGCTTGTGACTAAGCATACAGAACTATGCATGAATGATAATTAGTAAAATCCTGACTTAATTCCCAGTGCTCAGATTTCAATGCAACTGCATCACTTCTGAGGCTTTTCATCTTCTTGTTTTTATCATTTTTCAAAGGAAGAGCATGAGATTTATCGGTATCGCTTTAAATCAGCACATAGACAAGAGGTGAGTTGTTCTTTTCTCGGGAAATTAAGGATGGAATCTGTCACATGTCAAACCTTAGAGGCTACTTGTTGTCATTGTTGAGGAAAATTACAGTCCTGGCAATGTTTAGAGCACCAAATCAATGGTGGTGGTTCTTCTGTGATGTGTAAACACAGAGAGCTATGTTCTCCTCTGTGTTGTTCACATGATGCCATTTGTGGCTCTGCAAAGGAGATGCAAAGCTCTGCCAAAGCACTACAAGGGATGGGGGAGACACGCTTTAGAAGAACAAAGATCCTCCCATCAAAAGCTTGGATCATTTGGCTGTCTTTGATCATTTGGTTCCTTGGGTTGACCGTTGATAGACATTGAGATAGTGCTGTTAACAAACACAGACCTTATTTTATTGTATATTAGTTCAGCAGATTTTCACTAGGACATGAATCACAGAATGGTAGGAGTTGGAAGAGACCTCAAAAGATCATCTAGTCAGATGCAGCCAGAGCAGGATAAACATAAGCCAGCCAGAAACATTGTATTTGATATTTGTGTTCCTCAAAAGTAAAAAGATCAGCTATGTGTATCCATTTAGTTGACCCTTTGGTCTATTCAGTGTGTCCTCTGGTTGGTCAGGCTGTTCTAGAAGTAAAATGAATCAGTTCTGGTGTTTTAGATTGAATCAAGAGGCTGGTTCAATTTGACTTGCTCTGGTCCATTGTTTTTTTTTTTCCACAGAGGGAATTCTCCTCTAGACATGTTCTTATTTGTCTCTTCTGAGAGGTCAGATATATTTGGGTAAACTACATTTTTCAGAGCTAGATCACAGGTACTAAGCAGGACAAAGAAGCATATTGCAAGTCATCAAGCTGCTCAGGATTGGAACACAAATCCACCAACACCAAGTGCCATGACTGAGAGTATCCTGCAGCACTGCCTGGTGCAGTTTCTTCAAGCGTGCTTTTAAGTTGCCCTCCTGAGCCCAATGCGTTTTCTCCTTGCAGTTCCCAAAAAGGAAAATCCCAGATGATTGGCTTAGGAGCGACTACTCTACCAGATCTAATCATGCCTCATCTCGAGCTGCTTCCCAGGTTAGTTGTGTCATTTGTAGGGGTTTTGGATAGCTTGGAAGCGCGACGATGCACTTCCAGTAGTTGTACAGCTAGGATGTTGGGATGAGAGAATTCCCAGCCTCTCAAGTCTTGGGTATCAATCAAGAGCAAGACACCCACCATAGTTCCCATGCTCTTTAGGTCAAGTGAGGAAGTCTAGTAATGGTGTGAAGGAATTGCAGGACATAGAACACTTCAAGCCCTGCTGTCAAGAGGGAAGGTTCTTGATGTTGAAGACAACATCCTGGATTATATTTTGTGCTAGAGTGCAGTACAAATGCAAAACCTGCCTGCCCCACAGATCTCACAGCTGAAGTGTGAGGTGGAAGCCAACAGACCAACCAGACATAGATAAACAGGAGGATGTTATCATTTTGTGAATGAGTGATGAGTACAACTGACAGCTGATGCTGTTAGTCAGACTGAACCACTTCTTTTCATTCACAGGGTATTAACAGTGAAGCCTGGATCACACAGTCCTTACTGTATCCTAGTGATGTGAATATTTCCATGGACACTGGGACAGGTTGCTCAGAGAGGTGGTGGAAGCCCCATCCCTAGAAGTTTTTAAGGCCAGGCTGGATGGGGCAGGAAATGGCACAAATTTAGACTCACACAAAACACAGTGATGAAATCCATCCGTGTGCTTGCAGAGACACGTGAATGTTGAAGACGTATGCTTGGGAGTTTATAGGCTTGTATAGATGTATGGTATAGATGTTGGTGTATATTTGCAGTTCAGCTGCTTATTTTTCATTTATCCATCTAGCATCTAAAATGTTCCAAGGTAACACTTTTATAATCATCTTCTTTTCATGCTTTCTTCTCCTCCTTAGCCTAAGTTTCTGGGAGATGTTAAAACACCAGTATTGGCTGTTTTTCTTCATGGCATTCGCAATGATAAGAAGATAGGAGGCCTCCAGCTTGTGGTATATGCTGATATTGACTCCATCAAGCCCCGAATGCAGGTGTTTGTGTCAAACCTTACAGATTCCAGCAAGTGGAAGCTCTGTGCTGATGCTTCAGTCCTCAATGCTCACAAGGCAGCGGTAAGGCTCAAAACCAGGTCTATACAGCTGTATGCACCACAGGAAAACCATATTCCATGCATTTTAAAATGGACTATTTCTCTTCCCTTTATAGGCTTACCTGAAATGGGGCTGGAATTGCCAAGACTACAAGATTTCAACTGAGCTGGTAACTGGACGGTTTGCTGCCCACCCTGCCGCACAAGTGAAAGTGGAATGGCCTAAAGTTCCTTCGAGTATCAGATCTGTAGCAGAATGGTGAGGTTTTAGTCTTTGGTGACACTCGTGCATGATATCAGTCAACTGGGAAAAAATCAGCATCCACCCAGGAGGTTCTAGTACCTTATGTACCTCTAGTAACTCTAGCTGGTTCTAGTACCAGGCATTGTCCAGAGGAGAGCTACCAANCTCTGGTCTGTCTGACATAAAAGCTGAGTGGGAGACCACAACCATCCTACTATAATGTGCAGTAATTCTTTATCCTGGACATAATTACTGAAAACTGAGGAGCAGATCTTTCCTCTCAGTGAACACTCCATCAGTAAAGCTGGGAGTGGTCATGGGAACCTAACCAGTGATCCTTGAGACATGTGCTGCTTTTTGCTTTATCTCACCAGTTCTTTCTGATTTGAATTTTTGAAGGTTTTACAAGTTTGTCCCCGGGGCTGCGTTTATGTTGGGCTTCTCTGAAAAAATGAACAAGAATCCTTCTCGACAAGCCAGGGTGATTGTGGCTCTAACTTCTCCAAGGACATGTGATGTTGTTGTCAAGCTTCCTGATGTAAATATAAAATATTATTATTGCTCTCCTATTTCTTTCCTATCACTCTCCTATCTTCTCCTCACTAGGGAAGTGAGAATGTTGCATTTTAGCTACAGTAGGTTAATTCTGAGAAAGAGGAGAAAACCAACCAAAGAAACAAAAAGAAACCTCCCCAAAAAAACCCAAGCATCAGTTAGCAAATGATGCAAGCAAGTTTTGCTTATTTTCAACCTTTTAATACCACATCCAAGAATATCATGGCTAAAGAGAGTACCATGGGTACTCATAATGCATTTCCATCTGTAGTAGTGTTCACCTAACCACCTCTGAAGGGGAGCAATTCATTCTCTCCCAAATAATGTCTGAATGATGGCACTGGGGTTGGACTCGATGATCTCTAGAGGTCCCTTCCAACCCCCAAACATTCTATGACCCCTGTGATAAGAGGAAACTGTAAGCAGAAGCAAAAAGCTGATGGGTAGTGAGTCATTAGAGTTGTGTTCACGTAAAACCAAACCAAAGAAGAGGAAATCAAGCTTCAAACAGAAGAAAAAGCTGATCTCGGCTGTTTGCTGTGAATTCTGAATGTGCCTTTGAATTCTTTTCAGGTGATCCTCTATGAAAAAGCCCTGAGGCTTCCCCTGGCACTCCCTGTAGGTCCAAGGATACCAGCTTCGGAGCTGAAGCCTCCCATCTGGAATGTCTTTGCTGAAGCCCCCTCTGCGGTGATTGAGAATTTGAAAGGTCAGGATCTAACTGGGTTCATCAGCATGATAATCTCAGTCTCCCAAAGCACTCAAGCACATTCTGAATCTTTTATTTTTCTGCAATTGTTTGTCCTCAGTAATATAGCTAGAGCAATACAGTACTACAAATAAAATATGCCATGTAATAACTTTCTTTTATGGAAAAGCAAATGCTCACTGGCATTTTCTTTAACCAGCTCGCTGCTCCGTTTCCCACAACAAGATCACAACCTTTAATGATGTTCAGTTTAACTACACACTGCCAGCAAGCTGCTACCACATCTTGGCTCAGGATTGCAGCTCTGACCTCAAGTTCCTGGTGATGATGAGGAATGCTGAAGAAGCTCTGAACCTGAAAGAAATCAACATCAAGCTTGGCAGTCAGTAAGTAACCCCTGCCAGATGCTAGGAGCGTGAGGGACACAACAGCCATGTTTAACACGAGAGGAGCTCAGCTCTGGGCTTCACTGCAAGGGGCAGCAGCCCATGGGATTTCAGCATTCCCCTTACTTGCTTTCCATGTGTATTGAACGTGATGCTGATGGTGTTACCCTGCATCTTAGTAGACAAGAATACCACAGCGTGATCTCAGTGGTTGAAATGATCTCCTGCTGTGAGCAGTGATGTTTAGTGAGCAGGAAAGTGCCTGTGTCACTGTAGGTGTGTGAATGTGAGACGAGCAGGGTATGAACACTCTTCTCCTTAACAGTGAGATCGATATGCACCCTGAGAAGGGACAGGTGAAACTGCTGGTTGATGGAGTTGAAAGCCCCACGAAGAATGTTTCATATGGATCTGCTGGTAAGTGATGCAGCATCTACTCTTTCATTTTTGTGTATGCTTTAGATCTTTTTTTCTCTTTCTTCTCTTTTTTCCTCTTTTTTTCTTCTCTCCTTTCTTCTCTCCTATGAAAGTGAGTTCATCAGTTTGTATTCAGTAAGTATTTCTACCTTTGGTTGCAAGGTTAATATTTAAAAACATGTATTTTACTCACTTGCACAGGAATATTTAGAAAGCCTGGTTAGAGTGTGGAGCTCTTGAAGTGACCCAACTAAGCAATTTGGCTAGCATTCTGAAATCTGCTAGGAATAAATATGGAAAACTGGTCAAATAGCCTGCTTGTTTCTCTCAAAGCAGGAACAGGGTGGGTTTTTTCCTGTCAAAGGTACCAGAGGAGCTCGTTTCATTCTGTGCTATACAGTCAGGGGCTAGGTTTTTCCTGACTGTAGAGATACAAATCAGGCTAAGTCTCGCTGCAATTGGGTTAGCATCTGCCAGTGCTGAGCTCTATCCTAATTGTTATGTGCTTGGGAAGTGATAATTCTGCTGGAATTAGCTCCAGTGACAGGCAGTGTCCTTTCTGTCTCAATTCTCCAGCGTAGTGTACTCAGGGCCTTGTCTATCTGCACAAGTACACAGGTATTACAGACACCTCTGTAATAATTGCTAGAAATAAACACGAATATGTTGATAATCCAAGGAAAAATGAACAAATCTGTGATCATTAAAGTTGCTTTCCAACTTTTTACAAACACCTATTTCCTATATATCCACATTTCTATATTTTTTTACTAAATGTGTTGTTCCTTGAGTAGAACAATTGAGGCATTTCAAGGAAAAGAACATTTGAGAAACGTGGCAGCTGCTTTTTATTCTTTCTTAAAGAAGTTAGGTTGGGTTTGGGTTTGATTTTATTTTATTGTGTTTTCTTCTAGGTGCTTCTCTGTGGATCCACACTGAAAAGCAAGGGCTTGTACTTGTTGCCCCAGCCTATGGCATTGATAAATTGTACTTTGATGGCTACACATTCAGGGTATCGTTCTTCCTCTTCATAAGCCTGGGTGTTGGGAAATTTCTTTAGCATCCTCTGTATAAATCTGTATGTGTGAGTGCAAGAGTATACAGCAGCAAAGCTAAATGCATGCATGGCCCAAAAAGTCCCCCAAATGAAGATGACACTACAGCATTACCCAGTCCTGCTCTTTATTTCTGAGCAGGAGAAATGGGAACCTTTCCCCAAGAGAAATATGTTATTCTTGGCAGTGCAGGTGTGTGTCAGGCTGGTGAGCACACACACACACAGAGTGAGCCAGGCGTTTGCAGGAAAAAATGACTTTTCAGCTCCTGTGCACTGTTCTTACAGCTTGAAATCAGCAAAAACATGCAGTCATTCTTTTAAGGTGAATGAATGCTTTGAAAGCTGCACTAAAAATAATGCCAAATGGGCATGTAAAAAATTGGTAAACCATACTGTTCCTATCACCTTTGTGATGAAAACATCCATCAGAACAAAGCTTTGATCTATGAATAGTCGAGGCTATTAATATACAGTGGGTTTTAATGCCTCTAACAGTTCAAGACACTGCAGCACCATGGGAGCTTAGCATCTGACTGTCAGACCCTTTTGAATTCCTACCCAAGAGATTTTAAATGTTTGGGCATTAGCTTATACTGGAAGAGCACAAAAAATCTGCTCCATAGGTCTTACTTGCCTTAACATGAAATGGTTTTTTTCACCTTTTTTTCTGTTGTTGTTTTGGTTTTGTCTTTGTCCCTTTTTTTTCTTTTCCTCAAAGATTCAAGTTGCTTTATGGATGGCAGGGAAAACGTGTGGCATATGTGGAAAATATGATGGAGAATGTGACCAGGAATATCGGATGCCCAATGGATATGTAGCTAAAGACACAGTGAGCTTTGGGCATTCTTGGATTTTGGAAGAAAAGTCTTGTACAGGAGGTATGTAAGCTCTAATAATTGCAGTTGTGTAGAAAATGCAGGATCTGTGTAGAAAAAATAAAATATAGAAGCATTTTGGGCATAAAAATAATTTTAAATGTATTGATTACTAACTTATATATTAAGCATTAAAATCACTTAGCAGTTTAGAATGAATGACAAGTTAAACAAATCAGTTTAAATAACCAAGCAGAAAAAAAAGTGTTTTAGAAGATCAGAAAAAGAGAAAAAAAAATATGAGGGAATAAATTCCCATGGGAGCCTTTGATTTAAACCCATCAGCATTTTCCAGACCTCAATTTCCAGCATTTCACACATCAAAAAGTCAAATGGGGATTAGTAATTGTTACCATGGCTGACCACCTGATTTTTTGAACCAGTGCAACCTGTCAAGCCAAACATTCAAGTGCATGAGCAGCTCCAAGGACTTAATTACATAGCTGAAATTAAACCCCAAACAGTAATATCCCCATGGCTGGTAGTGATCACATACTGTGTTCCCACTTAACATAGGGTGGAAATGGCTGGGATTTTAAAGAATAAAGCTTAGAGTTGGGAATAAGTTCTGCTCCATTTAGCTTCTCACACACTTGTAACTGCTTGTCCTGGAAATCAGGACTGAGATCAGTAGTACTGGCTGGCAGGAATGCCTTTCAGCCTCTCCCTGCAGCAGTTCTGTGGCTGAATGACTGTGATAATAGTGTAATTCCTTAGTGATTATTTTTATTTGGTCAGAAATCCTCCCTTTGTTTCCACTGAGTATTCACACTCCTGAACGTGGTTTTGCAGCTCTTCAGCCAGTTCACTTGGAAAGGTGGTTATTAGAAAGTACATCAGACTGTTTCTACATACTAAATAAAAATTGCATTCGAAATTAACTTCCCATAGCTCCATATGTAATTATCTGGATTGAAAAGCTTACCAGCCAGTGATTCTCCACCTCTCGTGATCAAACCAGAGTTTCCATAGCAGAAATCAGCAGTGTTGGCAGATGGGTCATTCTGGGGACATCTTAAGATTGTGAATGTGTGTAAAGTACCACTAATGACTGTGTTACAGCCTGCAAACTGCGACGCTCCTTTGTGAAGCTGGAGAAGACCGTTCAGCTGGCGGGTGTAGAGTCCAAGTGCTACTCCACAGACCCAGTGCTGCGCTGCAAGAAAGGATGCTCTGCCACCAAGACTACTCCAGTCACTGTTGGTTTCCACTGTCTCCCAGTTGGTAAGTCAACAGAAATCCCACTGAAGGGGAACTGCACAAAAATCTAAATAGGTTGGGACTTGACTCAATTATTCCACTAGAAATTAATGTATAATTAACATATCAACAGGTCAGGCATGGACCTTTCTGTGTTTTCATTAGTGTAAAACTTCCTCTAGCAAGATAAGTTGTTTTCTGTTGTCATTTCACTACGTTTTTGGCATTTAAAACCTAAACTGAACTCCCCTTCGTGGTGCTTTGAGCTAACAAGACATAGGCACAGTCAACACTGGGAATCAACTGAAAAAGCATATAGATGACAGGTTCATGTTTGTTTTTCCTTTAAGATCCTAATATCCTTTCCTAAATGTATTATTAATAACATTCTAAATGAAACTAATAGTTTTCAAGGTAGAACTGGCTTAATTAAGTGGGTTTTCCAGAACACCTCTGTGTGACTTAGACAAATCCAACTAGATGAGCCAGTGAGGAGAAGCCAAGCCTGCTGTAATTAATGACTAGTGCATGGTAAGTGCTGTACCTTGCAAAACTACTTCTGGTGTTTACTGTTTAATTTTCATTTCTCGTTCCCCATCAGATTCAGCTACCAGCCTGACGGACAAACAGACAAAGTTCGACCAGAAGTCAGAGGATATGCAGGACACTGTTGATGCACACGAAGCATGTTCTTGTGAGAACGAAGACTGCAGTGCATGAAGCTGTACATTGCAGCACAGGGGAAAAAAAAAAACCCAAAAAACAGAAACATTTTAGTGTTTTTATTGTGTGATGTAAGAAAACCCATCTCGAGAAATAATATAGTAAATTAAGTGTTTAAGGATGTGTGGAATCTTCCCCAGTAATTTAAAGTATTAAACTTTATTATTGTAGAAACTGTTATAATTGCCCATAAATATCTGATTTCATAATAAATCCACGCATGGAAAAAATTATGATGGCTTCCTTATTTCTCTGGTTATGGAAAGAGGAGATCTGCCTTGCTTGTCCTCGTGCCCTATTTCATAGATTTCTTGAGCCTGTGACCATCTTCTGGGTACTAGGCATGGTCCACATCAGGCCCCATCAGGGTTCTGGGTTGAGTAGCCACAGTATTAGGCTCCTGCTTGTTTCCCCCAGTGCTTTCATCCCTCGTGCTGGGACTGTGTGCTCCTGGAGCAGGAGATGATCACACAACAGCCTCTGCAGCAGCAACACAGCCATGGTGCTCTGCAATACCTGCTTCATGTGCTGGTGCTGCCACAGGGAACCAGCCTGAATCTTAGGCCTCTTGGCAAGGCTGCTCCAAGAGTGAGGAACACATCATGTTTCTGATGCACAATGTGCAGAAACCAGGGGTCTTTCCAGGACGTGGTGGAGCTACCCAAGTGCACCACCTGCCACAGGGTCTGAAGTAGAGCCAGACCTTTGCACCTTAGGTGAGATGTCCCAACCTCCACATCCATGAGCCCTTGCTGTGGCCACCACCACCAGGTGGGCTCTGCCTCCTGCTCCTGGTCTGCATGGGCAAGGTGAGGGACATACTCATCTGCCAGGAGTGCTGGAGCCCAGAGGATTCCAGTGGCTCTGGACAGATGTTTTCTGCTTGCCCTTAAGGCTAGGCTTGCAGGCTGACTGCTCATGCTGGGTGAATTTTGATTCAGAGCCTTGCCTTAGGGGATGTCACAGACATAACCATCAAGGAGACTGCTGGCAGCTTCAGTCATCAGGAGTTTTGCACAGCTTTCAGTGGAAATGGTGGTGTATTTTCTTATCTTTACCTGCCTTAATTCATCAGCATTCTCCCAATTAATACACAGACACCCAGCCTTTTTTATTACTGGCTGAACACACATTTATGCTTTGTACTGAAATTCATTAATGCAAAGCAGAATGTGATCCCACTCAATTGCTAAACATGCAGTTCTTTAGGAAATTAATTAAAATAGAAGCAAGTTATTTAGTTCTTAAAACCAGTAGAAACCAGTGAAGAAAAATGGGGGGTGGAAAAGTAATTGCATGGTAGTTTTTGAAAACACTTGAGAAGATTGTGGGGAAAGTTGTGGGTTTTTTGCTTTCCCCACCAGCTGTAGTTCCTTCAAAGGGTGCATTTCTGTGAGTTTCATTGTCTGGATGTGGGGTCTGTAGTTTGGAATGGTAATGTCCTTAGTATTAAAAGGAGTATATTAGAAAGCCAGGCGTACGTATGCAGTTATATGCAGTTAAAATGCTCTCATGCTACCTTGAGCTGCAAAATGATGGGGAGCTGACAGTGTTTGGCAGCAGCAGCAGTAAAGCAGGGAGCTGGTGGGTTTGCTGCTTGCCTGGAATTCAGAGGGAGCTGTGCCTGGAAGGATGGACTTCCCAGGTAAGCCCTGAGGCTGGATGCAGGAGAAGCTGGGGCATTGCATGACCCCAGGAGCTGAGCTCCATAGGGAGCTCTGCCATGAGCTTCCAGCACCAGGGCTTCTCTCTTCCCAGCCTGCCACGGCTGGAGCAGAGTTTGGGGGTCACTCTTGTCTTCCAGCCCAAGTGCTCAGGGGTGAGGGATGTGATGAGCTCAGCAATAACTCCCTGGCAGGAGGCCTGCAGATGAGCACTACCCAGGCACCATGGCAGCTGGAGTGCCTGGAGCACTGTGGGGGGAGGCAGAGGGCTGTGGAGATGCCTCAGGAGGCCTCTCCCCCACTGTCATCAAGGAAGCGTTGGCCAGGGGAGGTCCTGGGAATGACAAAGTATTTTGTCACCTTCATCATTTTCTTAGGACTTTTTTTTTCTGTACAACGTGGTGGTTATATTCTTCGGAGAAATAAGAAGCATGAAAGAGCTGTGAGGTTAGGAGAGGACAGGCTGGCACTTTAAATCATTCTTGGCATACTGGAGAAATGATCTAGAAAATAAGAGGGTTCCATTTCATAAAGAAACCCCCAAAGTTGAAGCCCTTACCAACAGGTTTTGCCTACACCTGGATCAGAAGCAGAGATGGTGTCATGGCAGAGGTGACTGGGGACACAATGTGTGAGGGGTGGGATGGGGGTGAGATGCTTCAAGGCTCAGGATTTTGGGGATACCCTGCCCTTGTAGATGGACACAACCCAGAAAGCCCTTGGGGAGGACCCTTCGTCTGAGGACTGGTACAACGTGGTGTTTTAGGAAGGTAGTGTTATAGTTTTGAGACACCAAACACAAGTGTCACCACATTTAATCTGCCCCCACAGCAGCACACTTCTGTTTGCAACGCCACGGACCCCAAGCCCTTGCTGCCCCAGCTGTGCAGCTGCATATAGCAATGCTGTAATATATTAGCTCTTGAGACTCAATTACCAGTTGCTAGTAACTCTATACTCAAATCCTTCAGCTACATTCACCAAACCTCCAAAGACAGGACACAGCTCACTAGTGTGCTTGGCTTTTCTACCACGTGCCAGCAGTTTTACAAGGGAAGGGGTTAAAACAAACAGGACCAGACTCTGGTGCTGATGAGAACATCATGAAGTACTTGCCATGCTTCAAAATTTATTTGTCTTTTTTTCCCCAACAGATGCAATCTTTGACCCAGGAACAAAATCCACTGTTTATTGGACTTTATAAATTATATCCCGACTGCCAATTATAAAGAGGCATCAGCTGGAGAGCAGGATGAAAACCAAGCTGTCTTGGATAGGAGCTACTGATCTATTGATGAGAAGCTGAACTGAGTCCATTCCCCCAGTGATCTGAGCAGCAGCTTCGGTTCCACACCCACAGAGGAGGTTGGTGGGGAAACGGTGCCAGAGCAGCTCCAGTGAGAACCCCTCAGTCCTGGGGCTGCCGTAACACTCGGCTGTGATCCTGATGGGAGTGATGTGCCTGGCTCTGTCCCTCCTGGCTGAGCCCAGCTCCATGTGCTGGCTGTTGGGGATCAGGGGACTCACAACCAGGGCAAAGCCCTGGCAGCAACCAGACAGACTTGTGAGGCTGCCTCCAAAGAGACAGGGAAGGAGAAGGGTGCTCCACCGTGGGGTGAAGACACTGATCCTTGGTGCATGGTGTGAAATGAGAATGGGTGAACCACATTTGGTGTGCCTTTGTGAGCCGAGAGAGTTGTGTCCATAACACTTGTCAGCCTCACTCCTTCCACTCTGCAGGGGCAGCCCTCACCAAAACCTCTCCGTGGCTGTAATTGCACTGGTGCAAGGGGCTGACACCCTGCAAGAGAAGGCAGGCAGGGGGAGAATGAACACCTGCAGCACTCACCTATGGCCTTTGTAACAACGACGGGAGGTTTGTTTTACTGGGTGCATCCCCCATCCCCAGAGAGCAGTGCTGGGGTGACAGCCTGTCCACAGCAGGGTGGCTCTGGGCACGGTGTCACAGGAGGGCTGCCTGAGCATTTTGCACAATCCTCTTGGGGCACTATCAGTTTGATAAGCTGTGTGCCATATGGTCAGGTCAGGATAACCTGGGCAAAGTGAGCACAGGCTGCAATAGCACTGGGTGTTTCCAGGGAATAAGGATAATTAGTAGGTTTTTTTCTTACACAATAAATATTTTGGCTTTAGCTACATTTTAATACTTCCAAGCATTTGGTTCAGAAGGTACTTTCAGTTTATTCTGTTGGTGAACTGAGAACAGAAGTGCTTGCAGTGGTTTTGGCTCAGCAACAACAGTCAGTGCCTTGTCCCCGACCCCCTCTCCCTCAAAGGGTTTGAGTGGTTGATAAAAAGTTAATAACTCAACAAAATTCACTGTGCCTGTTAATAATTCTTCTATAAAAGCCACACGTTTTCCCTGGCAGCCTTCAGTCACTTTCAGCATGAAGGGACTCATCCTGGCCCTGGTGCTCGCCCTCGTGGGTAAGTGGAAGCTTCACTGGCACTGCTGAGCCATGATGGCCACGGTGATCCTCAGCAAACTCCATCTCCTTGGGGGCCTTCCAGGGACATTTACAGCTCGATTTGCTGAAACCCTTTTATGATTTTAGCTGTAAACTACCAGATCTCTGTGCCTAAGCTCAGCAGCTGGTGAAAAGCCAAGCAGGCAGCAACTCGTGAGCAGGGGCTTGGTGTCTTGGGGGTGTGGGGTGCACCCTGGGAGCCCATTGCTGGTTGTCTGCCAACCATTATCACACTGAGCAAATGAATAATAAATGAAAGGATCCACAGAGATGGGGGGTTCTCATGCATCCTTCTCTTTCCTCCCACACAGGGGGCGAGAAGCAGGACCTTGGTAAGTGTGCAGCTCCCACACTGCCCTCCCCTTCAGCTGTGCCTTGCCCACTGCTTGCACCTATTTTTTGGCAGTAGCAGCCTCACCCTTGTTTGCTTGGTACGGTTCTTGTGAGTAGCATCACAACAGTCATAGCAAAGGTGTTTCTGGCTTTGGTTTTGTCTTATTTTTCAACAGAGCCCGTGTTTCATACTGACAAGACCTACCTGTATGACTACAAGAGCATCATCCTGCATGGGCTGCCCGACAGAGGCCTGGCGGTGGCAGGGGTGAGGCTGACCTGCAGGCTGGAGATCAGCCACGTGTCTCACAGTGACTACCTCCTCCAGGTAAATCACCAGAGGTGTGGAAATCCACCCCCACCAGTAGCTGCATCTGCAGCTACAGACGTTTGGTTCATGTCCATACCTCCCCCACCCCACCCTGGCTGGTGAAGTAAAAGACAAAAATGATTCAAAGCTCACATGAAGGTTTAGGACCCATTCTGGTGCCCAGATGACCCCATAAGCCATGTCAGCCCAAGAGGCTTTGCTCAGGCAGTGCTGATTTCCCCAGCAGGGCAGAGCTGCAGACACAGGCACCGAGCCTTGCACCCCATACCCCCAAGTCATGCTGGAGGTGAGCTGAGGGCACTGCTGGGAGCATCAGCAGCTGGAGCCAAACTGTTTTGGGTTAGTGGTGGTGACCTACAGGCAGCAGCACAGAATTCCTCCGACAGAAGGAGCCAGCTGCTCCAGCTGTGCTGCCATCAGTTCCTCAGCTCCAAGCTGCCTTAGGCTCATCTCCATGCAGAAACGTGGCAGGCAGCTGCTAGAAAAAAAAGTCCTTAAGATAAATTTACTAAGGCAAAACTAAGCTGGAGTATGACAATGAGAACTCAAGCATGAAGCTATCCACATTTTTTAACCTGGTCCCTAGCCTGAGAAAAGCTTGGCGTTAGCATTCAGATAACATGGAAGAAAGTCCCATCTGGCTCCATTATCTTCCTTTTGATCTTCTTCACAGAGGCATTAATTCAAAGGTGAAGAATTCTAATGGCAGTGCTTGTGCTCAGCATAATGATAGCAGGTCTGGAAGCGCTGTTTGTCATCCTAAAGATTAAACAAAAATGCTTAAAATACTGGTATGGAAAGAAAGAACACAGAACAGGGAACTAGAAGACACCACGTGGGGAGAAAGCTGTAAGAGGGCACTTAGTGTTTGCCCTAGGAGATTACCCACGCTGTAATCCTGGGCATAAACTACTGAAGCAGAGTGAAGGAATACCTGTTATCAAATGTTAGCCACTCTGGCAATTGCAGGGTCTGTGCAACTGTGCTAGGATTGCTGTAATTGTAGCAATTGCAGACCAGAGTCTTGAGTAGGTTTTAATTTAAGGAGGCCAGTGATGAGTGGTGTTCCTCAGAGGTCAGTAGTGGCACTGGCACTGTTGAACATCGCGGTTGACAAGATGGGCAGTGGGATCAAGTGCAGCCTCAGCAAGTTTGCTGACAACATCAAGCTGTGTGGTGCAGTCAATGAGCTGGAGAGAAGCGATGCCGTCCAGAGGGATCTTGACAGGCTTGAGAGTTGAGCCCATGCAAACCTCATGAAGCTCAGCAAGGCCAAGTGCCAGGTCCTGCACATGGGTCATGGCCATCCCAAGCACAAATATAGGCTGCGTGATGTGTGGGTTGAGAGCAGCTCTGCAGAGAGGATTTAGGGGGTTTGGTTGATGAGAAGCTCAACGTGACCCAGCAATGTGCATTTGAAACCCAGAAAGTCAACTGTGGCCTGGGCTGCACCAAAAGAAGAGTGACCAGCAGGTTGAGAGAGGTGATTCTCCCCCTCCATTCTGGTGAGATCCCACCTGGAGTACTGCATCCAGCTCTGGGGCTATCAACAAAAGAAGGGCATGGACCTGCTGGTCCAGAGGGAAGACCATGGAGATGATCAGGGGGCTGAAGCACCTGCCCTGTGAGGCCAGGCTAAGAGACCTGGGGCTGATCAGCCTGGAGAAGAGAAGGGTCTTGGGAGACCTTATAGTGGCCTTCCAGTACTTAAAGGAGGGTCTACAGGAAAGATGGGGAGGGACTCTTTATCAGAGAGTGTAGTGGTAGAACCAGGGGTAATGGCTTTAAACTGACAGACAGTATATATGGAGTAGTTATTAGGAAGAAATTCTTTACTGTGAGGGTGGTGAGACCCTGCAACAGGTTGCCCCAAGAAGTTGTGGGTCCCCCACCCCTTGAAGCAATGATTGCAATTGCAGAAACAGAGCACTAAACCCACACCAGTTCCCTCCAGGCAGGAATATGCACTTTCATGTACGAGGGAGGGAGGCGTGCATCCATGTGTACATGACTAGCTATGTATGTGCACACACACACACCCCTTTCCCACTAGGTAGCAGTCGAGGACTTGTGTGCAAGCTTTCCAGCTTGAGAAAGCCAAAATGATGGCAGCTGCTTCCAAAGAAAGAGTCCCCAGCTCCCACTGGGCCATTGCCCGAGCGAGGTCCCGCAGTCATCTCTGCTTCCCCCTCAACTGTGCAAGGCTCTGGCACTCTGGGACATGCTGGAGCTGGAGGAGCAGCCATAAGAGTCCCCAAGTGTTTAGCAGGCAGCTTGAGCGATGGCTTAGCACTCTTGTTCTTGCACTCTTTCCATCTGAATGACCAGGATGAATGTTTTCCTATTTTTATTCACAGATTCAATCACCAAAGCTGGAGGAATACAATGGCTTTTGGCCCACGGACCCCTTCACTCCATCTTTGAGGCTCACAGAGACCATTGCTGCATGTTTCAGCCAAGCCTTCAAGTTTGAGTACAATGAGGGAAGGGTTGGAAGTATTTTTGCCCCTGAGGACTGTCCCATCCTATGCACTAATCTAGTGAGAGGGATTCTGAACATGTTGCAGATAACCATCAAAAAGTCACAGAATGTGTATGAACTACAGGAGGTTGGTTTGGTTTTGTTTTTTTTTTTTTCATTCTGATTTTACTTTTATTCTTTTTTTACTGCTATATAGTAACTTATGTGTACATACTCTTACAAAAAAATTTTTTTAACCTGTTCAGACACTGGAACAGGCTGCCCAGGGAGGGGGTTGAGTCACCATCCCTGGGTGTGTTTAAGGGTTGTTTAGATGTGGTGTTGGGGGACGTGGTTTAGGGGTGAACTTTGTAGAGTAGGGTTCACGGTTGGACTTGACGATCCCAAGAGTCTTTTCCAACCTGAATGATTGTATGATTCTATGTTTCTTGCTGTTCATAGAATCATAGAATTGGGTTTGAAGGGACTTCTGGAGACCATCTTGTCCAACCCCCCTGCCAGAGCAGGGTCACCCAGGGCAGCCCACACAGGAACAGAGCCGGGGGGGGCTGGAAAGTCTCCAGAGCAGGAGACTCCACAACCTCTCTGGGCAGCCTCTTCCAGGCTCTGTCACTCTCACAGGGAAGAAGTTTCTCCTCATGTTGAGGTGGAACTTCCCATGTCTCCCCTTGTGACCATCACCTCTCCTCCTATCCCGGGGCACCACTGACGAGAGCCTGGCCCCTTCTCCTTGCCCCCCACCCTGCAGAGATTTTTAACCATTCATCAGCTCCCCTCCCAGGCTTCTCTTTTCCAGTCTTCTCTTCTCTGGTTCAAGTGGAAAGTTCCTTGTGTTTCATCAATACCCACAGGCTGGGATTGAAGGTATCTGCCAAACCAGATACGTCATCCAGGACGACAGCAAGAATAACCGTGCCACCATTTCCAAAAGCAAGGACCTGACAGACTGCCAAGAGAAAGCAGTGAAGAACATAGGGATGGCGTACATTCGCCCCTGCCCCACCTGCCCCCTGGTACGAGCAGCACTGAGCCCCCTCAAGCCATGCTGGGGCATAACCCACGGCCAAACGCTCGCGCGTCGCACTGATGCCAGTAGGGAGTTTGGCTCGGCCGTGCTCCATCAGCTACCACCCCTTCCCGTTTGTGAGTGGGGCTCTTTGCACTTCTAGAAAGTCAGGAACATCAAGGGCACAGTGATCTTCACTTACAAGATGAAGTATGACGACAGCGGGGCCGTGATGACATCTGCTACGTCCAACCAGGTCTACGAGGTCTCACCCTTCAATGAACCCAGTGGGGAAGCAGTCATGGAGGCAAGGTAGGTGCCGTGCGTGTCCTAGAGTAGCTGTGATCATCAGAGCTGTGAGGAGATGCCTAAAGCATATTTAGTGCTGAATTAACACTAAATAGTTAACAAGAGCCAACAAGAAGCATCTAGCCTGTGGGCTGCAAAAGGCCAAGGCACTGCACATCCCTTGGGATGCCCAGTCAGGTCCTGTGTCCTGCTTGGGGGCTTTGCTGGGCCACCTGAAACGTTTGTCCAATCTCTCAGAAACTTTGCCAAACTCTAATGAAGGCTCTTGCAACTCCTATGACGTTTCCAGCTCATCCTGAGCCATGCACAAATTGAGATGTGCACAATCCCTTTGTGGTCAATGCACCAGTCTTGCTTGGCACCTCTCAGTCTGCTCCAACCACTGTACATGTCCTTCACACACAGAGTCTGGTTAAAGGCTACTGATGCATTTCTTTCTCTCCCTGGAAGCCAAGAACTGTCTTTGGTCGACATTAAAAGAACTCCCATCAGTCCACCAAAAACTCAGCTGCAAAACCAGGGGAGTCTTCGTTATCATTTCTCAGGAGAGCTACTTCAGATGCCAATTCCTCTACTAAGGATTAAAAATCCAGATGTGCAGGTATCAGAGGCTTGCTTGTCTTACTTTTTCATTATTTATACCGTTATCAGGTCATCAGGTAATTATTTTAGACATCCTTCCAAATGTCTGGTTTGTTTTTTTACCCACAGTTAACAGAAACACTGCAGGAATTAGTTCAGAGCAACAGTGAAGGAGCCACTAAAGAAGCTTCAGCCAAGTTCTTACAAATGGTCCAACTTCTTCGCGTGGTGACCTTTGATCAGCTTGAGTCTTTGTGGGTGCAGTTTGCCAGCGACCCTCCCTACAGGTAACCTCATTGCCCTCAGCCAGGATTTCTGACCAGAGGCAAACTGGGCAATGGGGATGCTGAATCCTCCTCTCCCTGGCAGACACTGGTTCCTGAGCGCCATCTGTGCTGCTGGAGCTACTGACACATTCCGATTCCTGAAGCAAAAAATTCACGATGAGCAGCTGAACATCTGGGAAGCAGCTGCAACTCTCTCGCTCGCCTTCCATTTTGTTACCCTCAATAAGGAAACCCTAAAAATTGCCTCTGTGAGTACAGGTCTTTCCTCCTTCTCTTTCCTCTCGCTCCTTTTGAAAGGGGAATTCACAGGATGAGAAGTGAAAGCTGCAATATATTTCCTTCTGCATCTGTAAAATGCGAGGCATTGGCAAAAATGAGAAATGCCTTGAAAAACGTT
>VWZY01004647.1:0-22651 GCA_013399075.1 Chloroceryle aenea
GACCCAAACGGGACGTGCATGGTGGCAGATGGGGGCGAACACTTTAATGTTTATTAATCTAAAAAAGAGTTAAGATTACAAAAATATAAGGAGTAGAAAACCTTAGGCAAGTTAAAATACATAAAATCTCTAGGTAAAGTCTGCTTTGGTCAGGCAGAGTTTATTTTAGCAGCTGTCAATCCAAAAGAAGCGGGGTGTAATCTGAACAGGAGCGCTGTAGTAACTCTGTAGTAACTTTACACTGAGAGGTGAGAGTTGCCCCTCGGGCGCCTGCACTGCAGTGAATACCCCGACTCTGCAAGGAGGATCCACAGAGCAGCGCGGCTGCGCTTCGCTTCTGCTGACACTAGGAAAATAACTGCACTAAAAATAATGGTGTTACCTACGAGCCAGAGCAGAGGTGCAGGTGCAGTTTTGATCACCGTGATTTTGTTTTAATCAAATTTTTCTCCGGCGATCCCACTGATTTCACAACCCTGTGAAATCAAACAGAAAAAAACACAGAAATTAGGGGGTGAGTTAAGTGCACGTAAAAAAAGGATAAAAGGGAAAATGAAACCTTCATGGGCTTTGTGTGTTGTCAGCTTTCCATAATGCTGAGCTCAGATAAGAGACACTGATCAATATTTTGACGAGTCTCGAGTCATTTCTGTTTCAAAAGTATTCAGGAGGGAACCACAGCTTCCCGAGTCCTGTCATTTGTTCCAAATAGTCACTGTTTTGGAAGGTTTTCTGCTGCATCTTTTTCAACAGCAGCATGAGGCTGCAAAACAACGACCAGTGTCACAAAAAGCATCGAGCACAACGAGGCCACCGGGACGAACCGGACCAGCTGGGGCTGCGGTGTTTGCAACGCTGAGCATGGTCGGGTGGAAAATGCTTTTTTTTTGGAGCTTTTTACAAATATTTACACAACAGAGAGAAACAGCCGGGTCCGGAGGGTAACACTGCCTGCCCCCCACCCGCAAGGGTCTGCAGAGGTTGTCATGCTGCAGCTGGACCTGTGACACTGGTCCCAGTTGGAGGCTGGGGGTTACGACACCACGACCACCGATGCTCTCGGAGCCGGGCAGGGGGGGTCCGCGCTACCTCGGGAGCCTTCCCCTGCTGCTTCTCAGCCCCGACGCAAACCGGGCACGGCAGCTTCGTGGCTGCTGCCTCCTTTTGAACGGATCAACAGCCAAGCCCTCTTCAGGAGGCTAGAGGAACTTGGCAGGGACAAACGATTCCCATTATCTCCAGCTAATCCATTCAATACAATTGGAACAAGATCTGTAAGCGTGGCTTGGCCAGGTGAAAAGCTTCGTAGGGCGCTCGGCTCGGCAGAGAGAAAAAAGGAAACAAAGCCTAGGAAATCTTAGCGACGGTTCTTGTCCCTTGGCACCTTCTAGGTGTAATTTTTGGGTCATTTTTACTAATGCTTAACAACTGCTGTCCTGGGAGGCGCTTCGTGTAGCAGATATTGAAGCGCTGTCACAGCTGGACCTTTAAGTAACAGATTTGTCTTAAGACAAAGAAGAAAAAAGCAGATCTAGGTAAGCCTGCTTCATCTGCAGATCCTCCTCATGACTGTCACCCACAGAAGCTCCAGGGACTGTCGTCTTTTAAGCTGCAGAAGAAAGAGGATGCCAGGCAGAAATCCACCCTCTGCTACCCCGTGATGAGAAGTGGTACGAGCAGGATCACTCCTCCCTTCGGCTGACAGGAGACAGAGGAGCGTGAAGATGGGGGTGCATGAGGTGAAGGACACCCCGAAGGTGTGATGGGATCCAGTGCACCTCTCTGTCCCCCAGTAACACAGATCTCTGGCCGTCCCCTGAGGTCCCTTCGCTTCTCCCCTTACTCCAGAGAACAACCAGCTTGGACTAGACCCTCTGACTTTTATATCTGGCTGCAGGTAGGTGAGATGGGCCAGTCCCTGATGGGCTGATTTTCCAACAGGAAAGGGAATGACAAGAATTTAAAAGCAGTTCATGAGGCTGGAAGCCACCTGGGAGAGAATAACTCAACTACAGCCATTTGAAACTTAGTGAAATCACACCAGAAACACAGACAGACGGACAGACATCAGCCTCACCACGCAGTTCAGAGACATCAGCTGGTGATTTCTCACAGCTTTGCTGTCTGGCATCACATTTTATCACCCCACCTCCCAGGGAAACAGGACACGGAGGACACAGGCAGTGCCCAGACCCTGCCTCGACAGCCGCCCTGGCCCCAGGCGCTGCCCAGCGAGGTTCAGCCAAAAGGGACAGAGGTCCCAGAGCAGGGACCACCCCTCCGGCTCCCAGCTGAACGCCCCTGGGTGAGGCGAACTCCTGACAGGGTTGCCCAAACCTCTGGTCATTTTTAATCATGTTCTGAAGTAATTTCAATCTTTCTTAATGGCAAGACACCGAAACCATGGGGGTTTTTACCACGATGATATGGAATAATTTGGTGCTTAACATTTTAGGCATTCAAGGAATGGTCTCCCCTCTGTGACAGCACTATGCTGAGAGATCACTCCAAGATGATCTTCTGTGATCATCCTAAATCCATTAGGCCCCTGCTTTCCAGGACAAAGCCTCATTATCCTGCAGCACAGCCAGACACGTTTCGCTGGTGCCAGATACATTTCATTTGCTTCAAATATATTTCATCTGGTTATAATAAAGTGCATTTTACTGGAATGTGGCCATTATACCAGGGGATTCATATCATTTAATAACTCAACTTGTCCTTCCCACCAATTATCTAAGCCTATCAGACCCTAACGAGCCCCATTCATCTACATCTTCCATTAGAAACTCTCGGGTTTGATTCCTCGGTGAGCCAGCTTTTAATTTACCTGATGCGTGCCCTGGTAATTCTCTGTGCCATTTTTTAAATTACAGTGTCATTTGTTATTACATTAAACGTCTTTGGGAATCCAAGTCTACCATGATAATGCAAGCTGCAGGACAGGATACCCTCAGGTTTGGAAGATGTACTGAAAACAGCCTGCTGCACAGAAACCAGCTCTGAGAAATTTTTTGCTTGCTGTAATGGAAAATCCCCCCCAGTACTTAGTTCAAGGTGAACATCTCCCAGATGCAACCAAGTATTAGTCAGTGGAAATAAAGTGACCTGAGCTAAAGCCTCAATAGTAGGAGGAGGTAATGGCAGACAACGTTCTTAAAGGAAAATCCACTCTGACCTTTGCCAGACCCCTGAAAGGCGGAATTTCCTCTCCTAAAAGATGGTTAAGAAATGCTCTGGAGGCTGGAGATGCAGCTCTTCTGTTTCCTTACATCACTTCCACATAAAGAAGAAGATTATTTCTGCCAGCTCAAAGAACTCCCACCAAACCCAGGTGTTGTGGAAGTGGCAGATACTTCCCACAGGTCCTGCCCTTCCCAAGAGCCACCTCTGTGCATCCTCTGGGAGCTCTCTGCAGGGAACCAGGCACAAGCAAACTGCTTACAGGTGATCAAGGGGAACTGTCCCCAGAACGACAGCTGAGGGGGCAGCCACAGGAGGCCTGGTCTGCAGGCTTCTAGTGACACTACAACAAAAACAAGCAGCACAACCCCTTGACTGTGGATCATCATCCCTCAGCCATTTTCACTTCTCCTTGCCCAGCGTGTAGCGGGTGTTGAAGGAGAACACATCTAGCAAGCAGAAGAGACTGAGTTACTGCAGTTCAGTAGCTCTTCCAAAAGCATGTGCTGGGTCTATTTATAGCAACAAAAATTTATGTTGCAAGAGCAAGTAATTGCATACATCTCCAACACATGGACACAAACTCAAGCGCATAAGAGGAAGGGGAGGGTATGTGAAGAAGAAATTAAACAGCAACAAAGCTTCTTAAAATGCTTTTCTTTCCTTCTTTAACAAATCTTCCAAGCTTTAATCACTTATTTTATACCCACCTGGTGTTAATGTATGGCTATTTTATGCCTACTTGATTTCAAATGTCAACATAAAGCTTTAAAAACAATGATTTCCAGCTATCTCTGGATCTTGCTGACAAGGATAAACTTTCTAAATGCTGTCAGAGAGCCTGAAGGCTTTAGAAAGTAGAGCCTGATGTACAAGAAGGGAGAAGCTACATCTCATTTCATAAGACAAGGTGTGCTCCGTCATCACTGTTTTGAAATGATATTTGGGAGATGTTTTGATGCCAAAGTGCCCCAATCCTGTTCCTACCCTTGCCTTTCAAATAGCCTCCTTAAACTCTTGCACCTGACTGCATTTCCAACCGCTGCCCCAGATTTTTTCACTCCTTTCCTGGTAGAACACTGACCAGAAGGTATGAATTTAAAGGAACTCAAGGTGACTCGCTGAGCTTCTCTTTTTGCATTGTTAGTATTCCCACTACCAAAAGCTAGCTTTACACCTGGCTGCTATTATCTGCGAGTAGTCAAAGAATGTGGTAAATATTATCCACATATAATTTATTAAAAGCTAAGTCAAAGAACAGGTGTTGCTATTGTAAAGATTAATTTTCCAGCTCTTCTGCTCCAACTCATAAATTATCAACTCCCGGGCCCCCTCAACACTAAATCACACACACAACATCCGCAGAGATTTATTAACTTTAGGGTGAAAAACGATGTGCAACGCTGTGCTCTGCGCAGGAGCACTGGCACCGGGAAGGGCACCGAGCCCTCGCCGGCTCTCCAGGGCACGCCAGGGATTGGACCTTTTCCGGGTCCCCAGCGGCTGCTCTGCACTTTGTGCTTGCCAAGGACACCAGCAGATAACCTCAGGCAGGGGGAGAACCTCGGTACCCAGGGACAGATGCGTGCAGCTGCTCAAAGGTGTGCCAGGAGAGGTTCAGACTGGGCACTAGGAAGCATTTGCTGAGGGGGGGTCACACCCTGGAACAGGGTCTCTGGAGAGAGGTGGTTGGTGTTCCCAGCCCGTCAGTGTTTAAGAGGCACCTGGACAGTGTTCTTATAACCTGCTTTCACTTTCACAGCTACCTTCTTTCCCTTCTCTGTTCTCAGTGCCATCAGATCCAAGACAAACAACTGTTGTTAGTCAGGGAACCATCCTCTCTACTGATCAGGTGGCAGGACTGGAACTTTCGCCTACCATTTAGCGCTGTCCTGCTGGGCAGTGACAACGACCTTCCAGCACTCTTGGAATGTTATAGCAGGGGATCTGGGTTGCTCAGAGACCCCACAGCCACGCAGCTTGGGCACAGCCACTACAGAGCCCTGCCTGCAGAACCTTGATGCTACTTCTCTGGAACAGCCACTTTAACACACGAGGCCCAATTGTTTCACTTGGGTAAGTAAACTGTGGTCTGTGATTATTCTGTCATCGTTCAGTGGCTGTCAGAGAGCTTCTGCAAATCCATCCCACAAAGTTCAGCCCTTAAACAGATGAGTAACTGGTACTTATGTGAAGAGCTCCTGAGAGCAGCCGTGTCCTCACAAATCTACTCACATTTGTCCTGGTCAGCTTCCACTCCTTCGCTTTCTGTGTCACTCGGCAATATCCAAGGCTGATGGGCAAGATGAAGCTGTTGTAAGAATTCATCCTGCCACAAACAGATCTATTTTAGATAAAAGGACAGAGAATGGTTCTATATAAATTCAGGCTGTAGCAAACACTCTGGCCTCAATTAACTAGAGAAGACAGAGCCTTAAAAACTCATCTTGCCCTGGAATAGAACCAGAAGGGAAAGGATGGGCTGGTTCCCTAGAAATTTATGTAATTCTTCTTTATTCATCTATTCTGGACAAATGGAGGAAAAAAAAAGTCTCTAGCTATCTGCTATAGCCACAGCTATAGACATACTCATCTTAGGAGCAGAGAGACACAGATCACAATCTAACACAGATTTTCCCCGTCCCTGCAGGTTCTGGACTCTGCCTAAACACATCACGCACGATTTGCTTAAGGAAGGCTTTGATTTGTCACCACTTTCACCTACACCCAGCCAGTAAGAACAAGGACCTGAAACTTGATTTAGAACTGGTTTTACTGGAGAAGAAAGCCTAGGAAGAGAAAAATACCATGGAAAGTTTTGTCTCCAAGATACCATAAAACTCTAAGCATCCATACAGAGTTAAAACTCCACAGGCAGCTGAATCTGTGCTTCACAGAACGTCTTACAGCTGGCTCCTTTTTCATGTGATGTCTAGGAGCACGTGTGTGCACATCTTTTTCCACACACCCCCCAACATAGACAATACTTTGACGAGTTCCTTGGCAATATTCAAGGTGATAGATGAGACTGGAATGCACAGATTTATCTTCAAAACCAGCTGAAGGGTACAAGTCTAGTCTGTAAGAGAGAGCCTAAAACACTGGCCAGGTAGCATAAAATTACTGGCCAGATTCTTACAGGTACCTGAAAAAAACAAAAGGGGGGTGTAATAGCCCTGTCTTCTTTTACACTGGCTGAAAACCAGAATCTCCACATTCAGACTGAAAGAAAGTGTAAGAAAAGAGGCCTCCCCACATCCAGTTATGGTTCATACTCCCTAAGTAGGAGGAGAACTTCTGTTAGTCAATGCTACAGCCAAATAAGCTGAAATTTCCTGCTGTCCACAATGGCAGAGCAATAAAGATTACAGAATACCACCTTAAACCATCCGGATAAATAAAGTGATTGTAAAATTCCAAGTGTTCAGAAGATGAAATGGCAACCAGGGGAGTCAGTAGTATTTTCATCTCACCAGCTATCGATAACCATCACAGAACTGTGTCACTTTAATGGAATCCATCCTAAAGAGATAAGCAGGATTCAGCATTCCTTCGTCAGCTTACACAAAACACCAAAGGATAATGTAAATGCACAAAAGTATCTCTGCCAAAGGATTTGGAGCCCTGATTTATTGGTTTTATTATCTCTATAAAACTATTTCTCTAGGTAGCATTTCTTTGCTATAATTCAATTCAGCCTTGAACAGAGCTGATAATAAAACACACCTGTTAGAACTTTGTCATGTTCTGTGTGCCAAGAGGCAGAAACTTGTCCACAAAATCTCAGATCATTAAAAGTCTCGAGCATTAAAAACCCCTAAAACATTCTTAACAGCTGATACGTTAAGTGCTTGCCAAATTATTTAAGATTTGTGCTGTAACAAGATTAAACCACCCTGAGCTACGGCGTGAACTTCACTAAAGCCTAAGAACAGCTCTGAACTGTATTTAGCAGGAGTGGTTTTGTATTTTAGACTTGTTCTGTTCCTCTGAAACACGTTGCAGACTTGGAAGCATAGAGCAGGCATGGAGAGATGTGTCAGGACTGCTGATAAAGAACCACAGCGTACAGCCATGCAGGTTCTCCATTCTTTAATTCAAGCTCTTTATGGTAAAACATGTTCCTGGTCGCCAGTGACCAACTGGCTTGTTCTCATCAAAGATGTATCAGGTTTGTGCTGGTTAACTCCATTAACACCACCCAAGAGTAAATAAGCAGAATTGTTTGCAAAGTCTTGTCTCAGTATTTTCCACAGGATTGGCAATAAAACCACAGTGTCTTCACATCTAGTGGAAATCCCAGTTCACACCATAAGGCTAAGAAGAAAAAAGGCAATTTCCCTTCTTTTATTTCACTGCTTTTGTACAGGAAGAGGATACAAAACCTACAATGAAAGCTGCAAAACAATTTACAGCATCAGCCTTGAGTTTTATACGTTCATGATCCGTAAAAGTACAAAGACAGACAGAACTTTGTTGTTCTCCTACACTGCCTTCGACTTTCTAAGATCTGCCTCCGTGGTCAGCGAGAAGCTGCGACACCAGAGGATGGAATCACCTCTTACAGGGTAAAAAATGTCACTGAACGTTCTGTCCAAACCCACATCTCTAAGTGACCAGGAACTTCGGTGGGTAAAGAGAGCTAAAGGGCTACCAAAGCTTTCTACAACACTCCAAAGATGGGGCCAGCCCCCCAGCAGCTACTTCCTGACATCTGAGGGTCCTTAGAGCCCGGCAGAGGAAGCTCTTCAGGGTGAAGGTGTCACATGAGCAGTTCTCCCCTGGGCAGCAGGGCTAGTCCCAAGACCAGTTTCTATTAAGTCAAAGGTCATTTGTGCATGTCAGGAAAGGATAATGAGGGTCTGAGTTGGGTCACCAGCAGCCAACGTACCATTGTACCCCGGGAGCAAAGAGGGAGAATAGAATTGTCACTTGTAGAAGGGATTAGAACAGAGGCCAAGATCCTGCATAGAAATGCTGAGATTTAACACCCATTTTACAGTGGGCTTGCTGGATGAAACTGGGCTTGCTACTCTGGACCAGGGAGATAATATTGCTCATTTCTCAAAGTTCTTGAGACATACACACACAGAGAGTAAAACTGCAACAGGACGCACTGTAGAGCTCTCAGCAAACCTTGGGATTTGGCAAACAGAAGCAAACAGCCCCAGCAAGTGAAATGGGAATCCCAGGTACCATTAGGAGGACTGCAGGCTGGGACACTGGGTCCCTGTTACCAGCACTGCAGGCAGGCTGTGCAGAAGGGTGTCTGAGCTGCCTGCCTCGGCACAGGGAAGATCAGCTGTGAGGGGCAGGCTGATGGCCCTTGGTGGGGATGCTGCGCTCCTTCCACGGCACTGGGGGAGTCTACACAACAGCTCTAGCTGGCAGCAGATGACCTAAGCATCAGCTAAGAACAGGACTGCTTAAAAAGAAAGAAAAGAAGAATGAAGTGTTTAGTAGGGAAAGAATGAAACTCTTCATTTCTTCTGAACGTCTCTAGTTAAAAACAAGTTTCAATTCTCATTTTCTGATGAGAAAATTCCAGCACACAAACACTCCAGCCCTTCAAAACAGGGCTTTCTTTTTTCAAAAAAGAAATTTGTTACAATTACATACTTTTTTTCCACGGCAAACCTCTGTTCTGACAACACATCGACTGCCAGTGGAGATGGATTTAACAGACCCCTGGTCACCCTCAGTCCTCACATCTTTAAGCTGGATATGCAATTCTGGGCAAAGAGGAGCTCGAGGGATGGGATCAGTGCACTCCCATTCAAATACCAAAGTGAGGATTTTTTTTTTTCCCCACCAAATGCAAGATTTCCTCCTCAGATTCTTTAGTTTCAGAGTTATCCATGCCTCATTTAATTCCTTTCATAATAAACACCAGAGGCCATAAACTGAACTGCAAGATTATGCTAAGTATCAAATCTCTAATTTCCCTACAGCATCTCTGTTATTAGAAACAACATCTTGTAATTTCTGTAAGAAGTCAGCAGACTGACAGTACATTGTGTCCAGTGCCCAACAGGTTTTTGAAACAAAGACTTCTCAGAGACCATTATTTAAATGTATGAATTTTTTTTTTAGGCTTGAAAAAAAAAAAGCTCTGATGGCTTCGACAAATGGATTACAAAGAGATTTGTAATAAATGGTGGCAAGTGAATTATTCCACCATTAAAAAATTAGCAGTCGAGACACACGGGTCCTTCTGGAGTCAGTGCAGAAGGACTGGCATTTCCTGAGAAAACCCTCCCTTGTGTAAGGCAAGAATCCGAGGGAGACAGCAGGTGCTTTTGTTTCCACTGCCTACAGACTGAAGTTATCTTTAAGGCAGCCCAGGTTAGCAGAGCAGAATCCCACTCAAAATCTACAAGGTACTTTTTGTTTTGTTTTAAACAAAGACTACTCCTGCAAACGCCGTTAATGGGGGACAGGAAGATCTGAGGCTCTGAATCAGCCCAGTTCCCATGCACAGCACTGGACAGCGATTCAGCGACGTCGCACAATTTCTCATCCCAGTTCAGCTTCGCCTTTTTGGAAAGTCTGTCCATTCAGCAATGCCCAAACAATCATCCCAAGGTGTCCAGAAAATGAAGGGAAAAGCAGACGGAGGGAATATTGCACACTGTCAGTGTGGCAGGAAAAGAACACCCTGGAGTCATAAAGATAAGATAAAGCTGTGTTTAATATTCCAGAGGCACGCACCTCTTGGAAACTGTAAGGCTAACAGAACTGCTATGCATTATGCAGGCAAGAGCCTACAGAGCTCCTGGGAAACTCAGGGGGCACAAGTATGATTTCTGTGATAATCCTGCCACTCTCTAATCCGTACCTCTCCAAGCTGAGCAGTATTCCCTGGCTAATTCTCTCATCATTCTATTTCAAGTTCTGTTCGGAGCAGTGAGTTACATGAGGTGCACTGATGTTACTTCAACATAAACCACAACCCAAGTCTTCACACTAGAGCAGCTCTTAAACATGGCGAGAACATTAAATGGAAAATCTTACTTCTGATAAACTGCTTCTCTGAGTAGTGACAGTTCCAACAATGTCTCCACTCATTTGCACAGAGAGCCCTGAGGCAGCGCTGAGGGTCCTCCCCATTTGGCTCTTAGATGTCAAAGATCTGCTTCTTTGCATACTAACGATGCCTTCCCTGTTGCCTTGGTTGCCAGGGGTAAGAGGCCGTGACAGCAAGCCACTCGGGGTCACCGGCCTGCTCCCCGGAGATGAGGGAGCTGGTGGCCGGTTGGTCTGCGGCCCGGGCGTCGGGGGCCTGCTGTTTGCCACGCTGGAGACCTGCGTTCTGGGCAGCGGTGGTGATTTGTTCCCGTGGAGCTGCACGTTCTTCCCTGCCTGAGCTGGCACCTGAGGTCTCGTGGTTTGCCCCTGCGTAGCCTGAAGATTGCCCTGGTGGTCAGAAGTAACTAAAGTGTGATGCTGGACAGTAGGGCTTCTGGAGAGCCTCGCTTCCTCCCACAGCGCCAGGTCCTTCTCGATCTCTGTGCACACACACACACAAAGAGAGAAGAGAGAAATTCACCTCCTGGTTTAAAGCTCTTGCTGATTTTCTCCAGTGTAAGTGGCAACCTGAAGCTGTGCAGAGAACATCTATCCCCCCTTAAAATAGAAGCCATAAGAATGAATAGTTGAAATGTTTGACAAGCATTTCAAAGAATCCCAGACTGGTTTGGGTTGAAAGGGACCCTTAAAGGTCACCTGGTCCAACCCCTGCAGGGAGCAGGGCCATCTGCAGCCAGAGCAGGGTGCTCAGAGCCCCGGCCACCTCCCCTGCAATGGGGACAGGGATGGGGCAGCCACCACCTCTCAGGGCAGCCTGGGCCAGGCTCTCACCACCCTCAGCACCAGCAATTTCTTCCTTCACCTCTAGGTGAAGCATCAGGACCTCCTTAGTCCCTAAATCTTGGTGAAATGTGAAAACAACAACAAAAATTGTCACTAAGCTGTCAGACTGCAGCATCCTTAGCACAGTTTAAACACTGTATTCACTGTAATTACAGCCAAGTTAATTACACCTGCAAACACAACAATAACTCTGCTGTTTCTCTTCAGTGAAGGAGAATGTAAGTTTACAGTTCTGATCTGTTTTCACCAGTGTGAGATGGATAATTTTTTTTCCTCCAGCTAAAAACCTGGCAGAGGTGGCCGGGTGAGCCCGGCGAGGCAGCTCGTGACCCCTCGCTACCACACGTACCGGCGAGGTGCTTCTCCATGGTCTGGAGTTCTTTTGCTGCTAAGGAGTCCTTTAGGAGCTTCTGCCTTGGGGAACCTCCAGGTCTGACACCCACGGCGTCCAGGGTCCAAACCGTCTGAGGATTTACAGAGACAGAAAGAAAAGGGAAGAGTTCTTAATGCAGCTTCCACATGTACAGGTGACACAATAAAAAGGTGGTATCCTCATTTCGAGCAGTGCATCTGGTGCTTTTTATGGGGAATGTATCATGTTTTATGCAAACTATTGCAAAATATCATTTATCTTAACTAACATAAACAGTATTAGTTAAGTAGAGCTCTAAATTCAAATATGCACTTTCACACACGCTCTGGTTCCACACTGAGACATCCTAACAGGACAAATTCTCCGATGATTTACATTCCGTGCAGTTCCAGTTACTCCGTGGGGGTTGCACTTACTTTAAATTGCCAAACGTTTGGCACCGCAGCTCTGAAAAGCAGCACTTCTGGGAATACCACACAATTTCCTAATCAGAAACTGCCAGTGCTGTCTTATCACTGCAAGAAGTGGTATCAGAGCAGCTGGATCATCAGGGCAACCCGGCGGTTCCGAGGGATGCTGACAAACCAACCACCTCCCTGGTCACCCCACTGTGATAGTCAAGACTATCTGGGTTTTCTGGAACACACTCAATACAAGAAATGATTTTAGAATCTACTCAGAGGTAAACTTGGTACGTTCTGTTGGTGCTTGTTTGAAATGCACAGAAAGGGGATGACTGAGTGTGCAAGGCTCGGTGATAAAACCACCGAGCAACAGCATTAATCACAGAATCCCAGCATGGTGGGGGTTGGAACTGGTCCTGCAAGCACATTTATTTCAGACATATCCCTGGATCTGATTCACCCCTCCCCCAAGAGACTTCAAACATTTTCCACTTCAGTCTTCCTTGTGAATTCTCCATCCAAATCATAACCTGGCTTGTTGAGGTCACTACGGAACATTAATCTGTATTGAATTACATCCCTAAGTGTTTGTTTCTAATAGATACTGGGCTTGTGCAGCACTGAAAATGTAAGCTCTCTGTTTTCCCAAGATCTCCCTTCGTGAAAAACAAAGCATAGCCAGAGAGTCCATTAAAAAGGCTTCAAAGGGAAAAGTCTCATCACAAAGACTTGCAGATTCTTCAGAAACAGAACAGCAAAGATAATGTTAGAGGAAAATCATAATCTAGCCACAGCATAAATGACACGAGCCACGTTGGACACAGAGGTTGCCTGTCTCTTCCAAAAGCTGGGACCCAGGCTGCTTTAGTCTCCACAGCACAGACCCCACGTGAGGATTCACACGCAGGACGAGGAAAAAGAACCCAGGCGGCTCCTTTCTGAAGATGCTGATGTCCAATTCTTGCTGCTTACCCCACAGTTTTTCTCAAAACACTTCTCCTCTGAGGGCCAGGGCACTTTACAGAAGATTTGTCCAATATACAGGAGCAGAGAGAAAATGATAATGATCCATTTAACTAGGAACTGACTCCAATGACCCTACTGGGATGCAGGACCGGCACTAAACACGGCACAGCTTGAACCAGGTCGGGGATTTCTACGTGGAATCTGCACACTTGAGAGAATGCCATGAACCAATTTGTCCAGTTTATGAGAAATGTCTGATCAACCTCATATTTATTCTATTTCCCCCTTATCTTGTATCCCACATAGCATGTCATATCTCATGTAGTCTCTCATATAATATCTGAAAACCACTTCAAGTCACGGGAACGTACTCTGGTATCAATTCCAAAGCAATTTTACAGGCATATTTCTTCCTGTTTGGAAGGATTTGTGGGAAGCCATTGCAAGAATGTATTTATCTTCACAGCCCTCCTGCGAGGAACCTCAGCTCTAGCTCTATACTCTGCATGTCAGGACTGTCAAAGAGTGTCACTGGAAGTTATTAGGGGAGCGTGGAACTGATCTCCACTGCTTCAGAGCCCTAAAAGGCAGCAGCAGTTGGATCATTTTTGTCTTTTTGAGGAGCCACGGTGGCAGACAAATACACTGTGCTGGGCAGCTGGCTGTATTCTGAATACAAAGAGCTATTTTCAAAGAGACAGAAGTACTACTCTTAAAAAAAATGACAGGATTATCCCTCAGGGAAGGTACTTACAGATCCTGCCACTTGAGAGGCACTCTGGAATTCATCGGCATCTTCCGTATGTGTCTCAGCCCCGGGTACTTGAGCTGTTCCAAGGAGGCAGAAGAGAAGTAAATCACTCTAATTAAGTAAGCATTAGTCACTGTGAAAACAAAATGCCCATAAATGAACCGCTGGGAAGGTAAATGTGGCTACTGTAAACACTCTGCTTTTCAGTCACACCTCCGTGGGCTTTCATTTACGTCTCATTTTAATCTGTGTCTAACTTGATGTGGGATTTTAATTTATAAGCTGAATGCAGCGTGGACCAGGGTCTCCAGCATGGGCAGAGTGGCAAGAGGGCTTCTTCCAGCTGCCAAGGGGGCTCGTAGGTTACTTGTTATTTTCACCCTTGAGGCGAAATACTGTTTGTGTTTGGCACAAGTGAGCAGTGCATCTTCAGCTTCAGTCAAAAAATAAAATGGAATTGAATTAATTATGGTAAACTCGTTAGAATGCAGTTAAAATCCTCGAGGTAGAAAGTTCTGGTCACTTCAGACAGCGTTTAAAAGCCATCCAAGCTGCAATTTTTACCCACACAGGGAGGTCCTTACCGGGTTTATCTGAATTTATTTTCTGCTCTAACAACGTCTTCAGGAGTCTCTTTTATCATCATCTTCTCATAGATAACATTTATTGGAAATAGAAAACAGAAAACAGAAAACAAGCGGATAGCTGCATTTCAGGAGATGCCTGGTGGAAGGGGCAGTTGCCTGTGCTGGGTCTGCTTCCAGTCTGTGCCTACTCGCAGAATCCAGCTGTGCTTTTTCTCCACTCAGAACGTGTTACTGGCCAATGCTTTAGGAAAAATAATATGTATTTTGAAAGGCTGAGCTTTTCTGAGCGCGCCTCCTGACAGGAATTTGGCAGCACCTCACTGCTGACCTCAGTCCTTTCGCCCCAGGGGCTTTGCTGGTTTCTGGCTGTGGGACCAACAGGTTCATGTGTATTTGCAGGCAGGAGATAGATGTGTTTATAACAACATCACTGTCACTGCCTCACCCACCTAGCCAACTTCTACTCCCTATTAAAATAAAACCCAGCACAACCTTGATCTCTAAAGCCCCACCAGTTACTAACACCAACTTAGGCTGGTTTAAAATGAGGCAAGAGGAACGACCCAAAGCTGAAGGTGCTGTCGACCGAACAGCACGGAGCAGACAGTTGGTGGGATAATTAAAACCAACAGAAGTTAGCTCCAATTTGTCTTGCATTAATTAATCACCGCAGCTCACGTGTCTGTGGCTGCTGAAGACTAAACTGCAAATCAGTTCCTCCAATTAACAGTCTTGGCTGGTCCTGCCCAGCAGTGAGGGAATGGGCTGGAAGATTTATCTTTGCAGAGTCTCCCTCTAAACTTCTGCTCCGCTCCAGCTCCATCCCAGCAACAGCTAAGACAAAGCTAACCTTCAACAGCTTCATCTTCCTAGGGAAGCAGGGCATTCTCTGGCAAGAGATGCCCTTTTCCATTAGATTTCAGGTGTTCTTCTGTTCAAAAACCTGAGCAGAAATTGAAACAAGGCTGAGTGTCCTGACTGCAGATGAGTGCAGCGTGTGATAACGTTTCTGTGAGGGGGGAAGTGCTCATCAGAGCTACTCTATAAACCCCTCTTTACTGTTCTGTAACTCTGGTCAGTGGTGCTTGCAGAGGTCAGAGGAGAATTTCTGATACTCAGCTTAAAAATGGGGAAGAGATTCTCCAACTCTCTTTATGTTCACTGTATATTACTCGAATCCTTTGGATTCACACGTAGGATTAAGTTAACTATTTCAAAGACCATCCATTGGCATAGAGGCCAGCTGGCAGTGAGCAGCCCGTGGCTACACTATTAAGCTATCTTACATCCAAACCTGTGTGCTAACACACAGACTGTCAGCTAAGAATGAACCCAGGCCCAAGGCAGCTCCCAAAATATTCTGGAAGAGTAATCCTGGAGTGCTAATTGGCCATGACAAAACCCATGCTAGGGTCTCTCCTAGCAGACTTAAAGTGGAAATGATTGAGTTCAAATGCCCAGGAACACTCTCTCAGAGTGTTTAATCTTCTTTTACAGACATAACCTCTCCTCAAATTCAGGAGGTTCCTGTTTGGGTGTTTTGGGTTTTTTTATGAGCAGTAAATATTTATATGACTTACCATCAGAGTCTGACACTGCTGGCTCCGATGTTTGAGATACCATGGAGACATCTTCTGGCCTGTCTGCCAAATTATCTCCCTGCAATCTAAATTGTGGAGAAATGGAACAAAACCATCTACAATCAAATTCCATAGAGAAGAGCATTATCTCTGACCCCACACCCCACTCACAACACGGCCCCAGTTAAAAGGGTAGCCTGAAAAGCCACCATCCATGGATCAATCCTATCATCCCACAGTGTCTGGTACCCACAACTGGCCTCTGAGGAGCAGTCAGCTGAATCCTAGCTTAGGCATTTTCCTAAGGCTGCATCGGAACTGCCATGGGGTTTGGGGGTATCACATGCATATGGAACTGCAGACTGCATTCAGACAGATGTTAATCGAGCAGGACTGTGCTGAGGGGCTGTCTGAGGGGGCTGCAGGGGTGGCAGGTCCACCCTGCTCCAGAAGCCCCGCAGCAGGACGCAGCCGAGCCAAGAGAAGTGGCAACAAAAGTGCAAAACTTAGAGGCTGCAAACCTGATTTTGAAAACAACTCCTGTGAATCTGTTCCATCTCTGCAGCTGGTTTGCAATGCTGCAGTTACCAACTCTTTAAAGGGCTGGCTTGTCAAACAGCCTCTTCTAAAGGTGACACTCCAGCAGAGGCAAATAACTTTGGACCAGTATCATAACGACACTCAAACAGGGAGGCAGCAAGTTGGAAAGGGAAAAAACAGATGAAAAAGGAAGATGGCAGAAATCCCATCATTTTCCTTCGCATTACAATTGGCCTGTCCTCCTCCACTACTCCAGTAGGTGCACACCCATGTGTGCAGCAAGCACCCATTCAAGCCGAGAGGGATGCGCACGGAATCGCGTTGCGCAGAGATGCATTTTCTAATCTCTCCTTGTTCATGCTACTTTCTTTCCTGTTCGTTCTTCTGCTTCCTTTCTGTGATTTAAAACTTTGCAGCTACATCTAACGCCTCTCTCTGCTATCTATAATCTCCCTAGAACAAATACATAGCTCCAGGGAAGTTACTGCAACAGAGATCAGACAACAGAACTCCCCAAAGCCCCCGCGTGCTTTTAGGTTAGGTTGAATGTTTTCTCACACCTTCCCCTAGCAACCTCAACACCCCTCCAGTAACAGCCTTCCAAGCTTCAGAGTCATTTGTCCCGACTTTGCCTGTAACATGGTGAGTTTATTTCGTTCCTCATCCTCAAACATACTGATCCAAATTCTGATCTCATGGACCTTGACCTACTGTCTCCAGTACGACCGTTCTGCAATCCTTTATACTGGTGTAAAACTCAAAGCTGCTCCAGCACCTAAATACTAAGCCAGGGATTTATGACCTATTCCATTTCTTCTCCTAATGTCTTTTACAAAAATAACAATGTAGAAACCGTGCCAGCAAAATCCTTAGTGTACTGACAGGTACAGAGACAAAAAGATGCTGTTTTCCAGAACAGACTCTGTCAGTTAGCATAACAGTAAACTTATCTTCAATAAATATTATTAAGCAATATACCAGCAAATGTACTCTTTGTGAGTCACCTTGTGAGACTGCAATATCAGTGCCCTAGCTTCTGTTTTCACCATGGACTGAAGCAGAGGAAGTGCCTGCACCGAAGAGAAATGAAGCATGGGGAGCATTGGGTTTTCCTGCAGAACGTTTCCCAGGGAGGCAGACGTCTTCAGAACTAAACCATAAGGCTACACGAATACATACAGAGCTTGAACAAGCTTTCTGGATGACATGTGAGAATATCAGCCTAGGGACATACTCAGCACGCTCCCCAGCAGAGACTTAGAGTTCCTCTAAATGCATCTGCGAGCAGCGTGCCCAGCGCTCGGGCAGGAGCCTGCTGTTACAGCACCCATCCTGCCTCCCTCAGACACCCAGCCTTCAGGCCCTTTGGCTGCCACCCAGAGCTGACCTGCACCCCACCTAAACCACCTCCACCTCCACCTCGGCCGTGCAGATCACGGGCTGGTTCTTACTCTGGCACTCACTTGCTGAAGGACACGATTTCTCAGTCCTCACATCCTAAAACACAGCAAAGGATTTCACAATTCATAAAACCTGCAGTTAAAAATGGGGTTTGGTTCAAGTCCCTTCTCTTCCTGCAAATTAAAAGCCTGATTTTCCAGTCACTCTTAAAGATTTCTGTGGAAAGTTTCCATGCCACCAATATGTCATTCACAGCCATCATGCTTTCAGCTGGTGAAACCAGAATATCCACTCGCAGAGCAAAACTCACCCACCGACCCAGCCTGCAAAGTAATCTCTTCTGTGTGCTCTTTGCCTTTTCAGGATGCCTGAATGCAGGTCTTTGTGCATTTCAATAACTACACTCTGCAGCTATTTCTGAGGAGAAGCAAAAGTGGAAATGTATTTCCCAGAGTAAGGAATCCATAAAGAGCCTGAATTATCTAATCCTTTTACAAGATGGGGAATTAAGCCATTCTTATGGCAATCTTTTATCTGCTGCTGGCTTCAAACCATTATCTCACAGGAGAAAAATTACAGTCTTTGTCAGTCCTTTCAGCCTTAACACTCTTTCTTCCCCTGTGAACCATTCTTTCTAGGACTTCTGAAAGAGTTGTGTGTGTGTGTGCGCATGTGTGCCTCTAAGAGCTATATTAAACTGTTATCCAGAGCCTCAAACCATGAGCAACAAGCATCCCCAGGCTCATGATCTCCTTCTTCCCTGTATCCTTTGCATCCCGAAGCGACTGCCGCTGCGCATCGCGGTGCAGCACCGCAGGGAACGAAGCTAAAAACACCGCGGAGAAGAATTAGCCTGCCGAGCACACAGCAAGGAGAGCAAGGGAGAAGAGAGGGGAAAGGCTTGGGAAAGCCTTTTTAAATTGTTGAGGGGGTTAAATGCGTTCTGGAGGGGAGATAAACCTGGTCCAACGTGGATCCATCCAGGAGGCTTCCTTCCTTCATCTGGAGAAATCTTCCTGGAGTGCATCACCTTTAACTGCTTCTTAAATGTAGTCTTTTGTCAGTATTTGTGATCTTCTGACAGGGGTAATTAATTTCCTTATTTCCTCCCTGTGTAACTTGAAGTTCCAGCAGTGCTGTCAGTGGAGAGCACATACAGGAACATGGCTTGTTTAGCAGCAGGTTTTTCTCTGTTCACTGTCACCAGCTTTTCTGCTCTCGATAGCTAAAGGAGACCCACTTGTCAAGCTTCAGACACTTATTTTCTGCACAGCTCATTATCAAATTTCCCACCGAATGCTTCTTCATGACCTCAAGTCTCATTAGGATGGTTATAGCTGTGTGATACTCGGGAGATAAAGCCTCTCCATCCTCTTACTCTGTAAGAATCTAAACCAGCCGAGGCTGGATTGGCACCAGAGCTCCCCGACCAAACAGCTAATTCCAGTTCTTTTCTGGAGAGACATGTCATGGCCAGTTCAGACAACACTTCTACTCTTTCCACCACTGTGCTGCGACATCTCACAAATCCCAGCTGCTTCCTTCAGGTCTCCTGTCTCCTCTGTGACATGTCCATGCTCCTCAGGGCTCCACGTTAACAAGACCTGCTTCAAGTCCAGTGCTGTACCTCAGAGAACCTCCACGTGACTCCTGGATTTCACACAGAACCACCTCGTTTATGTGACTGTGCCCCAGTATGCATGGAAGTGGTGGGGACCACACTGTAGAAAACCAAACTTCCAAACTATTGCAAAAACCCAGATGGTTAAAGGAAAGTGAACTGGCCTTGGTAAATCAGCAAGCTCATCTGAAGGTTCTTGGCAGGATCTCTTAAAGGAGTCAGAGGTGGGGACAATGAGTAGGGCGAGGATGAAGGGTTCACAGGCAAGATGCCATGGGAATTTTTGAGTATTTTTTCCCCCCTAAGTTTTCAGAGAGCATCTGTAAAAACAGTGGGCACAGAGCCCCTCGTTTATCCCATGGCAGCAGCTCAAGCACTCCCACTACAACACCTGAACTGTGCTCCACGTCCCAGTGGTGATGGTTAGAAAAGGCACTTTGACATTTTTAATGTACAGATGGGCTTTGTTTACACCTATGTACCTGGTGCCTCATATGTTCAAAGGCCTTTGGGCATCGTGCTTTTGCTCAAGCTGATCCTAAAATATCAACTAAAACATGGCATCTCCAAGCTACATTTGTATGCAGCTAGTGCTCCTTCCCAACATTCTTGTTCAGAAGCCTTCAAGCTTGTGGCACAGTATGTTTTCTATAATCCCATTTCTTTTTTAATCACATGCAAGCCCTTTTTTGTATTCTATTGATGTTAAGAAGAATGAATGCAGCCCTTGCGCTATTAAAAACAAAAAGCTTCTTACTTCCAGGAATGCATTGGCAAGACTCCACAAGAACAAGATTTAACTTTTGAGCATGGCAGTGGGCACACAAGGCTAATGGGTGGTCCTTATGAAGAGAAAAAAAAAAAACAGAGGAAAAAAACACCTAAAATTCATTCAATAGTACATTAATATTATCTTATACCTTATGCCTGATTAAATTCTTGCAAAGCACTCAATGTGTGAGTCACAATACACCAGAAAAGATGGAAGTGTCATTTGGCTTTTGCCAGTTGCCACTCAGCTCTTTAACCCAGACGAGTTTTGCTTGTGTGTGAGGGCATCTGGCCATTCACTGGCCAAACCCAAAGCTCATTTGTGTCGCCCGTACGTGCCAAAGGAGTCGCAACATCGTGTTGTAGAACGAGTCAGTCTATTCTCCAAGACAGCCTTGTCGAGCCCTTAGATGAAGGATGAATTTCTATTCCAATAATTTAGCTCAAATAATCTAAATCCAGAGCAGTTGGACTGAGTGTCTCTGCAGATTTTCCAGGCTAAACAGAAGAAAAAAGCAAAGCCTCCAAATACAGGGGGGGGTTGGAGCCTTTTTCTGCTGTATCTATAAACCTTGTTTTGTTCCACCTTGTGAATGATGTCACCCCTTTATTTAGATGACTTAATATGCTGCTTAACTTGCACTGTAGTCCAAAAGCAGCTATGGGAATAACATTGTTCTGTAGCTACTTTCCCATTTGAAAACCCTCTTAAAGCTGTTGCCCATCTGCACCTCGCTGGTCGGGTGTGAAACATCCACGCCGCACACAGTGAGCTCTCTGTTTCTTACAGCTATATTCCAGCCTACAGATCAATCTGTACTCCAGGAGAATTAACCCCTCCTTTTATTTCTCTCTCCCTCTCTTTGGTCTTTGTTTTTTTTTGGTTGGTTGTTTTCTGGGGATTTTTTTGTTGGGGTTTTTGTGTTTGGGTTTTTTTTTTAATCTGTAAAAACCAACTTGGTGTGGTAGCTGGAAAGAACCCCCCATCTTTACCTCCTAGATGTCTGGGTGGAGAACTTTACTTTCATTAACTCTGACCTGGGTTGTGACAACTTTATCTACTATTGGCAGATGAGTGGTGAAATAACCAGCACTAAAGGTTAGATACCTTTTTTTTTTTTAATTAAAAATTGGGGGGGGTATTCTAGTTTAAACTATGTCCATTCTCAGTCTCAATTGTCTCCTTCAATTGCTGAAATAAATCCCTCTCAGAAGAGCACCAACGTGTCCCAGGAAGTGAGGCACCTTCTGGAGGAGGTTTCCTACCTAGAGCTATACCTATGTAAGAACTGTAGGGCACATAAGACTCTTAGGGAAGAAAATATGAAAAAAGAAAGATTTCTAAACAAATAAATATGCTGATAGGTTCTCTGCTATCAGCCTACAACAAATACCAGACGTTGTCCTAACACTGGAGATAAATGCCAACACTGAGTAACTTTCATGGAGGTGACCCAAACACTCAAGCTGTGCTTTTATAGCAGGGTGTTTTCAACAGCTACATCACTGCCTAACAGAAAATGGAACTGCTCTTGGAACCAAACAGGAAAAAATCCTGAATACATGTCCTTGGAGCCACCTGCTTCACGCAACTCTCTCTACTCACTCCTTCAGCTGGGGCAAGAAGACACTGGACAAATCCACTGTGGAGGTGTGGAGAGAGAGAACTAACTGGCCTGACAGCTCTGCCTTGGGGTCAGAGAGGAAAAGCATCCCCAGACTCAGGAGGAAGGAAGGAACGCTCCGAAAGGACAGACAGACTTCATCATCCTGAGGAACAGACACAAGTTCCCTCCCTGCTGAACACAGCAGCAGTGCCTGCTCCTCCTCCCACCCTCCCCTGCTGCTGCTGAGGTGGCACCTTTTAAATTGTCCTCCGAAGTGTAAAGGAACTGCTCAGCTGCAGCAAGAGTGACAACAACCCAGCCGAGCAGGTGTCCAGATGCTCGCGACTTCATTAAGCGGGGTAGGGAACGAAGGGAAGGTGTAGGGCAAAAGGAAGCACTGGGAGGGGTTTGAGGAGACCTCTCTCCCAACCTGGCAGTCACAGCACAGGCAGCCAGGGGACAACAGCAGCAGCCAAGGTTGCTGGGTTTGGCACAAGATCTGAGCTGCTTGCTCCCTGGTGCGCAGGGCTGAGAGAATCTATAGCATCTTGGCACCTGCTGGTAGCGGTTCCTCGGGGAATTTGAAATTTAATTAACCTTCATCGTAATCCATACAAGATTTCATGCAAATTCAAAGAGACCATGTAGAAAACATTCCTATTTTCCTTACCTTTCTACGTGTTAATCCCTGGACAACCGATGCCAGTTGGGAAAAGGTGCCACCTTTGCCTGTAGCTCGTTGTTTGGAAACATTTTACGACATAAGCAATTTGTTTCTAGTCAAGTGGGAAGAAACCCACGACTTGAATGTTTGCTTTTTTTTGGTTTAATTCAGCGTAAGGCCCCGCTGCTGACAGCAAAACTCAGCCACTGCTGCCCTGGGGCTCCACAGCCCTGCTGAGGAGATGCTGGTGCAGGGGTGATGCAGTGTCCCAGAGCATCACAGAAAGGTTTGAAGCCCTTCTGCCTATGCAAGTGCCTTCTTTTAAAAGAAG
>VWZY01004647.1:22720-66518 GCA_013399075.1 Chloroceryle aenea
GCCAAACTTTTGACTTAATTTCACCACAGGTTGCTTTTTATTTACAAGCCTCTAATCCCCTCTCAACCTCCACAATAGCGCGGGCACTGGCAAAGGCAGGCAGATAAAATTGGCATGGCTGGGTATTGTTCTTGCTAATCTGAGCCATTACCAGGAGGGTGAGAAGGCTAGTTTTGTCATTTAAACAGGCTTAAATCCTCTCTCCAAATGAGTTTTTGTCTAGGGGGAAGAATGCATGGAGGAAATTGAAGGGGCTGCTGTTAGTGTAGCATTCTCAAGATGAGGTGGCTACAGGAACACGGACCTGTTTATTTGGCCCTCATACTGTAAATGCAAGAATTATTGCCAGCTGTCAAAGCCGAGAGGGGTTCAACCCGATTGAATTATTTCTCAGAGGTGAAACAGGATGAGATTATAAAGTGCTAAGAAGCAACTATTTGAAATCCTGAACTGCACCTGTGCAACTAAATCTCCATTTATACAGGTGCTTTTCAAATTGGATTTGAACCTTTAAATTCCCCGATTCATCCCCTGAAAAACCACAGAAGCTCAAATAACTAATGAAATTCAGAGACAGAAAGGCTTAAAATAGTTTCAAGCTGTGAAGTAAGGCCTTAGACTAACTACGCTCTTTGATTCATTGTTGATGGGACATATCAAGCATAAACATCAGCCCCACAGCCCAAATGCCAGGGGTCAGAGGGGAGCCAGCAGCTAAGCAATTACTTTTCCTTTAGCACAGGAGAGGTCATCACCTGGCCCAGCAGCACAACCCACGGCTGAAAACCAGGGGGAAAAGAATGTCTTGGCTCGCACGGCCCGCGCGGGGGTTGCCTTTACCTGGCACATCTTGCACAGATATTCAGCGTGACCTTCGCCTGAGGCTCTGCAGGATGAGCGCTTCGAGCTGGATTGAATTTGCTCCCAGAAGAGATGACGCTGGTTACTCCTTCCATTCGTAGATCATCGAGATCCTCTGCAACAAGACAGAATGACTGGATGAACTCTTGATTAAATTCTGAGGCAATAAAGGTGCTTTCCCTGTAGTATCACTGAAGAAAGCAAGGAATCAAAACTCAGGCAGAAAACACACAGAGGTACTTGGATAATAATGGGAACAGACATTTGAGGGGATTTTTGTTTATATTTAGATATTACCACCCTGTTACAAGGGGCTCCTTGAAAGAAACTCAGTATTATTTCCACTTCAAAGAGTGCTGCAGATTTCTACACTATTTATTTCTCTGATCCATTTATGGAAATACCTTGCCATTGAGAGATACCATCCAACAGCTCCATTTGACAGAGGGCTTTATCTTTTTTGAGTGCAAGCTCCTCCTCTGATTTATCATCATCCATTCACTTAGCAGTGCAGAAATGTTGCTAAAATGGAAGTGTTCTGCCAAACCCAGAGACGTGAAATTGCTGCACAGATGCTCTTGGAAGAGACCCTCGCCTGCTTGCTTGAACCCACTGCATGGCTTGTATTTATTGCTCGTACTTATTGCTCCCTATTGCTTGTACTTATGCCCACCAATATTTGAGCAACTCAGAACAGCAAGGAGGATTTTTCTACCCCTCTAAAATCTGTCCTGTTTTGCAGGAGGCCACCTGAGGCTCTTGGAGATTTTTTTTGCCCAAGATCACACTGAACAGTGCTGCTCACTCAGACTGTAAATGAATTCTCTCGGTTTACAGAAGAGAAACCTTATGTTAAGGACCTGAGTGGAGCAGAAAGTGCACAAAGGCAGACTTGAAATCCTGACATTTGAGAGGGAAAAATCACAGAGAACTTTAAAACCACAGAGAGACAAGGTTCTATTAGAATTTAAATCACACAAGTCGTCCTTAGAGATACTCGTGGAGGGCCAGGCTCCTCTTCACACACAAGAGTGAGATACAACCCCCCCAAACCATCACCTGAAATATTTCTGTCTCTCCTCAATATATTTTTCTTTAAGCTTCATCCACAGTTAATATAGAAACCAATTCAAAGCCTTGGAAGGTTGTAAGCTAAAGAATTACGGAATCAGCCACCTATGAGTCATTCCAGAAAAGACACGACACGTTCGGAACACATTATGTATTAAAATAAATACAGCCTGATTGTGCTTTAAAGAGGTGTGAAAAGTTCCATATTTTTTAACAGCTGTAAGCCACTGGCCGGATTACAGTGTAAATGAAATTGAAGCATATGCTACAGGGCTTTTTTCCCCCTAAACAGATGTGATTTACTTTAAATGAGGTTTTCAACTGTTCTCTGCTTGATTAACTTCTGGCTCTCTGGCTACCAAGACGGTTCCAGCAGAGCGATGACACAGGCTGCCCTCTATCATACCTCTGATATTTGAATCAGTCTTTCAAAAACATGTCTTTCTTTAGTCAACGACCACCAATTAAGTGAAGCATTGTACAAGAAATGTGGATTTCAGCGAGCTGGTGGCTGTAGCTAACAAAGCAGGCAGAATGTTCTGCAGCACTGAGTTCTTGTCACATGCTGCTGGACCAAGAGCAGCACTGTGGCTGATAAAATGCAGATTTAGAACCCAAAAACTCCCACATTATATACAACCCTTAATTGTTCTAGAGGAATTTTCACTGATCTAATTCAGCATTGGATGGAATTTGCCCATTTGTTAATATTCCAGCCTGGTTCCCAATACCCAGAGTTCTGGATGGGAATGTTTGAGTTGAGAGCCAGTTTAGGTGTCATCTGGCAACCTTCCCAATTGACCACGCTGGTTACTGAAGGCTCTTCATTAAAAAAATCCAAAACAATAAATCCTACAGTAATTTTAGCTCTAAATGCTCTCTGTGTCTGTACTGTTCAGCAGGACTGAGCTGTTTGGCAGAAAAATATTTGTTCATAAATAAGGATGTTATTAAAATAATTACCCGAGTGCAATAATGCATTTTAAGGGAAAGAAAACAGGTTCAGACGTTTCTGGGTAACATCAGACAGCATCAGTCCTAGCAAGAAAGGGTTTCATTGAGAAGTCAATTCAGTTACAGGGTCTGGAACACTGCATCTTTTCTCTTTGCCTTCTCTGCTAGACCAGCTAGAGATGACACAGCTGAGTGGTTCGGTGACTTTACTGAGCAGCAATGAGGCAATTTCACCATAAAGAGGGAAAGAAAAGCCAAGCTGCTGACTGCTTATGTGATGGAAACTCCTCAAACCCTTAAAAATGGTCACCTCTCTTTGGACACCGATAGGGTGGAGTTTGTGCAACCAAAACAATCTCTCTGGTGCTAATGTTTGTATTCTAACGTGGGACTGTGCACCGCATTTCCTCGAGTCGCTGTTAACTCCCTGCTCTTCTCTACACCAGCAGGATACGTGAAGACCCTGCCTGGCTCCAACACCAATTTCCACTACCTGTGTTCTCTGCAGTGGAAAAATAACACCTCCAAAGCAAAGCAAACCCCCCTACATTTCTCTTGAATCAGCAAAGTAAATTCAGACAGCCGCAAGCTTCACGCATTGCCGTAACAACAATACCCCAAAATACTTAAAAGGAAGATAAAGATCACAAGTGTAATAGAGCAGAGCACAGAACCAGATGTTTTCGATAGCAATAATAACGCTGCACTAAGCTAAATAAATCCTTTGTGGGTTTGGTTTTTTTAACAGAAAAGTTCATCTAAAAGGGAAGGGGGGAAAGGGTCTGGAGTGCAGCTAAATGCAAACGTAGCCCGGGAACTAGGTAAGGTTTGTAAGGAAGATGTTTGTAATTATTTGCTTCCTTTCTTTTTGAGGATGAAGTGCTGGGGAGAAGGAAAGGGTCACGAGTGCCAAGTATTCTAGAAACTGCAAGGTTGCTTAATGTCTAGGGGTGAGAGGGTGTGGAATGGTCTTACAAACATCTCCCACGAGGCTCACACGCTATTTGCTTCAAGGGCAGGGCTCTCGCTGTGCAAAACTCCTCTTAAATGCAATGAACACTCAGGGGCTCAGAAGGCTCGGGTTCTGTGCTGCATTGTTTGATATGATCCAGTCACTTTTGCCTCCTTCCTCCACTACAAAATGTAATTTCCCAGGAGTAAACCAAGAAGTGTAAGGTGCAAAGCTGGAAAAAGTCCCAGTTCCTCTCTGCGAGGTTCTGACAGCTCTGAGATTGTCCAGTCCAAAGCTAAGAAAAGCATCTTCACGTCAGCCTAAGAACTTCAGCAGAACTTCTGATTCATCTTCTCCAGTTTCTGGTGCACCACCAAAACACCTCCTCCCCCTCTGACCAGTGAATTTCCCTCGGGGCTGTTCTGAGGGGTGATAAATGGTCCTGGGATGGGAATGCCCTGGCCAAGTGACTCAGCTCCCCACGCAGCCAGGGCCCACGGCAAGCAGCTGGGTCAGGGTCAGCCCTTCGCTCCACACGACCGCGGTGTCGCAGCCTTCAGCCACCCGGCCGTGGCATCGCTTCACTCCGTGCATTAGAGCGAGTTCTAACACTTAACAGGAATGGGATTCTGCTGCTGGCTGGAGCACACAAACTCTGCTTTTTCAGTAAAATAAAATTTAGAGTATTTCCCTTGCTCCCATCACATGGTGGCGACTGCCACCATGGTACCAAAGCTCTCGCACCGCAGCGAGAACAAACAACCACAAAGCAATCAGCATGAGAAAATCCACCACACAACCAGGAATCCCAGACTTCAGAAGGCATCAGAAGGAATTTCTTTTCATGCTTTTTCTTGGCAAACTTTTTCTTTTTTTTTTTTTTTGCACTTTAGCTGTTTAAAATTAAAAGCAAATTTTGATGAGTAATTCTAATCAGCTCCAATTCTGGTGCCATTTATTTATGCAACCCCTACATTTATTTGCATATGCAATTCAGACCTCGGTCCAACTCTGCATTCTGACAGAAAACCACTGGGAAAAAAAGCACCTCTCTGTCACAATAATAGAATAAGCCACGTTTAAATCAGTAAGCTTTTTTTTTTTCAATTATATCAAAACTATCAAAGCATTAGAAAGGAATGTGTATTTAAAAGGTTTCACTTTGTTTTTAATTTCAGTTTGTTTTTTTATTTTCTAACAAAGAGGAGCCAGCCATAATATTTTTCAAGTGTATGTGGTTAACGGAGTACAGATGTGCCTTGGGATATATGTATCCAAAATAGGGAATTTCACATTGCATTGTCACTTACGTTTTTCTCTATTAAATCTATTCTGAATTAAAGGGAAAATTTGCATGCTGTTTATGTGAAGTTTTACAGAAATGACCCGAGATGAATAACATTCAGTTGTACACCTCACTAAACTCAAAGCAACTGCAGTGAGTTTTCAGCCAGTCAGAGAAGATATTAAACTGTCCAGCCCTGTACGGATCAATTTCTGCACCCAGAGCCACATTTGTATTTCCACCTAATTTACTCAACCAGCCCCCTTGGCAGGATTAAGCTTGGCTGGTTTGTCAAGAGGCCAGTGGAAATTCATACACCTTTTATTGAAATGAAAGTTGAGGCAAAGCATGAAGGTTACAAATAATCTTATGCCAAACATTTCCAGTAACACTGAACCTCCCAACAGCTTTCTTCTGAAAAAATTATTAGTACAAGCTCTTCTGGAGGGCCAGTTCCTGGAGCATCTGTGTGCTCCCTGCCAAATCCAGATCAAGGATTCCTACAATGGAAAGATCTCTTTCCCCAACATCTCTTCTCTTTTCTTTTCAATTAGAATGATCAGATTCAAAATGTAGTCAAACATTTTACTTGTCCTTCAGAGAATTTTACTCACAGAGAGAAATACACTAGAGTAAGAAATGAGATTCTTGTATAGCTTAAATTTTCTACTGAAAACAAGCACTTCTCCCCTTATTAAAAGTGCTTTTGAGTCGAGCACTGGCCCCAAACGTGTCTCCAGCTGCAGAACAAGCGGAGGTGTTAGCAAAGCTCCAGAGAGAGCAGAGGAATCTCTCAAGTCCCTGCGTGCACAGGCACAGTCGGCAAGGGGCACTTCGTACGTTGTAGGCTGAAGTTGATGGTAAGCTCTGGGTGCCTTGAGGTCCTGATAAGCACCAGCACTCTTAGATACTGAGCTAGAAGAAACAAACTGTGGATCTTTGCTATTGCTCTTCGAGCTTCTGCCCGGCTGCAAAGGGACAACCTTCCTTGTTACCTCTGCTGACTGGGAACCAGAGCTACGAGCAAGCCTAAGACAGCACCCAAGAGCAGAGGCTCTGCCGTTCCTTCCAGTTCCACCCCTCCATCAGCTTGCTTCAACTCTGCTTTGTCCTGAGACAGGACCATCTGGTTTGTATCACTACCCCTGTTTTGGCCAGACGCTGGGACATCTGGAAGGCCGCGCTGTCTACGCTCGCAGGAGCAGACACCGAGCTGGATACCATCAGCATACCAATGGCATCACCCTGACAGTACAGGCTCTTCCTCACCCACTGATTAAAATCATACCCCTGGCCTCCACGCTGAGAGTGCAGAACAAAAATTTTACATGAAGTTTTCTCTCTCCAGCTGGGTGAAGCAGGTAAAGGAGCAGGTATGTCAGAAACATCCCACACAGACGAGCCAGGTAATAAACTCCCAAATAAACCACATAAATTCTCCAATAACCTTTTACTGAAGAGTAAATGCTTTCTAAAGAACCCTTTGGTTGCTGAAAAAAACATGTGGTTGGGGTGCTCCATAAGTGCTGCTTGTTCCTCTAGGCTGCTTGGTGAAACCCACCCGGCCCCTGCACTCTCAGGGCAGGGCTGCTCGTGCTTTTGGTTCATGTAAAGAAAAGGAGGAGGTTTTGGTTTTGCCACGGTGCTGGCACAAGCATACTGCAGAGCCAGCCAGTGGGCTGGCTGTAAATGGGGACAACCCGGGCTATGATAATCCATGTGGGTGCCACACTTGCACTGGATACTGCAGGACAAGATCATTGCCCAAGTCATTAATCAGGCCTTGCTCACGCAGGCCTTGCAGCAGTTAGCTCCCATACTGCTAGCTCCTGCCTGCCATCTCATGGGTCACAGAAACACATTTTCTTTTACCCAGCACTACTTCTGGACATGACATCGAGCCACACGTTTCTCCAGAAGATCTCATTTCAGAACAACAGAACCGCACCCGACAACGCCGCTGCTCAGGACAAACCCAGGTTAAGCACTGAACTCAAGGGCAATTTGCTGTTGACTCCACAGACTACAAAGGTCTCTGAAACACTGCAAGTGTGTCTCTTTTGGATTTTAGATCCTTAATGCAAGAGCTGTGAAACTCCTGTAGATCCTGAGATGAGTTTAACTTTGGAGCCCACAGCAGCGCCACAGAACGTGATCCACACTCCCAGTGCCAGCCTCTGCTGAGCATAAAATCTGTGGGCTGACCATTCAAAGCAGTTCTGTCCATTGCGAGGGAGGCAAAGGCCCAAGAATGGAAAGCCAGTTACACATCAGATAGCAAATGTTCCTGAAAGAGCTGTAAAAAGACAAGGAAGGATTGAAGGGAACACAAACCTGAGGAAGCACCATCGTCATATGCTGGAGGGAGGCAGCAGAAAAGAGCACATCTGATCACAGAAGATAAACTGCTAATGCAGTGTGTTTTCCTTCGCAAAAAGAACCATCTGTACTAAATTCCTGGAGTGCAGTTTGACTGATAACCTAAAAATGAAATGAGGTCAGACTTGCAGTACAAACCACGTCAACAGGAGGAACAGAGAAAATTAAAACAAATAAATGAAGGAGCCTAAAGTGAAAGCACCTTCCACTGGAGATGGGAGTGGAGATCTATTCCAAGCAGGACAGGAGCCGGCTGCACTGCACTCAGAGGAAAGGGGAGGGCAACACAAAGAGGCCAAGAGACTCGTGGCTTTCAGCAAAGCCTACTGGCCCTGAATGGCTCTTAGCTGAGGTGGTGGATGAAGGAGGCCATGCTCCAAGGTGCTTAGCCACTAGATGATGTCCTATCAGTTCATCTGCACTCCTCCAAATGCAGCCCCCCTTCCCTTTCCCGAAAGGCAGGAGCAGTTTGTGCTATTGTAATGCTTCAGCAGCAGAAACACGTTTTTCAGCAATTTTCAATTACCTGGGTACTCACCCTTCCAGGTGAGCACCCCAAACCCGTCCTGAGCAAGCAGCTCTCCTGGCTGACAAGACCTCCAACCACTCCCTGCCACCTGAGCAGCCTCCTCTGTGGACCTTCTCTTAACTCCTCAGCCAGCACCCCGAGGAAATACCCACAGCAGCCAGGGTAACTTCCCACCTGGTTAATGCTGTTTCAGGGATCACCTACTTAAGAAACCTTTATCTACGTGCAGGTTCAACACACTGTGAAATATTGCCAAATCACTGCTCTTCTGCAAGGGAGAAATTATGTCCAACAGAAACAAACCAAACCAGCAGAAACCAAGCATGCTCTAGAGGACAGGTTATCAGCAACAGAACTCCCATGGCCTCAGTGGTGTAATTATGATGGTTACAGAACAGGCAAGTTTTAATGGACGAGTTCTGATTGCTTCAACAAGGCTTTTCCTCGGCGCTTGCGAACATACTAACAGCAGTTGATATTCAAAGATGAAAAAATACCTACTGCTCAGCAGCTAGACCTCAACAGTATTTGGTCTCTGGTAACCAGACATGCACGTAGAGCAAAGTTCACTAAACAAATATTATTTTTATCAGATCATGATGTGAGTATTCCTAAAAAAACCCTCAAAAAACCAACAAAAACCACCAACCAAAAACCAAACGCAACGATAAATTCAGCCTAATTATTTGTGACTGACATAGCCCAGTTGCTATCCGTTTCCTGAAACACAGCAGGAAAAGGAGTTCCTCTCAGAAATACAAATATGTCAGAAGATTTTTCTCTCCAAGGCATCCAAGTCAGCATGACAAACATCTGATAAAATCCCCTGCAAAGATACATCCCCCGATAGAGCCCAATGAAGAAGTAGGTCTGCAAACTCTTGTCAGACACCCTGCCAAGTCTCCTCCGTCCCAAATGTTACTTAGGGTACTTCTGCAGTGAGGTGATAGTGATTGAGTAATTAAACCTGTGACATTCTGAGGAGCTGTCTCTCCACAGCTCATTACTTGCCTGTGGCCATACGCACACTAACTGAGAGCTGGAAAGAGAAATTAACTGATACTCCGAGTTCCTTTGCATATGTAAAAAATCACAACCACTCACTCAGCTTCTGAGTGTGCTGAACAAAATCCCGTGGATCAAGAAAAGACATTTGGCTTTGATGTGCTGGAGTAACCCCTGAGAGCTGGGGCAGGGGAGCAGAGGAGAGGATTCCCCAGGGAAGCCTGCATCAGGACCGTGGCCAGGAGAGGAAGGCAGGCTCCGCTCCACACCGATGTCTGAAGGAGGAGATGGGTGTTCAGTGGCTGTCAGGGTGTATCAGGGACCCACCAGTGAACAGCACCTTCCCTGCAGGGCACGCGCAGGACACGCACCCAGTACAGGTAAAATCTGTAGTATACAAATGTTACCTTTTCCAGCTTACTGGACAACACTTCAGTGCTCCAAACAAGGCTGAAGCTGGAATTTCACATCAGAAAGGATTTATATGTAATGTTATTTTGGTACTTCTACATCAGCACTGGTGGTTTCAGAAATAGGCAAATGTAGAAGTCAGTAACATTGAAAAGTTCTGCAATAACATTGGAATGTTTGGGAGGAAGAAGAAAGTACATTCTTTACCTTGCTGGAAAGGGCAAACACAGGAGTGTCACTTTGGTTTTATTACAGCCTATACCTTTAAGAGCAATGCTGCATTCTTATTGTTTCATTTACAACATCTTTCAAGTTTTTATTCTCATCATATTGAAAAGAAAACAATCTCTTTATAACTTCTGGCTTTAATAAAATAAGGGGAGAAACCTTTTTGAAGCCACAATTGGATTTGTCTCTCTTTGCATCTGGTTAAAAATCAAAACTGAAAAATCCTATTATTTGCATATTTATTTCTATTTAATTATTCCCAGGACTGTAAACTTTCTCTGAAGAGGATTAAAGCCAATGGAATCACTGTAATACTCTTCATTTCTATTTTATTCCTTCATTACTGGGTACTTCAAAGATTCATCATTTCATTAGAGAGAAGAAACTTGGGCCACATCAGCGGTACCCAAAAACCAGCAAGCCAACAAGTGGAACCTTTCTGTGTTCAAAACTCCTCCTCCTGGCAAAAAGGCCCAGGGTAACCTCAGCTGGCCAGCCCAGGAACGCAGAACTCGATGCATTTAACACTCCATCCATCCATCCATCCATCCATCCATCCATCCATCCATCCATCCATCCCCGATTAAATTTCCATTTCAACCTCAGCTGCTCAATAGCTCAATATTTTGCTAACCATCTCCATCCTCATTTTTACTTGTTTTTCCAAGGGTGACTCACCATCTCACCATCACCTCCCGTGCTCACACTCCCTCCCATGGCCCAACTCCTGTTTCTCTCCAGTGAAGTCTGGCTCTAAGCCTTTTTAAGAGTCCTTCCCCTGCAGCTGGTTGTTCCAGGATGCTCTTGGAACACCTCTGAACAGAACCCTAAGCCTGGTAGTTCTGAACTGCCGACTCAGTGTCCTGCTGCTTTGCTTATAGATGTGCTCTGCTATTCTTCTGTAAGTTTGATGACCCACTTACTAATAGCAGAGCTCACCAAGTTACTGCTCCTGCAGCCGTTGCCACAAATGAAATGCCCTATCAATGCACTTCACTTCCCCTCTTGTAAGCTATAATTATACCATTATTTTCTCTTCCCTTCTTTCTGTGCTCATTCCAACTCACTCCAGTTAATATACAGCACACCCTGACAGAATAACTGGCACCCCTCTTGCCGAGGAGTTAGCTCAACTGCAGCGACAGACTCGGGCAAATAAACCTCGCTGCAGAGAATTATGCACTCAGCCACTGATGGTTTCAGTGGTGCCTTCTCTGCAGGCACCTGCTCACCAGGACCATGGGCAATGCCTGTGCTCAAGGAACTGATATCATTTAAAAGCATCTTTTGAATGAAGTATTAGCTTGTACCCTCCTCTAATCTTCCAAGAGGAAGTGAGCACTTGCCCAAATAAATCTATCAGCTGTGGCTTTTACACTACTGCCTCTCAAGCCCTTCATATTCATACATCAAAAGCTTTAATTGATATTTTGCAGCAAGATCCCCTTATAAAACAGGTGATTAGATCTCAATGCTACATTTCCTTTTACAAAATAATCTGCAAAACAAACCAGCTTTTCCCCTACAAAATAAAGTGAAGCATTAGATCCCGTTTCATTTCCCTAGTTCTCGAGCACTGCCTTCCTTCAACAGCCTTAGTGAACTCGGCCTGCTATTGAAGATTGTCTTTCATATAAACAACTCAATCAAAAAAAACCCAGACACTAAAATAGTCACACCTCACAGCTCACCGGAAAAACAGCGGCAGGATCAGAGCCGTCGGAGATTCCGTTTTTCCACGTGACTCGAACAGAGGACCAGGTGCACTACAGACTGAAGGCAAGAAGGGTGAAACGAGGAAGCAATGCACAGACAACGAGGAGATGGAAGCCCCCTAAACCTCCTCGACCTGTGTCTCAGAAGAGAACAAATTACACAATGGGTTCCGTAGCAGGGGCTGACAGCAGGGGTGTCACCAACAGCTTCATCCTGCAGTGCTCAGCGTGCACTCTGGAACTTGGTCACAAGGGTCACGTGCACGTCACTGCTTTTAATCAAAATTAAAGAGAAATGAAAACCTAACTGGGGCACGTCTCCTCAACACACCAACCTTCAGGAGAGGGTTGAACAGCTCTAGACAGCTGGAGCTGGAGATACTGAACCGTTTGGTTTTAATTTTTATAGATTTACATTTGCTTTCCAAGAGTTTATTGTTCTGGTCTCTAGGCAGAAACTATTTTTAAACCTTATTCTGTGATAAAGGCTTTGTAGAAATGGTATCAATTTAATACCCAGGGAAAGAATCCACAGTCACTGCAGATCAGCCAGGAGGAATTCAATAAATCTGAGGGAGAAGGATGAATCCAAGACGACCATTGGGATGGCCACTTTGTGCCTTACACGTCCACCCAAATTAGTTCACTTATTGGGATGCAATTAACCATTGTTCTGTACTACATATTAATATGTATGTTTAATTAAGCACGTGTTACATCACAGACTATTGCAGGGTTTGGGCCTGCAGAAGATTTTCTGGCACTACCCAAACATCATGAGTGTCGGGTTGAGCATTAACTACACGCCGGGCTAATTACAAATGCCATAAGATTAAATTAACTTCAAATGCATCACCACCACCACACCAACAAAGTTCACTCTTGCAACAATTTGAACTCGTCACCTGTAGCTGAACATCAGCACTTCTCTTCCTCATGCACTTTCTCCCCTCCCCGTGCTCCGTAACTGCTGTGTCAGCAGGTTTACAAAACAGGGCTCAGCTCCGGATGGGAAGGGGCAGCGGCCGCCCCCGTGAGCAACAACTGCTGATGTCATTCTGCCACCAGAGCTGCTCTCCCACTTCACTCCACTCCACATTAATCCAGGGTGCATGAGCCAGATATTCACAATTTGTACGATTAGATGAGTCATGCTTACAGGAGCCCTGACCTAGGCTTGGAAAATTTGGCAAAGAGAAACAGGTTTTGTTAAAATGGACAAATCTGGGCAGGTTCAAAGACAGCCATCATAACACAGGCCACAGCAAAGGTCTGAGAAGCCCAAGTTTTGGTGCATTTCTTGGTTATACAGAAGAACGAGGGTTTGCTTCCTCATATGGAAACGTTACTTTCTAATTTTGAGGAGGAAACCCAAGAAAATCTGCTCCTGACTCTTCTGCATCTTTCTTTCAAACGATGTGCACAGCTTTAAAATTCACATTCATTGCAGAAAGTAGCCAAGCAAGCTTTGGTCAGAGCTTACAGGGGTGAGCCACAGAACATCAGCTAGAACGTGCTTATCGTTTCTGGCCGTCGCAGGCAGCGCGGCTTCGCACGCAGCTCGCACGGGAATAGAGCACCTCTTCTATTTCCAGAGCCTTTGAAAAGGAAAATACAACAAGTTTGCAGTATCCTGATTTTTTTTTCCTGCATTCTTGGTACTTTTCTCCTGCAGCATCCAGCACTTTGTCCTCCTCCTCCTCCTCAGATCCAACCTCATCTGCGTGGAGATGAACCAGCCCCCAGAGCAAACCGCCAGCGCCCTCCGGTGGGCACAGCCCGGGCTTCCCTCCCGGGCCATAAACCACCTGCATCCCACCGACGGGCAGATTTAGCTCCCGTGCCAGACGTGCGGCTGTCTTAGTCATCCAAGAGTCTGTGGAATTAGACCTGTAAAGAAACCCCCTCTCCTGTCCACCCCAGACGTTCACATTCGTATCCATTCTTACGATGAAATACCCGAGCCAGGTCTGTGAAGAATAACCCACAGCTCTTTATTTTAAAAGCCAACCTCTGTGTAAATGAATTTGATCTTGTAAATTGCATTTATTATTTGGGCTCGTTCCAGTTACTCTAAAATCAGCAGAAAATGGTTGCAAACTCAAAAGCAAAGGGGGAACACAAGAATGACAGGCTGGACCTGTAGGATCCAAGCCTACTGCAAATGCACGTAACGTCCACCCAATGCACAGGAGCATTAATGCCCTACCAAACTGCCTGCTCTGCAGACTCAAAGGCTCTTTTCTTGCAGGGCTATTCCCAGTAACCAGTTTTATCATCACAGGTTCATGTGAAAGATAAGGTTATTGGACAGAAGTCTCACTTGAACGCAACTCCCACTGATACCATGGGAATCTCGGGGTAAACAGCAATCACAGCACCCCAATCACAGTGTCTTCAGAGTAATAAGCACATGGGGAAGAATAAACACGTCACTGCAGAGCCAGAGAGATATGGAACAAGCTACCAATGCAGAGCAGCACCTGGAGCCAGTATGCCAAGGGTAGTTCCCCCTAACTCAGAAACCAGCCAGTCCACTCTGGAACAGATTTCCCCTCTGCACACAGAAAGTGTCTGAGGTCCCACCCCAGGCCTTGCTGTGATGCACGAGTCAGGTCGTCCTACCTCCTATTTCCAGTCTATTACAGGAAACCCCCTTTGGGCAGTGGAAATAAACTCTCCAGGGGTGGCACTGGTGGAACTGGCATTAGCCTGAGCCAGTACTGAAGAGTACTTGCTGCAGAAGATGTGAGATATATAGAGATATATCAATACATAGAGATGTAAGATATATGGAGATATAAGATATATAGAGACCTATGTATCTTATATAATATCTCTCTCTCTCTCGATATTATATATCTTATATGGAAGGAATTTATTTTACCCTGAGGATGTGAGATCCTGGCCCAGGCTGCCCAGAGAGGTGGTGGCTGCCCCATCCCTGTCCCCATTGCAGGGGAGGTGGCCGGGGTTCTGAGCACCCTGCTCTGGCTGCAGATGGCCCTGCTCCCTGCAGGAGAACAGCAGAATTTGTCTTCCCAGAATCCAGACATAGGAGCATGAGGTTTTAAGAAAGGGCTGAATAAGCAGCAACTAGCAAAGTCTCAAGAAGTCAGGCAGCTCTATGCTGCAATGCCCTGCAATCCAGTGATGGCAGAGCGCCATGGTTTGAAATTAGCTACACCGCACAGAAGCGGTGTAAAAAGCATCAAAGCAGTTAATGGATCAATGCAGCACATAATAAAAAAAAATTCAATCCCAGCATCATGCAGTTACTGATCTGAAAAATACAGCAACAAAAAAGACCTCTGTTTGCTGCTGGTAACTTCGGTTCTTGATGTTACCTTCAAAAGAAAATAAACCTCCTTTGTGTATCCCGGTGTTTAGAGCAGTTCCACGGGCTGTCTGTCCCCTAACAGACCCACCAAACATCCACCACACTGCCAGCAAATGGTGACATCAGAGTGACAAAGGCCAGTCCTTCTGAAGCACAGCACTTTCCACCCCAAGTGTCAAAGATGAACATCACAGAGTCCCAGAACGTCGTGGTCGTGTTGCAGCGGTCGCTACTCCAACACAGCTATGTTATAATCACCATTATAATCATATTCTAATCATAATTATACATCATGGCTTTGCTGCAGAATCTCAGAATCACCCTACTCAAAGCAGAGGTCCTGTCTGGGACCTCTCCCAGTTCTACACTGGTTTTGTATAAACCTTGCCAGTTTGGATGAAACGGATCAAAGAGCAATAGAGAAACGTTCCAGGTTTTGCACGACACAAAACCAGAATGGATTCTTCAATCATCTCCTTATTAAAAAGCCAAAACTCTTGATTAAGCACAGACAATATTCTGCTCAAACATCAAAATACTAGAAAATAACAGCTCCTTTGTACTGCCTTTCTGGTTCCAGATACCTCCAGGGATTCGAGCGTCTGGAAGGAAAGATCTCCACACGTCTGGAATACCTTTTCTTCACTGTCCCCACAGAAGGTAACAGGAGATTCTGCTCCTTATGGGACACACAACAAGGCACATAACACCCCACAGACATTTACCTACCACACCTTCCAGAAGCCACAGAACCCTAGAGGAGGCCCGTGGTTCATGCCAGCACAAGACACCCTTCCTTGTTATGTCACACTGATAAAGTTGAAGAGCTCAGTAAATTGCAGGAGGAAATAAGGAGGTGATGCAGCTACAGACTAATGATGGCCTGCACTGGAACCCATGGCTTAGCTCTGGAAATACCAACGGGCTGTTCGGAGCAAGGGGTTGGATTAGACACCTCCAGCAGAACCCTCCCACCTCAACTACCCTTGATTCTCTGAAGGCTGTAGTAAGGAACAGAAATCAAGCAGAACACCATGGGCTTATTTCTGAGTTTTAGATTAAGGTCCAACCTGAAACAAAGAACTTGTAGAATCAGTAAGCATAAGAACATTGAGCTACTCTGCGCCTGGGCCCTTCCCATGCCTTGATCCCACATAAAGCCAAAACTGGGCAATAAAAAAGAAATCCATGACTAGCTGTTAGGCATTTCACATTGAAGCTTTAAAAAAAGTCAGAAAAGAGACTATTCATTAACTCTCTTGAACAATTTCCCTCCCTTGACAACTAGCAACTGTAGGAAAGGGAGGAAGCAGTGATCATAGAGCCTTCCAGAATGCAATTTAACGCACCACACAGTCTGCTGCAGAATTACAATCAAATCCTCTGGAGGGGTTGCAAATTCACACTGCGTAAGCTATTTGTAGCTAGTAAGTCTTAAATAAAACCCACTGAGGTTAGAACTGTGATACAGCTGAGAAAACGAAGAGCCAGACGAAAGCCAGTGCAGCTGATTCTGCTCCTTGTACATAAATACCTTCCTCAAGCATAACCTGCAAGGGATTGATGTAGGAACTCCAGTGAGTGACTAAGCAAGCCCCTGAAGCGTTTGCTGCCTCACGGGATTCTGATGCAGCTGGTGGTTCATGCACACACCTACAGGGTCCTCAGTACATTCACTGCTGGCAGCTGCAGGTTAAACCCTGTGAAGCTTCACCCAGCTGCTGGGCACTTTACCTTCAAACACAGGGAGGGGTTTCAAGCTAACGGATGTTTGATCGGGTATTACACTCTCTAGGTTAATCAATAATAACAAAGTATTGGAAAAGACACATAAGTTTTGGCAGTTACCCAGCAGTTCCATTGCATCATCTTCATTGTCAATGTCCTCCTCGGTTACGGACGGAGCTGTGCTTTGGGCCGAGTCGAAGGAGTCCTGAGAAAGCATGGCAGCCAGCAGTTTCTTATGTTGCTGCTGTTGTTGCTTTAGCCCTTTGGTCTTTGGTTCCATTTTTAAGCTGTGAGGGAGGAAAGCACAACTTTCTCTTACTGGTGCTCGCTACCAAATACGTCACACATTCGCCCAAGGACTGTAGCCCGTGATGTCCTCCAGATCTGCAGGTTAACACCGTCAGATCACGCACCAACCGGCTGGCTGGGGCTCATTCCCCAACCACAGGGTGCTGTTCGCCAGGTCATGGTGTCAATTCCTTATCTAAAGTGTTGATGGGATAAGGATGGGCATTTTCCCACGGACCTGATGGACATTACTGGAGTCTAAATAAGCTAGGCATACAGCAGGACATCAGTGACTACTCAGTGTTGCTAAGGCATTGTTCACACAGCAACAGAGCTGACCGCAAAGAACTGCTCCCTTGGGAGGTTACCACAACCCAAGAGGGTTGAGGACTCTACAGCTACCACAGTTCTCGTGGTTTTCAGACCTGTGTCCCTCAGTAACAGCTAACTGGAACTGCTCAGAAGCTGGCAGAAGAGTCTAAGGCAGGACTTGCTCCAGTCAGCAATGTCTGGTTCCTTACAACATCACGATAAGGACAACAAGACAGGAGCCTGGTGCCCCAGGCGAGTGTATCAGCAACACTTCAGACTGCCTTACAGTCTGTTCCAGGAAGTCAGATCTGTTGCAAATGTATGAAGTTTAGTATAATCAACAATAGTTTACTTCCCCCTGCAAAGATAAACACTAATAAGACAAAGCGGACCTTGGAGATGAAGAACAGGCTTTGAGTTTAGGACATCAGGTTATGGATGGGGCCTCTGCAAGCTCTAGTTCATTTCGGGCTCTAAGAGACAAGAGCATCATATTAAAAAACCACTCAAATTCCTCACTGATACATACATCATCCCTCGAGGAAGTCTCCCAAGAGCCTTGCTGCTTCTCAGAATTTCTCCAGGAAATTTTTCATACAGGAAACTCCTGACAGTGACTTGGGAAGGAGTTTACTCCTATTTTCACAGTGTTCAAATTTCTGAAAGATGAGCTTGGTACCAGCAGGACTGCCATCAGTGCTTTTATATGGTCCCTTCTCATGTGTTCATACCTTGCCTTGCTCCCTTACAGCAACAGAGCGTGGTACAAAACCAGGGCTCCTTCCCCTGCAGCAATCCCAGAACACTAAGGGCAAAAAGGTGACGCTTCATTGGTCTGAGACGACAGCGCAAATACAGCCACCTCAGCCTGGCTACCCCATCCCTCCCAGTCAAAGCAGCAGTGAATCCTGGCCTCTCAGCTGCTCCCAGTTAATTCCCCTTCTTTTTCTAAGCAGCTGGGGCTGGCTCTCAGATGCACGACACGTGCTTCCGCTGGTCACCGTGGCAGGAATGGATGTTTTTAAGGAAGAAATTTGGGTTCTTTCCCACAACTGGAGCAAAAAGTGAGGTTCATGGGTGCAAAGACAGAGAAAGCAGACAACTGACAGATTCCCAAATACCACGTAGTGTATACCATCTCTAATTTGTGTACACTATATGCTAGCATCACCCCTTGCCACCAAAGAGAAGAAAACCCGTACACTATGGGCTGTGAAAACACCAGAGAGAGGGAGTCGGATGATGCTGATGGCAGCTCCCCCACCAGTGACCCATCAGGGCCTAATCCTCTGGATACTCATGTAGTACTTTGTTTACATAGCATCTCCTGATCTTTAGTGGGAGGCAAAATTGCCTGAAAATAATGGGACAATCCGTTTGCAGCTTCCTGCTCCTATGCTGTAACTGAAGGTTAGGATGAGTTCTGAGAGTTTTCTGCCTTAGCACATAAATCCTGGTAATTAGTGACCAATAAACTGTCACTCCTTATAGAAAGGGTTACTAAATCAAATTTAAGAAGTTGTCATTAGAAACATTTAATGTGAATTTCAAATTGCTCCCTCCTCTTTCAGTTGCCAGGTAAAAATGTAACTGAATTATTTTAGGCTACATTAACTAAGAAGCAGATGAATGAAATAGCCAGGAAGCCAAAAATTCTTCACAGCTGATAACAGCTTCCCTCTTCTGAGAGTTCCATTTAATCTAACAACCCCCCTGTGTTCCCACTGCTTTGGGATGTACCTGTCATATGCTACATTAAAGCTAAATTACCACTACCTGTATCACTTACACATTTAGTGTATAGTCAATCCCACTTTCTGCCAACAGCACTTTAATTCCCACTAACGTGGAATTGGGCCTCGAAGAAATTGCTTGATATTAATGGACTATTATTAAACTTTCAGGCTAATCTTGATCAATACAGGTCTTTTCAACTTCCATATGTCAATGGCATCAGTTTCAGCATCACCACTGTCTCCAAGTTCTGCAATTCCCTGACAGCTTTGCAAGACTCCAAACATGCCTTTTACAAATGCCTTAGGAAAGCTGATGAAGTGCTAATGGAGCAGAGAATTATCCCAGACAAAATCAGTCATCCCAATGTAAATCCATATGCTGCGTGCAATTTAGTGGTTATTAATTTCCCCTGAAAAATCAGTGTTCCTGCCTAATGATACATATTTCTCAACGGGTCTTCAGCACTCACTGCACCTCAAACTAGAGATGCTGCTGTCTCACGAGGCTTTCCTGGCATCCAGGATTCCATATTCTCCTTACTTCATATGCCAGGCAACGTGATTTTGTCATGATACTCAACAACACTTCTCCAATACTATTCTCAAAGACATTAATCACATTTCTTTAATTATAGCATTAGACTGGCTTTGCACAGCTTCTACCACCCTCTACAAAGAGAAAAATGCGCTGCTTTGAATCATCTTTGTTACTCAGAACTAAACCTCTCTGCTCCCTTCCAGAGACTTGACAGAGATGCCTATTTCTGCTCCTTCCTATCAGGAGGAGGGACACGACGTCCTCAGCTTGCTCTGCAACCTGGAACACAGCTTTATTCAGGGTCTTTACTGGACTGACAAATAAGGAGGAAAAAAAAACCCAACCCCAGGTCATCAGAGCCGAGCGGAAGTGCCAGCCACTGACCCCAGGAGCCACACTGGAGAGACCCAGTGTCCGAGTTCTGCTGGTTCCAGTCCAACACCTGGCTGAGGGATCATCACGAGCTGCTGCTGAGATAGCAGTACTGGCAGATTCCCCCCAATAATCTCATCAAGAGAAAGCAGTGCCCGTGGGTAACGGACGTTTCCCAACGCGTGCGGGCAGTTAGGGCAGGCAGCCTGGAGGAGCACAGCAAGAGAGAGCAGTTTCCTTGGGACAGGCAGGGGAGCTCCAGTGTAGAAGGCATATGGAGGACACTGTGGAGGAAGGAATACCTTGGAGCTTTCCAGAGGGAGAGCAGTTTCTTAGAAGAGGAAGAAAAAGGTGTCTGCTGCAGTCAGAGATCTAGCTAAACCCCAGGAGAAAGACTACAGGGCTGAGGGAGACCCATAGGTACTTGTGGCAGCAACAGAGGCAGTGGATAGCTCTGTGCTCAGGAGAAAAAACAAATAAAAAGGTGGATGGCTCCCTTCTAAAGAAAGGCTGGGAATACCTCACTTTCTGTGATAAACAGGTATCTCTGAATGACAGAAAATGGACTCCTCGTAAAAAAGATCATCTCCTCCGTGCAGCTGAAGCACAGCAACACTCGCCCACCCTGAGCCGAGTGCAATAAATCATCACAAGTTATTTACTGCAGAGAACACGATTCTCCCTTTGAGAAAGAATTGTGATTAACACCAAGATGCTAAGTGTAAGAACTGAAGATGAATTTGGAAAAGTCCTGTTAAAAATAACACAGATTCTGTTTTGCTTCTCCATCCTTCCTTTAAATGAGAAAATCAGATTTATCACTGAAGTGTCAAGACAATTAACAAGCAGCTACAACCACCCGCTGCAAGACAGGAGGGTCTGGAGTGCCTGAATGAAGCCACACATCACAAAACTGTTACACCAGGGACCCCAACCACATCAACACTCGCCTAGCTTTACACCCAGGAATAAAACCACGGCATTGCAAAGGAGTAGAAAGTTAAGCATACATAAAGGCATGAGAAGAAACCAGTCACACATTAATGCCTCCCATTTATCCTGCCACACCACAGCACGAGAGCTGAGAAGCCCTGCACTCTGCTCTCAGCAGCAGGGGGTGACAAAGGCAGCTCTGCTTCCCAAATTAAACAGGCTCTGGGCTGAAGCCAAACCCCACCTTCCTCCGGGGCTGCTGCTGTCCTCGCTGTCCCACTGCTCGTTCTTATTCCTCGGTACCGGCGGCTGCAGCACCCCGGCAGCCAGCGGGTCTGCATCATTCTCTTCACGGCCAATCCACTCTCCAATCACCCGAGGTCTGAGAAGGGGGGTGTTAAAACCTGCTGTGTCCTGGAGAGAGACAGAAAAACACACCAGCACAAACACACGCTGCACTGCTTGTTCTCGGCCACACACGTAAAGAAGAAAAGAAAAGCTGAAAATGAAACTGTTCATCAAAAAAAGTACAAAACCAGCAGAGCACAGCATCGCTTCAGAGGGCTACAAACACCCAGAAACAATCATGAACTAAGGAAATGGTTCCCATGCCAAGAGAGGCTTGCCCACCCCAAAGCCTCAAATCTCTCCTGTTTCTTGCTTTTCAACAGCAACTGTAGAAATCTGGGGCAGCGACTTGAAAAAATTCTATTTTTTTCTGTTTTCTTTTTTTATAAAGGCACAACTCTTAACACCAGCACCGTGTCAGTTCTGCCAGGCAACAGCTGAGGTCACCTGTATAGCCAACAGCCGAAGCCAGGCTGCTGCAGATGAACAGCATCACTCTTCTCTGCATTATGAATTCATCCAAAACTCATAAATACATCTGCGTTTGGCACTTCAAAAATAAACCTGCTGGGATTTACAGAATATATCTTTCAATTTGGAAAATGGAATTAACATTTTAATAGCATGTGTTTCTGAAACTAGTACTCAGGTTTTTAACCACTTGCTGGGAGAAGAGAGCTGGGGAGGGTTACAAGGAACGAGCAAAGCACGACCGGAATGTTCAAAACAGTAGAGATTATTTGCATCATTAGGAATTGAGATTAAGGAAACAAGCTGTCCCTAAAAACCTGGATGAAAAAGCTGTTTTGAAGGAGTATCTCTGTTCTCAAGGTAACTACAACAGCTGCAGATAAAGGGTCACGTACAACAGTAGAGTCAGACTAAAAACACATGCAGGCAACAAGAAGAAACTCAATTATGGGACAGGAATATTTATTTTGCTTTAATTAAAACTCTTTTCTAGTCTAGCAAACACAGCATTCCTAATTAGGAGAGAGATATTCTCTTCTGACCCCTTAATGAGAGAAAATTTTAGGAAAGCAGATCCTCGGCTGTTGCCGAGCTCCGCGTCTCCGGAAACGTTCCTGCCGTAAGACAATGCTGTCCAAACCAAGGGCATCTGGAAAAAGTACAGCACGGTGACTGCTTAGCCTAGCAACCACATTTTCTCATCTTCTGAAACCCAGACCATCTTTACAGTCTCCTCCTAATTGACAGAGATAGGGTAAAGGCACCGTTTGAAGTGGAGGTCTCTGCGGAACTGAAGCGAACAGAAGACAGCTGCCTGCTGCTTTCCTGGGAACCTCTGTACCCAGCTCCGGCCAACGCTGGAATTTTGCACAGCACGGCTCCAACAGCTCCCAGTTTGACAGAGCCAAACCTGACCCCAGCCCTGGGTTAGACTTATTCCCCTGTGTTCTCTTGTCCTGCTTTTCACAGCTTCAGAAACTCGGCTGAAATAGGCACAGCCCTACAAACCCCTTTGACATGGATTTCTGCACCCAAGCATCCTGGCTGCGTCCTGCCTCAGCACCCCTGCCACTGCAGGTGCTCTACAGTGCAACCTGCACCACAGGTTCTTTTGTGACCCACAGACAGGGTCTGCCAGCAGCTGAGAACCCTGTGCCGTGGGTATTTCAACGTCCACTTCCCAGGGAAGAGGCCAAACAGATGTAGGGAAAAAAAACCCAGCACAACTTGAAAATCACAGTGAATTCAGTGTTTTTTCTCTAGATTTTTTTTTCCCCTGAGTTTTGCAGGAAGGCTGACGACCCAGCACAACTTCATTTAAGGAAAAATCTTCACGTTATTGAGGAGCTTTAGGAGGTGAACAGCCTCTGCTCAGCGCTAAGGAGGGCGAGTCAGTTCAGGAACGTGTATTGTATGAACCCTGTGCTCCAGCCTTACACTCAGGGTCACAACTCATCCCTGCCCATTTGGCTCCTCACACAGTGCCCTTGCAGTGCCAGCTGCTGATCTCAGAGCTCCCGTGGCCGGGGGACGCCAAGGGAGGCAGAACACCGAATGCTGCGAGCCTCATGTAAATGAGATTAAAAAGCAGGGAATCTCTACAACAAATCTGCTTTAACTGCAGGAACTGTAGGAATTTCTTTTGCAATGCTACCAGTGAACCCAGAAATGTTATTAGACTGTGGCAAACTGAAAGCTTCCATTTTGACTGGAGGACTGACCTTGTCTGCCCGTATTTTCTCTACCTCTGCCTTGGACCGAAGCCCTGAGTACTGGCACAAAGCTAAGAATAGCAGATACTTGACAAGAATCCCGTTAAATGAAACACCCTTCCACAAAAGTGATTGTAATTCAGAGCAAACTGGTTTTCCACATCCAAATGCCTGGGTAACTAAGCAACTAACTAATTAACTGGATTACTTGGAGGAGGAGTTATGTCAGCCACCAACACTGATCAAGTGCTCCCCTGCCAAAGGCAGCTACAATTCACTGCAGCCAGAAATAAATATATATATATTTTTAAAGATGCTTATATAAATAAGAAACAAAACCAAAGAAACATACACATGCATTCTGTTTGCTCCATGTCCAGTCTCCCAGCACAGTGGAGGCAACAGGGGAAGGAGGACTCAGCTACCATTACCCTTTTCATACCAACTCTGAGATGAAGCACGATCAAGGGCAACTGCAAAGGGAGGCCACGGTCTTGGAACGGCCGCCCCACGTGCCACAGAGACCAACCTTCTCCACGTGGCCTGTCCTGAAGAACCCACTGGCAGTTTTTATAGGCACTTGTGTCAGCAAGGTTCCTGCCCTCATTTCACCAGGAGAAAGAAAAGCTGTTTTAAAATTTGTCTCCTGTATGAGGCACCATTCCTGTGCCTTATGTACCCTCAGATCTCCCTGCCCTGCGAGCGGTGGCTTCCAACAAGGACACAACCTGAGACTCTGGGCACCAGAAGTGTGCTGAGAACACGGGGGAGAGACGTGCTCTGTTTCTGTTGGAACTTTGGAAAATTAGCTTCATTACTCTGAGTAATCAAGCCTGACATTCATTACAGCTAAAGCTAAAATTCCCATTAATAGTCCAAGGCCAAAACAGAAGAGAGCATCGTTGCTGCATTCATCAAGGAAGTAAAGACTGATCTTTATTCCCTGTGCATTCCTGATCAGATCCGGGGAGCAAAAATCACTCCTAAATATGCTCACAAATCACGTCTGGGAATGCAGAAGACACGACTCCATGAATAAAAGGGATTTAAAGCCAAATGATTCCAGAAGAACCCCACGGACGATACTAAGCAGAGACGCTGTCAAGACCAAAAGCATTTCCACAGCCTCGCTGCGAGTCTCACCCTCTGTGAGACTTTCTCTCCACAGCTGACAGCCCATCCTGGATCCAGCTCTGCAGGCATCCACACACCCCATACTTACCCACACAGCCTTCCCCCTCCGAGCCCCACGGAACCACCGTCTGCGTGCCAGGCAGGCAGAGGCAGCTCCCACTGCCCGCAGACACCTGTCTCTTTGTAGTGCTTATTAGCTGCAGAGGAAAGCTTACCTTATCAAGCTCATCAGAGACAGCAATGCCTGAAAACAAAACAGATGAAACATTAGAAACATTCTTTGTATAAATATCTTTTACCACAGTAAGTAAAGCAAGGTTTAATCTGCAAAGTTTGCACTCTGCTGCTCCACACCACGTTTGTGCCATCAGTGAAATTGCCCGGCAACAATAAACCCTCAAAGATCCTCAGCTGCAGCACGACCAAAGTGAGTCTTCAAAAAGGATGGCAGTGAAAACAGCAGCTGTGCCAGGGAAGTGGCAATGAGCTGGAGTATCCTGCTACCTGCCTGCTAAACTTAAGCCCACAACATAATATTGACACGTGGGCACACTGGTAGCGAGTCGCTCCCCGACCTGCACAATGAACGTCGCGCTGCAACTACGAGGCAACGCGGGCAGGGCTCCCCTACCCTGAGCCATGGAGAGAAACTATTCTGTGAAAACAGAAGGAATTTAGAGAGAGGAGAATCTCAAAGCAAAATTGCACAACAGAATGGGGAACTGTGTTTCTACCTCCTCTGCATACCCGTTTATTTGCTCCTTTCCCACCTGCCTGCGGTTTCCCTACGCTTGCTGCCATCCTCACCCAACTCTTGGGGCTGCAACTGTCCTGTGGCACATTAAATATGCACAGCTGGTCCCAGAACGTCTACCACACCTCAGTGGGGAGATCAGTTAGTCACACGTTTCACGTTATCAGTGGAAAATTCTGATGTATTGAAAGCAAAGCATTTGCCAGGTTCCTGCGAGGGTCGATGGGAGACATTTCCAGGTTAGAACTTCAAAAAACCAAAGGCGAGCATCTCCTAGCAGTGAATGTAGAGGGGAGAAGTACCTGTGCTTAGGAAGGACACACTCTTGAAAGTGTTTTCTACTTCATATCATGTTCTCGAGACAACTTCTTCCAATAAATGCAGGAAATGATACTGCAGAACAGGTACTATCAGCTGAGCAGAGTCACTGCAGCGACGCTGGAGATCACCACCACCTGATAAGGCTCACTGACAGAACTGCCAATTCTGTACCTCCAAAAATCCTCCCTTCTGCAAGGAACCAAGGGTGCTGAATTTTGATCAGGCATCACAAGCCCCCAGCCCACTCCACTCTCTGGTGTCACTGGGATTAAATGACACACGACTCCCAGACAGCGTAACGACGACGCAGTGCATTAAGATTTACTATTCTTTAATTACTAGCATCATGCCTACATTAAGCAGATTGCCCCAGAGCATGCCTCGCTGGATTAGCCAGGTACCTTGGGGCTTTTTTATACCCTAAGCATGAAGCCAGCTGTTTGTCAGGCCTTTTTAAAACTTACCAGGGATGATTAAAACCTTTCTTTACAGGGTTACCTCGGATTGCTGCTCCCAACCTCCCACCCCTATGGCAATCTGCAGCAGGACAATGGTAAGAATAGAGAAATAAATACGAAGAATAGAGAAATAAAGCATTAGAGCATCCCCTCTGATGAAAAATCCACCTCCCCAGATGTATCTGCACCATGTTTTGATGGCATAAAATCCCTTTTGAGTCTACAAGGAGTAACTTCCAAAGTAAACACTTTCTGCTTAGGACATTGCTCTTAATTTCTAACCTACCAGGAAAAGAACTTGCTTTCAAAAGAAAATGTTGTTCATAACAATTCCATGAGCCTTAAAAATGCCCAGCTCCTTCATACACAGTTTCTAGCAGCACAGTTTTATTTGTCACTGCTCTCCTGCAGCAAATACAACTCATGCAGCACCTAATGCCTCTCCACTCAGCGTATCATTCCTCTGTGAAGAGTCCTTTTGAGACTTTGATGCTCTCAATTCAACAGCATAAAATTAATTTTAAAAAACACAAACTCAGGCCTTTTTTTTTTTGCAATCCCTGCCTGCTGCCTTAGTCCTGCTCAGCTTCACAGCAGCCTGAACACTTGCAGTCTCTCCACACACCTGGAATCGTGCAGCTGGCATTCTGATAGGAATGGGAGCTGTGAAACTTCAGAAACACCTACCAGTTTTGTGAGGGTTTTTTTGGGGTCTGTAAATAATTAGAGGAAGAGATAGCACAAAATAAACATTAGTTGAGATATTTTAAGACTTACATTTTTTTCTAACTGCAAAACGTAGATCTGAGACGTGTGCTGTGTACCCACTCAGGAGAAATACTGCTCCTTTCACCTATACAGCCTACAGCCATCCACCTGAGGGGGAGCAGATAGTTTATGCGTTTTCCTAAACGTCCAGAAGATGTCCCCAGAGCTCCCAAGAGCCACTTTTCCTCCTTCCCCAACCAAGCCTGGCTCTGGCACACTGGTGTGGACATACCGAGTTTAGGCAAGCGGAGACAACCCCAGCACAATTCCACCTTGACAAAATCTATCCTCATCACCACACAAGGCCAGGGAACTTGTGGATGGCTGTCCCCCAACCTCACAGCCCATCACAGGCTCTGTAGCCAGCCCCAGGGCAGACCTGGTGTGACTCTTCAACACCACTAACACCCCAGCTCTGAGGGGAACAGAGGCATACGGGGCCATGCGACAAGCCCCAGCAGTCAGCTGTCCCACTGCATTCTGCTACCCGCCCCAAACCTGGGAAATCCTTTGCTGCCTCACTGGGGGCATGGGCCATCATCTCAGATGGATTTGCACTGCCCATGGCGAGCCCTCGTGCCACACTGCAGCTGGTTCCTGGAAATTCCAGCCCCTGTGCCTGTATCCACCGTGTCTTAAGCAGAAGGTAAAATGACATTATTTATTTATTTCACACCATCCTTGAGTAATAAAGGACTTAAAACAACTGCTCTGGTTCCACCAAAGTATTTCCCCCAGAAAACACGTGCACAAGAACCAAACTGCCTCAGTCATTTCTGCACAGGAACTGTAACAGATTTGTCACTGGCACAGCAGACATCCTTGTATTATTTCCTTCGCTTACATTGAGTCAGCTTACAGCTCTCAAAATCAGACCTATTTCCTCCAGTAGTAACTCAGAGATCCTTCTCTGAGGCACACAGGATTGAAACTCCAGAGTTCCTGCCAGTGTGGGGCATTATGTCCCTAAATTATTAAACACCTATCCATTGGGTTTCTGTAGCAGTACCTACCCATCCTGAATCCTCCCAGCATCTGGCCACCTGAGCACCAGGAAACAGTGTCACCCACAAGGCCCCCCATGAACATGTCAGCACACTGCACATCACTGCAGTCACCACCTAGGAAGCATGGATTAATCCTCTCCTCCCCACGGTGAGTGTCTCCAGTGGAGAACACAGCTTTCAGGATTAGGTTTGGTGAGCAATGATTTGGGCAAGCAGAGAGAAATAAAATCCAAGTACCCACCAAATATTACATCCCAGAAACTCTCCTAAACCCAGGTCATCTCAAAGGGACCAATCAGCACTGCAGGACCTTTCAGGACTCTGGACCTGGGGAAAGGTGTATGCTGCAGGGGGGGCATCACCACACAACCACCAGTCACCGACAACAGTCACCACCCCCCCTCCTCCTACCCCCTGAACGCCAACCCCTTCTTCCAAGAACTGGAAAGCACCATCTCCAGGCTGACAGTCAACAAAAAGAGACTCTAGCCCAGAGCAGGTTAGATCAGGATGTCAAATATCTCCACATAGCTAATTAAAAATTTAACAACTGTAGGAAACAGATACTTATAACTGAAGTAACAGTGATCTCCCAGACATGTAAGACCTGCTTTATAGTTGACTAGGAATAACTATGTTCACATTCTTCCTGTTTCAATCTCAGAAAGGATCATTATTTTGTATTATTACTCATACATCACACTACAAGCAAATGGATTTTATAAGCAAAGGCAGTATCGGATAACAGCTGCAGTGCTGAGATAAAATTATCTTCCTTAAAGGTTTGATTGAGCTTATCTAAAAATGTCAATCTCAAAATAAATCACCAACATTGATCTCAGAGAAGAGTAACACGATTTTAAAGTTCAGCCTGAAGAGAAGAGAGGAGAGATCCCCATCAGAATGCTGATGACCAGTTCTGTGCTTCAATTAGCAGAACACATTTCAGGCTAGATACAAAACTGACCAGGGGTAAGTCAATTTTATAGACCAAAGTCTACCCTAGATCACCAACAGGAAAAAAAATGCTGCAGTGTTGTGTCTTCAAACGATGCTGGCATCATGTCAGAGCTGCCCGGTCTCGCTGGGAAACCCAGGATAGTTGTCCATGGCATTCCAGCACATCCCACAGCCACACTGGAAATCATGAATCGTTTCCTATAGTGTAGAAGCTTCCAAACAAAACCCCAGTCTCATGTATTGCAGAGACTGCTAAAAGTAGTTCATGATGTATATATTAAACTTCTCACATCCCACATACCCACAGGTTCATCCACAGAACTGAGGACAGGATTTTAGCGGTTTGCTAACATCTTCTGATCTGGTTTTGAACCAGTTCCACCCTTACTGTTAGGAGAGCTTCACTCTTGTTGCTTATCCTCTTCCCAGTAGAAGATAAACAGAACATAGGCTTTAATGTCTCAACCTTTTATCTTTCTCTAAAAGGGGTAAGATCATGCTTGTTTTTCTTACACTGTGCTTAACCATTATCAACCAATTCTAACACTAGCGGAATCAGCTGCTGGAGATGCTCTGGAGGGGCTCAGAGTTCTTCCACTCTTGGTGATATTCAAGAGCCATGGACATGGACAACTGGCTCTGGGTGGCCCTGCCTGAGAGGGGAATTGGACCAGACAGCCTCCAGAGCTCCAATATTCTGTGGCTCTTTAGTGGTCCCAGCAATGTTTCCTACCAGAAATATTTCCTACTAGATGGCAGCTGCCTTTCTTACTGATTACTTCCCTTCCAAACAGAGAAACAAAAGAGCACTGTTTTTTGTTCCTGGGATTCCCTCCAACTAACTGACTTGGACTGGTTACCAAATGCAAGTTCTGTAACTTCTAGACGTGTCTATTCACTGAAACCTTCCAAGAGATTTTCCAAGTGCAGTCGGTATTCTGCCTTAGGGAGAACAAGAAAATCACATTTATGTACAAAATTATAGCTTTTGTTTCTTTCCCCAAAACTTTTCCCATTTTTCATTTTGAATCTTTTGAAATCACAGCACAAACCAGATTTATTTCCTGAAATGATCTGAAAATAATAGCTCAGATTTAATCTGATGCAAGTGTTTAAATGACATAACAAAAAAAGGCTAATGCAAGAACTATCAAAGAACAAAGGCACAAGAAAAGCCTCTAGGAAAGGAGGACAAAGTAAATTACAGAACTATTAATTTGGAGAGCAGGGAAGCAAATAACAGATGATGCAAAGAAATCCCAGTGTGCAGTATTTTCACTGCTTCAGTCTTTACAAAACAATTAATTGTGGCCAGATGCTTAACATGAGTGATTTTAAGAGGGAAAACTGGAAGCCAGGTGACAGAAAGCTGAAAGATGCTGTGATGACTTTGATTCAAGTTGGCAGAACCTTGTGAAATTCACTCGAGAGCTCTTAACCACCCAGCTGAAGAAACCACTAGTCCATTAGCAACTGTCTTTCAGGGATGGGGAGGTCAGAGAAGGGCAAATACTGAATCTTTCTTCGGAAAAGAAACGGGGAGGACGCAGGGAATTACTAACCAGCAAGTCTAAAACCTGACAGCAGCAAGAATATTTGTTAAAATTGTTAAATAAAAAACATAGCCACATCTAACGGATAGGAAAGGTGTTAGGAAGCAGCTGATGTGAATTTATCAAGAATGAATGGTGTCAAATCAGTCTGATTTCTCTACTGGGGAACTGGCCTAGTGGATGAGAGGAGGAACTAGATGCAAAATACTGCAGCTGATAGAGCTGCATGAGTTTGTTTACTGTCCTGGATGATACTCCAGTAAACAAATTAGAGAATTACATTCTAGAGGAAATCACTGCAAGGCAGATAAAGAGCTGGTGGGAAAAAAAAAGCACTTACTGAGGAGCTTTCAAGGGCTGGTTGTCAGATCTGAAATGGAATCGTGAAGAGGTCTGACAACATTTCCATTAGTGATCTGGATGAAGAAACAGAGAGCACATTGAGGAAAGTGAACTCAGCATCAGGCTGCAAGTCATTTACAGCACTCTGGGAGATAGGCTTGATATCACCTTGATAAGTTATCAGAAAACATCAAGTACTAGCAAGAAACAGTGAAGAATGTTTCATTGGGTACAAAAATACCTACAAAAACCTGACTCCAGCAGCTGCCCAGGTACATTCACCTGCAGTCCAAGTGCAGGACCCAGAAGAGCTGCACTTTCTGCACTCCAGTTAGAAAACTGTGGCAGAGAGGGATGCAAAGCTGCAAATGGTATTTTAGGTACAAGGAAGCCAGAGTTCAGGGGAACCTACACAAGACCTACAAGGGAACAGGTACACAAGGTCCTGCACAAGATCTTACAAAGAGGTAGGACTGAAGAGTGGGTCTAGTCCTTTATTACTGAGCTCTCCTATCTGATTGGTGTCTATCTCCAGACAGGGAATAGAACACCTTGCCTGAAATGGGAAAAAAACCCAAAATATTGTTTCTGTCTCTGTGTTAAGCTTGGTTACAAGTCCCCAAAGGAGCAAGGCTTGCAAATGACACTGACACCCATGACAGCAACACGGTCAGCCAACAGCAGGGCTGCAGATCAGAGACCTGCACTGGAGGAGGTGCAGCTCCTTACGGGGCAGCTCGGCCAGCTGACTGGAAATGTACTTGCAAAGAACCCTGCAACTATACTGCCAAAAGCACCATAAGGACAAAAACTGCTCAGAATATAATTGTTGTGATCAACCTTAAGCATTTGGCAGAGAAAGAAAACATTCAGGCAAACCAGTTTGGGGCATTTGATGCAATTTGGAAAAGAGCTGAATGTCCAAATTCCTCACAAAACAGATCTGCCTTTCTTCGGCCAGCTCTGGTTCTCACCTCACCAGCTGCAGTTTCTCCAGTGAATCAAGAAGTGCCAGGGATTAAATTTAATGACAAGAGAAAGAAAATACTTCTCATTCAGATGTCTCCCAGACCACACCACAGCTAGTTTTCCTGTACCATGGCAGAGAGGATTTTTCCTACTTTGATAACTGTTTGCTCCCACCCATGTACTTCAGAATTCTCTTCTACAGGAAGGAGGAAAACAAAAAAGAAAAAAAAAAGCTATTCTTCATCATATCCACTCATTCTCAGAGCTACTCCTTACATGCATGAGCACACTAATTTGAACACTGCTTCTGTTTGACTATCTCTTTTAAGGGACAACAGTTGGGGTTTGTTATGAAATTATCAGCTACCATGTTTCTGACTATTTGTTTGAGATGCTTTAAATACCTATTTGAATTGGGTTTGAAAACTGGAAGGAATTAACTGGGGTGAAGGATACAAAATACCCAATTTGTTTTTCAATGTGAGGCTTCATCCCATCAGTGAGGTGAAGGTGTCACAAAGATTAATCCAATGTAACTGCTGCCACCCAAAGGAGCCGCCTCACTGCTGCACCTCCCCACCAGCCTCTCGTGTTGAGCTCTTCATGAGTCAGCTCAGCTCACTACACTGGTGGAGAGCTAAGGTAACAAAAAGGGAGGTGCAGGGGAAGTCGTTGCAGCCAGCAGGAGAGCTGCTAACTTATCTCAGACATTCTGCAAACCTCATCAACAGGAAAGTCACTGCTGATGTCAATGAACTTGGTCTTCATTGAATAGAAGACCACCTTCTTGATATATACTTCCAAATTACAATCCAGGCTGCATGGTTACATTAAAAAACTAAAATCAATCAACTTACTGCGAGACAGATTCTCAAGGGCTTTTCCAAGCTTTTTGCTCTCCTGAAGAATATGATTTAGTTCATCAAAATCATGGTTCTCCGGTTTTGTCCTCCAATCCCATTTAGGATGCTCTATTGACCTTGGCACTAAATATACACAGATATATAGATGAAGTTTAGATTGGGTAATTCAGACTCCTGCATCAGAAAAAAAGCTGCACAATGACTTTACAAGCTCAAGTACCTTGAGAGGAAACTACTTAACTATCCTCCAATTTTAACTGCTGGAAACATTTTCTTTGGTCAATGCGAAGTAAAAATGAAAACATCTTTGAACAAATCCATGCTTGGGATGATTTTTGTGACTGAAGTGATTGGTAAACAGGAATAATTAATATTATAATGGTAACAAATAGAAATAATAAAAATAATGGACTAACAGGAAAATGTAAGAAAAAGAAGGTACTTCATTTACATCAAAATAGAACTGGGTGTCCTCGGGGCTAACAGGGAAAAATGTCAAAATGGAAAGGAGTAACTGGCACTTCTGGCTTTGCTGGGCATTTTAGCAAAAATAAATAATTTAGACAAAGCTTTTAAAACAACATGGATATTCAATTTATTATTGTAATAAAAATCATAAAGTGTAGATAACACAGTTCACAAAAATAGTGAAACAAAACATGTCCTCATTGTTCAATAGGGCCAATAACCTTTATTGCAATACTTTAACTCCACCTTTGGGAAGCACACTCCTGATCTCATTATCTTCTACCAAAACCTATGAGATCATTTCAAAACACCAGTTTCTCAAGTGCTGAGCTAACTCTACCTACACTGGGAGGGAAGAAGAGAGGGAGTTTCTGAGCTCTGTAGGAACACAAGGTTAGGACACAGCATTATCATGCTGGGAACTGCACTTGCTGGTGTGAGGATGGTGATGGTGATGCCTAGTCCACACTCCCAACTGACAGGACCAGACAGCTTTGAAATGTTTATTTACTATTCTGTACTTAGAAATTTCATTTTCATTACATGCTAAGAAGGAAACCTGCAGATTCCTACAGATCATGTTCAAAAAACCCCAAAGTGGTACCATCCCATCACCTGGACCTTCAGAATGCTTTTAGCATGGTATGGGGGAATTATGCTCAGACTTCATGGTCTGAGCTATTACAAAATAAGTTAAATAATTGCTGCTACTGCAATTTGCTTCACTGCTGACTGCCCTGGCTGTGAACAGAGAACCTGCTGCACTTCAGAGCAGCTCCACTTGGGAAACTGAAGATCAGTCAATCACCATCTTTCCCAGGTAAAGGAACGGGGCGAGGGGATGTTCAAGTCCTTCTGTCAGGAAGAAGGAGATTCCATCTCCCACAGACATAGACCAAGCCATGTGCACACTGGACATCTCTAGAGAGATGTCTACTCTACTCTACCAACAACGCAGAGCACGTGGAGATCTGACCACCCACTCAGGAACCGGGGTGAGTATGAGGGAAGCCAATAGGCTCAGGGGCAATTACATTCTCAAAGAAAGAAGGCAAAGGAGACACTCAAAAGGACCTTACAGAGATCAGAGAAGGAAGAAAGGGACACAGAAAAGCTCAATAAGAAGAGGGGAAGACCAGGACAAGTTGAAGTGTCAGAGTCCAGTTCTGCTTTCTGTTCAAACAGGACAAGTCCTGTATTTCCTTGGGGACGACAGAAATCCTGAGCTGTGGTGGCTCCTAGGGAATAGATACAGGCCCTAAGGTACTGGGGCACAGCCAACCTCTACTCAGGTGCACAGCTTATCAATTTTATTGGTACTCTTAAATGCCAGTCATTCAATTTATAATGCCACAGCGTTATCTGAATTGTTGTGTGACCAAAATTTGCCTCCATTTGTAGACCTCAGCATAATTAAATGGCACAACTGCAGTATTTCTCATCCTCCTCCTTATTTACAGAAGACAAAATCTTCTATCTAGTATCTTTTCTAAACTTTCACTAATGATAAATATATATATTCAGTAAACTAGAATATAAACTCTATACTGAGGTCTCTGTTCCTGCTCACCTTTGTGTCGTATCGAGATCACAGGCTCCTTTACTGGGGCTGCTTTTCCAGCCATCCCCTCTTGTCCCTCCAGTGTGCCCACACCCTGCTCTGCAGCATCGCTCCTCTCTGCCCACTAGCAGTCTGACTGACTTCACTTTCCACACTTACACTGACCTCACCACACCACAGCTATCTCACAGTACCACCAAAGCACGGCCTGGCAATAACTGAATGGTAAAACCAGGTACAAAGATGATCAAACCTTCCAGCCTGCAGAAAATTTCAACAAAGATGGAGTTTGAGATCACATCAGTTTGAAACAAACCACATTTTTCAAAATACCAAAGGACACTTTCTAAGAAACTGTATGATTTGGAAAAAGAAAGGAATTGTCACGGGACAGAAGGTGAATGGAACAAACAAAAGCTCTGCTCAGCAGCTGTGGAGCTGTTGAAAACTGAGGGGGAAGTTAAGCAGAATTTGAACTGACTGAGATGTTTACTACTTCTAGAGGAGACACAGTTGTTCTTTCTTACCTACTCTTCCAACTAATGAATGGATACTAAAACCTTCTTCATTACACCACGTGGCATGTGCCTGTCTTTTCAAGGCTCATTTTCTACTTCCTCACAAATGTTTTTAAAGCATAAACTTGTATCTTCCCAGTTACAGAACCCACAGCCACAGGTCACTGTCAGACAGATGCCTGGTGTGAAGGAAACAGGCAGAACCACAGAAAGACCACGAGCCTTCCTGGAGACCTCTGGAGTTACATGATCATCTTCTGCATGTATCAAGTCCATCACATACCATGTCCATAGGTGCATCAACGCACACTTAAGAGCCTTTCATAATACTCTTCTGACCTCCCTCCCTCTCTCTCATTCCTCTGAAGCAGCATAGCAGCAATTTCAAATCCCTCATCACATTACCTGCCCCAACCTCACCTCTGTTATTGGAGAGATTTACATAACACCGTCTCTGGAAATTATTTGCCTACAATTCAGAGGTTTTATTACATCTACATCACAGCATTTGTACAGAAACATTTAGGCTTCCCTGCACAGGGAGCTGAGATTTCCCCATCCTATCTTAGAAGTCTTCAGAGAAAGACTTTCCAGCATGTCTGGATTTCTGGTGGCACGCCATCCCACCCCCAAACCCAATGCACATCAGATTCACTCACAGATGTGTTATCAATTCTGTCACAAATCAGCAGGACTTCACTTCCTATTGGACAATGGCACAAGATCCAACCATTTTTGTCTCTTTTCCAGACATGATTTGCAGACAGAATCAGAGCGGGTGCTCATGAAATCCTCCAGTTCATTAATACAACCTGAGACCATCTTACAGCATCTCAAACCCCCAAAAGAGGGGTCTTGTTATTGAGCATAAAATCACTCGTGTGTTTAAATCTCACAGCAGCAATCAGCTTAGAGCTCTTTGATAACACAGCACGGCCACCGGCGGGGGGACGGGAGGGACAGGACACAGCCACCTCTACAGCTGGTTCTGACTTGCTACAGTGATCTATTCTCAGTCAAAAAGGTTTCATTCACATAAACGACTGCTACTGACCCAGAAGCACAGTGTCTCTGTTGCAGAAATCTATCCCAATTTAATTCACCCATTGCTGTGCTATATTCTGACCTCCCAAGGCCACTGGGAGATGTGCCCCTGACTCCCCTGAACTCCAGGACACCCCAGCTGGCTTGTGGAGGAGAGCATGCCTTCTAGGGAAGCTTGCTGTGGATCTCTGTCCTCCTCTGCTCCACCTGATCATGCAACAAATTAGTAAAAGATTTGGCTATTATAAAAATTCCAAAAAGCTACAATAGTTGACAGAAGACAAGACAATTCTGTACCTTGGAGAACGCCTGTACACAGACCCGTGTGTGTGCCTAGACAAACACAGCTGTGAATACTGGAGTTGGTATTATTTCTGAAAAAAATCCACTAAAAATCAAGCCTAAAAATTGATTTTCATGAATAGCCAGTAGACATGAAGCACTGTACTTCTTTCATTAAGGTTTGCTGCCTCTGTTTTTGCTACTTCTATTTTGCAGGTCATCGACAACATTCTCTTCAGTCACTCTATTTCTATTCTGCCTCTTCTTCCAGGGGACATTTCAGTTCCTTCTGCAGCTCTCAGAGCACTGCACCTGTTCTGCTGACTCTGCCCCTGTAGCTGTTCATAATTCACAGTCCTGCATTGCCTGACCCACGGAAAAGATCTGTTATTGGGATCAGTAGCAACAGAAGAGATTTTATATGTACAGTGTGAACTAAAACACCCAAACCATAATCAGTATCTGAACATAAAATTGTGCATGACACCCAAATATTTTTCTGATTATTTTTTTTTCCTACCTATCCAGAATTCTATCTGTAGTGGACAGCAGAGAGTATTATTAAAGATTCATAATCAGAGTAAAAGTAACATGAGAATCAAACTCTTCCAAAACATCTCTCTCTAGCAAGTTCAACGGCTCACAGCCCGCTTCCCATTTTAATCCTAGTGCCACAGAAAAGCATCCCATGGGTTTGGAAGTGTGCACGGATTAATGATGTAGTGGAGCTTTCTTACATGACTTGGACTCCGGTGACGGTGGGGAAATGTTGGACACAGCGAGGTCGCTCTTGGACTTTTTAGGCTTTTTTGCGTTTACCTGCCAAGGTTTTTCATAACTTCTGAAATCCCGCCTCGTCCCTTTAGCTTCTGTCAAAAGAATCCAATCAGGCAATTACCACATGTGCAGGATCATTTTGCAAAGAATCAGCAAACAAATAATCTGGAAAACACAAGACCTACCAGTCCAAACCAAAGCCAGCTCTTTTTGTGGTCCTGTTTCTGAGTTAGGCTGAATTTATTATTTCTCCCATTTCCTAAACACCATCATTTAGAGGTTAATTACCATGGTTTTCATTACAAAGTTAATGTCCTGCTTTTCATTATTGATAAGTACTTAACATCCATTTATTCTCTTACATGTTTGACTGCCCATGCTTAAAATTTTACATTCAACATAAATAAAAGAGTTGCTTTCTCTGGCAGCTCACATTTTAACTCTCAGCAACTACTGGAGAACTATTATAGCCCGAAACAGACCATCAGTCAATTTTAAATACAAAACCAACTAGCAAATAATCAAAGCTAAGATTTCTACCTTAGCATCAGAGAAGATATTATTTCAGAATTATTTTTTAGGCTTTAGGTTTGAAGATCTACAGTCATAAATTATTCACACCGGGGTTCATAAAGTAGTAATAGCATCTTCCAATTAAGTGTTGGAATGATGGGTTGTTAAGAAGGTGCATTATTAAAGAAAACACCTCAACAGAGGCAAATTTCAGCACAAAGGCCACGGGAGGGAAAGGGATAACAAAGCAAAGAGAAAGGGAAAGCAAAGAGGACAGGGGAGGAATCAAGGGACCTTCATCTCTTTGAGACTGGGATAGTTTCCACCCTCCTGTAACTCTGCCCCATCTGCGTCCATCAAATTCCGGATCTCCCGGACGTGCCCAGCCCCCGGAGCGGTACCCGTTCAGCAGGCACGCGTGCATCCAGGGAATGATGGCTGCAGCTGGGGGAGGAGTGACTGGAGACCAGCCCTTCCCAGCACATGGCACATACCTGGTGCTTCACTCTCTGCCCAAAGGGCGGCAGAGCCAGACAGCGTTCTCTGGAGCTGGCTGCGGTTCCCCTGTTTGGACTGAAGATGATCAATTAGAAATGGGATTGGCTGGTCGGGGGTCTCTGTTATCAGCTTGGTCATCAGCTCCTTTAGAAAAATTAAAACAAAACAAAAAATTAGTGGGATATTGCACCTAAGCTGGTGCTGTATTTACCAAACGTAAAGGAGCATTTGTGATGGAAAAGGCTGCTTTCAGCTTTGAGGAAAACAGCTGGAAACGCTCATTTCCTCACAACTGCTGGCTGTGCCCTAGGAGGCGTTCAGCTCTGAAGAGCTCTTTAGTCACCTCCCCACTGGAATGCACCTGGAACAACCCAACTCCTGCTACCTGCTCAAATTTACCAAAGCAATCTCAACACTGTTCATTTAGCCACTCAGAACAAGCACCTTCTCAGGGCAGCGAGCAGCAATCCTCCGACCCATACATCCAAGCTTCTTCCCGATGGGAAGTGCTGTATCGGGAAGGTTGGTGCACTTTTGATGTGACCTGGCCCAGGAGCAGTGATCGGGTTAGAGCACCTGGGAACTCCAAGGTCTGGCTGAACAGGCAGGCATTTTTTAAAGCAAGTCCCCCAAATATTATCGTACACACACACAAGTATTTCCTTACGCTGCTGCAGACACGGATACGAACCCACCGTCGGCAGGAACCCATCTCCTGCACCATGCTCGTGACAGGGAGAGGTAACTGCGATGCTACACCCTGGCCTCGCAGGGCTGCAGGATGAGAATCACACTGCACACTGCTGCTGAGGTTCTTCCTGGCTCCCAGCACACAAAACATGGGTTAGGAATCCAGAGAGAAGCTGAGGCTCTGTGCTGGGCATGCGTCCTGAGAGGAGATCAATGACTAATGTGGGAGGGGACCCCAAAATCCACACAGTTCCACTGGAAGTCTGTGGCTGCCACTGCAGAATGAAAAAGCTCCAGAGAAGTAAAAAGTAGGGGAATTTACAACACACCCAGGACAAAAAAAAATTGGCTATGTTGTTAAGAGCATTTGCTCTCTCCTCTTCTATCCCCCAGCATAAAGGTTGCCCTAGCTGCCACACACTTCAGTCTCTCTCCTCTTTCTCACACCCCTTCCTTCGATAAGTTCTCAAACACCTGTAGTTACTTGGCAGCACCATCAGGTAGCTGCCTTGGAAGAAGACAGAGTGCACCAAATTCCAGCAAACACCAGTAAGAGCTGCAGGGTTGTTAAGCCACAGCAAGCTATCCCTGTCCACTCCAAGGCTTTCCATTCTTTTATTCAAGTGCTGGTACGAACAACCAGGTATCAGTGCAAACGTGACAGAGACAAGCCTTCCATCTCAGAAAGAGAAGTATCACTTCAGAAAACAAAAAGGAGAAAACAGGCCCAAACCCATGACGTGAGCATCTGTGACATGATTTTTGCTATCTAAAGCAAACCCAGGGGGGAAAAAAAAAGTGTCTTTGGTTTTGCAATGAAATTCCACATTGAGAAACTATCTACTTGCTAATCTTAGCAATGGTGAAGCTATGGAGTGTAAGTAACTACATCCAGACTGTCTCTCACCAAGGTAGGAGAAACCCTCTGATCTACATCACACAAGAAAACTCCAGAAAATGGAGCAATTCATATTTTGGTTGCTTGGCAACAGTCTAAGAGCAAACCTTTCTTTTTTTCCCCTGCCAAAACGCGGAGTTGGTGACAAGTGGCCAGATGTCATCTTGTGCCTGTAGCGGACCGCAAGAGCTGTAGAGTCCCACTGCAGAGGGTCCAGAACCAAGGGACAGGTGTCCATCTGTAGTGGCTGGCTTGTAACTTAAATCATTTCTCTGAAGCATGGTTTGAAAATGATTTTTCTGTCTTAGATTAATACAAACAAGGCAATGAGAACCAAGACACATGCACTGATACTATTATTTTTTAAAGACATGCACGGGTGACAATCTATTAATAATACATTACAAAAAATAAATGTAGCATTGGAAAAGAGAATATGGAGATGAAAAATTTCAGAACACCTACTATGTCAATGTAAGGCAAATGCTACTTGAGTGTCGCCATCACTGACTTGCTTGTCATGGGAAGAAATGGCATTTAATTAATCTAAGGAAACTGGCTACAGGATTCTTTCCCTAATTCTGAGACACAGAGATAAAACTAAAGAACCTAACTGCCCAAAGAACAAAAGGAAAAAAAAAAGTGCTACTTTGAGGTGATGTGAAATTAGCTCCTATTCAAACAGACCATTGTCTTACCCTCTGCTAACAGACTGACAACAAGGGCATGAGTGACACAGAGGCTGGTGCTGTCCCACAGCGTGATCAACTCTGCTCTGGGACAGCCATTGGAGAAGTTAAAAGAACTACAGGTGTAGGACACATATCTACCTCAGGAAAGAGTCTAACCATCTGAACACCTAAAGCAGAAAGGAATTAACACTGCTGGGCTGCTCATAAACTGAAACCAGTATGCAGTTCAGGAAAAATACCACTTATTTGTGTCACAGCCTCAAACTGGTTTGCCTCCAGCACTTCCAGAGATGTCATTAAAATAAATACAAGTTCAAGTCAACAGAAAGGTGACTCAGGTGATGACAGCTCTTTATTGTGAGTATTCTCACAATCAAAAACAAAAGGGGAGTGAAGAAGCTCTTAGAGATCTGGTACTCAAGCTGCTCCAAGCAAGGTGGGAAAGTGGTCTCCATCTCATCTCAGCTGGGTTCCTGAACCCTGCAGGATTGCAGAGGACACCTCGCCCCGCCAGCAGCAACAAGAGCAGTGGTACCAGCTTCAGACACACGCTCTGCTAACCCCACATCCCACGCAGGAGGTGTTACCTGCTGCCATGCACCCTGTCAGAGATCCCAGCACTAGGGCCACAGCTCCGTGAGCCTCGCTGCCCCTCTACCAAATTCCACCAGTCCATAGGGGACCTAACCCACCTTCCTCCAAGGCTCTTGTTATCCCCAGCAAATGGGCAGCTGCTGGGCTGTGCCGTGGGGTGGAGGAGCAAGAGGGAAAAAACCCCAAACAAACACACACAAAAAAACCACACCAAAAAACCCCAACAAACAATAAACCACCTACAAGCAACGAAAAAGCCTCCCCCAGGCAGTAGCTGCACATAGTGAGCGCTCAGCTCATTTTTTAAGTAAAAACATGCACTTCATTGACGGTGAAAAGATGCTGTAGATTAGGAATCTTATGAGGAGTATGCTCTTCTTAGCACCATTCCCTAGTAGAACTGTCCTAAACTCCCAGTGAAATGATCCCGGGTTTATCTGATGCTTTCATCTGCTGCTCAGACAACACCTTCACAGACAGCAGGAAGAACATACTCCACGGCCCCCTAAACAGGCTCTTACAAGTTTGGCATGTTCCAAAAACAGATGACAGAAGTGAAGATATTAAGCGAGAACAACTGAAGTGCACAAGTTACAGAAATAAGATTCCTTTTTGGCTGGCAGCAGCCTGGTCTGACTCACCATGTGCTGAGCAGGCAAGGTTGCACAAGAGAAAGAACAGGGGAAAGACAACCGAGTCTCAATGAAGCTGCCTCTGCATTAAGAGTGGAATAAAAATGGCACAAGATCATTGAAACAAATTCATTTCTTGATGAAAAAATTCAGCTTCAGCTATGCGTGAAAACAGAGAGTGACACACTCCTAAGTCTCTTAAAATTATTAAGTATACTTTTTGCCATTCTAGCTCAGAGTTCTGCATTTTCTACTTGTTCTCAATTTCACCTGATGCAAGTAAAAGAGTTCTGTCAACCTTTATAACAAGCTCTTCGTGCACAGTATGCCTCATGGCAACAAATGGAAAGCCACAGCAGGCTGGGTCCCCACGCTGCCAGGAGACCTGTTCTGGACCCATAACCTCTCCCCCATCCTCTCTCCACTGCCACGTCCCCCCTGCACTGCACACCCCTCGGTGGGACTCCCCTCAAAGGGACGATGCCCGGCAGATGTCAGTAGCTGTTAGACCCCTGCATACCCAAGACAGACTGTTTTAAAAGCACCTTGCAAAGGTTGATCTGTGGATGTTTCCAAGGCACAGATTCATGCACATCTTGATAAGGCTGCAAAAGATCTTGAACAAAGCAGGTCTAAACTAGTGACCTGACAGATCACTTCTTTACACAGAGAATAACCTTTTGCGGTCGTGCTGTCCTGAGGTCCTCTCTTAGTTCTTCAGTGCAGGCTCAAGTTTTCATTTCCCTGTGACTGCCCATGCATTTAATACAAACAGAACAGCCTTTACAGTCTATTAATCATAGGACCAATTACAAGAAAGCCCTAATTAGCTATGTCTAAACATACCTACTGGGTTATTAAGTTAATTAAGAGACATTCTATTTTGCCCTGCAATTGATAACCTACACAACAGCCACAGGTTTTGGTTTTGGCTGTCAGCCCCACCACGCACACCATAACGTGCAATGTCCACCTCAGCCCTGGGGTTCTTCGCTGTTTCCTTTGAGGCTTTTTCCTCCTCTTAGCTCATTCTTGGTATTTCAGATACCATTGTCTCAGATGTAGGACACCACTTCTGGGTTCACAGAATAGCTTCAAACACCATTGTTCCTTGGTTTAATTACTGAAAGATTTCCTTTCTCCCACCCACCCAGGTCAGACCAGAACGCTGTCAAACGGGAGGTCACTGGTACTGGGCTGCTCTAAAACATTCACCGTGTCTCAGGGAAAAGAAGAGGTTAAACACACACTCTCGGATACATCAGGGGTGTCAACAGCTACCACAGGTTCTCCTGCGAATTTCAAACCACGAAGGTTCTCTCTGATAGCTCACACCCCTTCCAGCAGGCCTGTATCTCCACATAACCACCCCTCACTGGGGGAACCGTTCCTGCCATGCCACCCACCCGTCAGGCGAGCGTGGTTCCTGCTCCAGCTGCAGCACTGCAAGGTTTCTAGACCAGAAATCCCCCTCAGCTCCCAGCCAGCGGGAGCTCCACCCTGCACAGTTCAACCAAGAGGAAATGAGAACTGCTGGTTTTCCGAAGGGTCTGCAGGATTTCCATCATTAGCAGTCCTCAAAGCAGAGTGTTATAGCCCAGACTGATCTCCTGAAATTAAAGGAATAAACCAACCCTGCCTGCCCAGCACTGCCTTTCCTAAAAGCCAACTCAACAGGCTCGAGCTGAGCCTTCCCTGATCACCTGGAGTAATCTTACTCCAACTTCAAGGCCTAAGGTGAAGCCACTTGTTCCTCAGGGTTCAGGGTTTCATTACTGCAACTGTTCCAAAATAATAATTGGCTCGTATTGCCCCTTTAAACTTCACTGCCTGAGCTTCTACCTAACTGGCACTATTGGTTTCTTCCAAGGAAGGAACTAAAGCTGCAAGTATTTTTGTGGCTACCTCTGGTGGGCTGACCCCAGCCAGCAGCTCACCAGCTGCTCACTCCCTCCCACCCACAGAGGGAATGGGGAGAGACTGGGAGGAGCAAAAATAAGAAAACTCATGGGTCAAGATAAAGACAGTTTAATAACCAAAGGGAAGAGGAAAAAAACCAAAACCAAGCAGCCAGGGATGCCAAGGCAACCACTCAGCACCTCCCACTGCCCAGCCAGTCCCCGAGCAACAGCTACTTCAGAAAAATTACCCCACATCTTTCACTGCTGAGCATGACATTACCTGGTCTGGAAAATCTCCTTGGTCAGTGGGGGTCAGCTGTCCCAGCTGTGTCCCCTCCCGGCCTGCCTGCTGGTGGCCAGAGCGAGGAACAGAGAAGGCCCCGAGCCGGTGCACGCACTGCTCAGCAACAGCTACAAGATTGGTGTGGTACCA
>VWZY01004647.1:77773-93162 GCA_013399075.1 Chloroceryle aenea
GGGGGCTGAGGCCAGCGCTTTTTCATCGATGTTCAAATCATTTTTAAATTTCAAATGCTGCCTTTGCTATGGTTCCGGTGGAATTCTCCATTAGCGGCACCTTGGAGCAGCTACAGTCATAGAATGGTGTAGGTTGGCAGAGACCTTTAAGGTCACCGAGTCCAACCTCTCCCCCAGCACTGGCAGGGCACCACTGACCCCTGGCCCTCAGCACCACAGCGGGCTTGGAAACCGCTCCAGAGGGCACGGGGACTCTCCCCCTGCCCTGGGCAGCCTGGGACAGCCCTGGAGGGGAAGAAATTGTCTCTCAGCTCCAACCTAAACCTGCCCTGGGGCAACTCAAGGGTGGTTCCTCTTGTGCTGGTGCTTGTTCTCTGGGAGCTGAGCCCGACCCTCCTAGCCCCAACATCCTATCAAGGGGTCAGAAGCACAAAGGTCTCCCTCTGAGCCTTCTTTGCTCCAGGCTGAGCAAAGCCAGGTCCCTCAGCTGTGCATCACTAGACTTGTTCTCCAGCCCCTCAATGTCCTTCTTGGAGTGCAGGGCATAATGCCTGGGTAGGTGCACCAGGAAATTTCCAGCTGGCTTTAGGGAGTAGTGAGTTAAGAGCTCCATCAAAGCAGCACTATTTATTCTTTATCTACTTCAAGTAATTAGTTCCCCCCCTTTTCTGGAAGCAGGGTCATAAGCAGCTTTTATTTTCTCTCTCCCACTCTCTCTTCAGAGAAGAGCAAACAAAACCATGCCTCTCAGGATTTAACACTTCTGCGATAACGGATTCAGCTGCACTAGCATTCACCTGTTAAAGAACAAACAGCAGCAAAAGAGTTGTCTCTTATTTTTTCATAAGAATCTTTTAAAAGCCCGCAGCAGCTTTGAGGCATGTTGGAACATTCAGCACATCTGCTGGATCAGGCTGCCCGCCCCCCATCAAATGCAGGAGTACAAGTCTCTCCTGAACCCTTCAAGAAAGGATGAGGTTTTTTCCCCGGAGTTAAAAGATCCTGAGTCCTGCTCCCACAGCCACTGACTGTTGTTTCACTTCAAAGTCCTCCCCTCTGAGCTAAAACTCATCCCTTTACCTCAAGGAGGTCAAGTGGAAGTGCATTACAGTTTGCAGGGCACCCTGTAACACAAGCAGGAGGCTGTAGCATGCTTTAAGGGATTTACTGGAACACGCAGTCTCACTGCTCGTCGCAGTCTCAGGGAGGCAGAGGGTTTATTTTCCATAGTAGCCACCAAACAAATGGCCTTTTAAAAAAAAATCTGGATTTTCAGTGCCTGGGTAGTCTTCTAAACTTCCTGCCAGCTCAGGGTTTTCGCCTATGGTCTCCAGCAAATACAGCTGCTTTGCCTGGTGCCACTGAAATAATAAGGTGCTAAGCTGATCTAATCAGCCTAATGAGGACCACGCAATCATCAGGGTAATTGCCAGCGATGCAGGTTCTCCAGAGCAGCTCTAATGATTCCCATCTGATGAAGATGTTTGTAACATTTCTCCAATCTCACCAGAGCCCAGACTGCTCCAACCAATAATACTCCCTCACTCTGCCAAATGATGCCTCCCTCCCATGATCCCAGAGTGAGGTCAGGTGTTCCTACAGCCCTGCCCAGCTGACTTCCCAAGGCAGCGGGACTCCCCGAGCTGCTGGGACCTGACCACACCAGGACCTCCAAACTGTCACTGCTCGGTGGAGACCAGTAAGAGGACTGAAGGAAAGAAACAGGAGCATCTGCAATACAAAAAGAAAACGTATTAAAGGAGGTTTTTCAAGACAGCATAGCAGTTTATGGTCACATGATAGGCAATAGCCAACATGGTAAGCACGGGTTTGAAAAGAACCAACTCATGGAGTAAAATTAATCATTGGGACATGCAGAAGCTTACACTGCACTCAGTAATTTTTGCATGAGCAACTGTACGCTGGACTACAAGCCATGAAATGCAGTATAGCTTCTGTACTGTGCTTTGCTATGGCCCTCGTTTCACGTTGTAGATCCATTTCTTTCAAGAACTGCCTGCAGCGTGCACGTCTGCCTCACTCACAGCACCGCTGCACGAACAGAAACCACTGCCAGGATTTGCACACAGCCATCAAAACAGGAAAGGTGGCCCAATTTCAAATGATATGCACCATGCAAAGCAAAACCTGTAAGATTAAAAAAACAACACCCCAAAAAAACTACAAAAGCAAACCCACAAACAAAAATATCAAACAAAACAAAAAACCCCAAAGAAAACACAGACAGGGAGAGGGACAAAAGAATGAAGTTAATTTTAAGATGCCACACCCCGTTCAGTTCTTATCCTGCATCCTCCCTGGTCATACCTGAGCTTCGTGCTCCTTACTGTCATAGGGGGGTGGTTTTCTCACCCTTCACTCTTCTTACCAAGACAAGAAGAGGGGCCCTGTTTTGTTATCCGGTTTGACTTCCTTAGTTCAAGGACCTGAGTGGAGATGGGGCCCATTAAGTAATTCCCTGGTATTCTACATCATTTCACTCCTCTCATCCATTTTTCAGGAAGCAGATTGCTGCTGTTCCAAGGCTGAGCACTGAATTTTCCAAGTTACAGGCACCTGCATTCATCACTGCTGGAGTTAGAGCCCCCAGGCTTGATGTGCACACAAGTTGTTCTCCAGGAGTCAGGGCTCTGCTGCCTGGCAGAAACTGAAACTGCTGACTTGGCTGGCTGGAAAGGGACTCTGGGGGTCACAAATGCCCAGTGCCAAGGCAACAATTTTCTCCCCGCTGCCTGAAATTTGATCCATACACTCTGTAGGAAGTTTATTTATTGAGATGGCATCTGGAGTATAAAAGATACATTAAGATTTAAGAGAAATCTATAGTGCCAGTACATGAATTTATTACAGACCTTTACGGGGCTTTCTAGCTCCCTTTAAGTGCTTTGTGCTTCAGCTGTCAAAAACATCAGAATGTCTTTAATGAACCTTTCAAGAAACAATTGGGGGGGAGAGGAACAGCTATGGAGCACATTAAAAGAGGAAGCATCCATCAAAAGCTGGCAACATTTTCTTTTAAGGCTTTGGATTGTGTCAATGTTTCCTTCGATGCAATAACTGCATAGCAGAGGTTTCCTCCATCACTGCGGTCGGTGTCTGTCGAGGCTGAGACTCTTTCAAAGTCATTATCTACTTCAGGAAGAAGCAAGAGAGTCATTAGTCAACAGCTGACTGAATGTGGTATGTACAGTATACTTGTTCTTGGAAAAAATGCAACTGCAGTTACCTCCAGGACAATAAAATCCCCGAGCTCCTGCACTTTATGCACGAGGCATTATTCTTTATTGTGCTGAAGCACAGCCCTGGAACTTTACAAACCCCTGCTGTAAAATCTTCCAAAACAGCACACGCAGAGCTGAATATTGCAGTGCTTCAAGCTGTTTAGAATAATGGAGGTCTAACAGTTCCTGACCTAGAAAGCTGCCATCCAGCTTTTTATTTAGTGCTCCCCTCAAATGGATCTGCTCAGAGTGTCTTGTCAAAGGGAACTGAAGCAGTTTAGTTTGCTGTACTGAAATACCCAATTTACCTTTTATCCTGTAGTGAGGTAGCAGAACGGGGAATAACACCATTTGCCATACTTCACTTTGTTTGGGGTTTGTTTGGTTTTTAACCCCCCTCAGTAAAGGATAATATCCCCACAGGCATCAGCTTGAGCCCAGACAACCTCAATTATCCATTCTCTGTTCACACCAAGGTAAGAGCCATACGACTTCAAAATCTGGGCTGTAAAGAGCCAGGATTCCTCTGCGTCATCATTCGAGAGAATTCAGCCCAAGTCTTGTTTAATTTGTCCTTGATACGTGGTGATCTTGGCCACAAACACTCAGCTTCTGTAGTAAAATGCTTCCTAGTCCCTGCAGGGCAGGAGGCCTTGGGAACATCCATCATCCTCGGGCTCCCAGGAAGGACAAGAACAAATCACTAGAAAATCCCAGATCCATAGAGCACAGCGTGCTCGAGGAGGATGAGCCACTCCTCTCCCACCCCGTATTCCCAGATGTACTGTGTCATGTCTTTCCATTCACCCTCTTCGCGTGCCTGCTTCCAGTAGTTTGTTTGTTCAGGAATGCTCTTCTCAGGCTGTTCAGAGCAAAATCCATCTCAGCGTGAAAAATGCCGTTAAAATTGTACTACTAGTCCAGCCATTAACAGAAACCACCACTCGCTCAAGACTTTATTGCTGCTTACATTCATTTGTAGCACTTTTATAGTTGCTTTCTTTCTGTTTGGCCACTCATAAACATAATACCCGAGTAGAAGGAACAGCAGCAGTACTTAGGAGCAGACTGACAACAGAGCAGCACCTGACTGTGGATATTAACTATGTTTCAAGGACAAGTCTGCTCAGATTGCACGGCTGAAGTGCAGTGCAGAAGACAAAGACAGGCATTATTAGGAAGCCAGCTCAGATGAGGCTGCAGCCTGCTCAGCAGAGCTCTCCGTCCCTGCCTAAGGTGCATATTCACCTACACTAATGGTTCAGGAGAGAGAAACAGAAGTTAAAGAAATAATTAAATAGAAGACTTGCCGCACCAGCTGAGGGTTACATCCTTCCCTTCTGAGGGATACAAGTATTAATTTAATTATTTGGCAGTGCTAGGAGTAGAAAGATGGAAGCCTTCAGAAGCTGTTCCTTTCCCCTCCCTCCCTGGCACCGCCAGCCCAGAGCTGTCACCCAAGCACCGCTGGCCTTCGGTAGCACAGACAGCAGCACAAGACCTTTGGGCATCTCCTGCTGCCCCAAGAGCTTGTCCCGAGCTGTTCTAGCCCGGGACTAGTAACTGCAGTTAAGCAGACCGGCCACTAGAGGGGAATAGAGAGTCACACTGCACGGGGCCGGGTCCCCGCAGCTCAAGCTGCTCTGCGGGAAGAGCTCAAGCTGTGGCCAAGGACAAGAGCTGTCCGAGCCTCCGCTGGCACCTCTGGCGCATCGCGTCTGTGGGTATTGCAGACAGGGAGGTTTACCCAAGGCCTACAAACCCGGAATATCTCGGTATACTCACAGCAAAAGCACTACGACTGCTTGTACGGTGAACTGCATCCCGAGTCCCTGCGGAAGCTCTGAACCACCCCGGATCTCAGCGTGGTTTTAGCTAAAAGTGTCCCTCTGAGTTAGGTGGTCACCTGCTGAAGGCTGCTGATGAAAGCAGAGGGCAGAAGCCAGTCCAGATGGAGGAAGATTGGGAACTTCAGTGTCTTCAGACACTCGAGGCAGCTCTTCTCCATAGACTCCTCTGCTCTTAGCCACACAAGCTGATGCAAGCCAAGGATTCGTCTTTACCCACCAGGAATCCCCAAAACACTCAGGAGACTGTTTTCCAGGTTGCTTTTTATTCCCAGAAAGTACCTGGGAATGCACAGGATTGTATTTAGTGAGCATACCAGTCATGCCAACTTCCAGCGTTTAGAGAAAGAAAAATAAATAAATATGGGTCTAAGCCAAAATCATCAAGGGAGACCTTAAAATATATTTCAATTCCTTTAAATTTCACAATTTCAAAGTCTCTGGGCCCCCTCTTCCCCCGTGCCCTCCCCTGACACAGCATTGTGATCTCTAGTAACTCTTTTTTCCAGTGAAAGCCAAGATCTTGTTGCAGCCATTTGACTGCAGCACCTAGAGGTGGAAAAACCCACAACACTCAACATGAAAGGAGTGATGGTAAAAAATAGGAGTTGGCAATGCTGCTGTATCTTCTTTTCCAGACATTATGGAGCTGGAGTGGAAGAAAATACCCAGGGACAAGAGCTTAAAAAAGTGAAAACTTGCTGAGCTGGAGATGGCTATCTTCTCGCAGGAGCCAGGCAGAGGTAGGCGTTGATTTTCAGCGGGAGGGAGGCTTGTGAGGAGCCCGTTTAATTTCCTGTAGTAGGAAGCTTAGCAACTGCTCGGTAATAGTATCTCCTGAGGTGGTTACTGCTTGTACTCTGAGGGATGGGAAATTAGAGGGAGTCCTTGAAATATTAATGCTGTTGCCCATTGCAGTCCTTGAAGAAGAGGCCGAGGACCTTGGCCTGACGGTGGGGGTGAGTGCCTGCCCTTGGCAGTGCTGTGGCCAGGACACATCTGAGGCTTGGGATCCATCCCCTTGGGTTTGTTACTCGTGACAAATGCTGGACACGAGGCCACTTCATCATGGCTGCTTTGCTTTGTTGGAAAGAGAGGGGGGTACTCTGCTCCAAAAGCAGCCCACGTCCCCCCTCTGCAGCTCTCCGCTTTCCCGCCGCTTCAGCCGGTTTCCCTAGGGCAGCACATCCACAGGGCTCCGTGGGCTCGGGGTGCAGGAGCTGTGTTTCCCACCCCACACCCCAACTCCTGGCCATGCAGCTGTCTCCCAGTGGCACTTACTGGAAGCATTTAAAAGAATACTCATTACGGTGAGAACATCCATCAGCCAATTCAAAAAGAGGTAATTGAATTTGTCTCCTGTCCCGAAACAGAGGGGAAAGCTTGGCCTGTTACTAGTAACACGACATCCCTAATAACGCTTTAAAACGTATTTCTAATCTAGGATTAATTTTCCAGCACTTGATAAAGCAATTTACATTTCATAAGCTTCATTGTCCTGAACAATTTTGAAATAAAGGATTATCTTCTGCAGGAAAATGGAAAGGCTCATTTGGAGACGACGCTACCTCTGTGCCTGAGCTTTCTTGTGAAAAGCTGCAGAGTTCCTTTGCTGGAAACATTTTTCATGCAGATAGAGGAATGTATTGTCTATCCTACAGAAGTATTTAGGGTTCAAGTCATGTTCTTATCAGGAAATTTAAATTCCAAACTATGAAAAAATAATACAGGGGTTGGTACCGACTGCCCCAAAGGAGTAGAGCGTGCAAACATGGGCCACGTATTAATGACAGAGATTCTAATTCAGTGCTATAACAACGCTGCAATCAACAATTAACTGCATTTTATAGTGTTCTAGGAGGCAAGGTTTGAATGTTTGCTAATCATTGACTCACCTGCTTTAAATCTTCTGACCAGTGTCTTCACATGCACTGGACTGCAGCTCTGTGCCAGCTGGATTTGTGGAATGAGTCCTGGACTTTTTGTCCCGGGGGAACCACTCGTGCCAAGTGACCCACGCAGAACTACAGTCGATTTTCCATAGGAACTATTCCCTGATTGTTGGGCAAGCATTGACACATGACATAAAAAGCTGTCATTGATGGACTTCAGTGTATTGACAAAGATAAGTGGAAGATTTTATTGATTTTATTTTTACCTTTGTCTGGCTTTTAAGGCTTTCTGGCAAACAGTGTAGGGGAGGGAATTTTAAAAAAGACTTGGGGATACTCACAGGGGTGAATTTACATTGGGACTTTCTGATGCTGCCACGGAGGCTGAAAAACCATGGAGAGAAGCACAAGGACCGACTGGAAAACAGTGAAGGGAGCAAACTGCAAGTATCTAGATAAGAAACATAAGCAGTGTGTTAGAATCATGCAGGGCACAACATCCATCCTCTGGATACTGGAAAGGATTGTAGCCCAGGTATGACAGCTCATTGGAAAATGGTATCTCTCAAGCTCACTCTACAACCCCACGCTGGCAGCTCTGTCAAGATGACCAAGTAATCACCACATTTAGCTGCTTGCACCTCAGAAGAGAGGAATCCCAAGCTGAGAGGTTTGGAGTCTTACCTGCAGGATGGAGCCTGTGACCCTGTGTTTAATGGGATCAGTATCAGGTCCGCAGTGAGGACAGAGGATGAAAGAACAGAAAGCCCGTGGCTTTGAAAGGAATTTTGAAAAGCTACATTTCAGAAAACAGAAAGATAGTGATCTGCCAGATTTGTTGGTGCAGCAACATGCTGCACTGGGGGAAAAAAATAGATGAATGAACAGTCTGTTCAGAACTGAGAAAATATGAGAGACCAGTGCTGTCAGCCTTGCTCAACAGTTGTAGTAAAGATATTTCTGTTTCAGGTGGCAAATCTGATCTTTCAGTTCAATGATAAAGGCGACCAGCTTCAGTGACTTCATAATCTGAATAAACTGCTGCTCCAAACAATTCCCATTCCACTACAACCAGCACCTCAGACAAGTATCTGCCAGCCAAAAGCTGGCTAACGTGCAGCACCCGCTTCAGATCTTCGTTCCATAAACAAAATAAGAAACCAAACCACATCACCTTACAAAATTACCTGGTTCTGGTTTCTGAAAGAGGTTGAAGTCGCTCCTGCCTCCCGTGAGGATATTATCTAAGAGAGCAGGAGAGAAACTGCCACCTGAGAATTATTTATAAAACACTGTAACTCTATCTTAAAGTATTTATAAAACACAGAAAATGTATCTTAAAGTCTTCTAAGGAGCTGTAAACGTTTACAGAGAGCACTGCAGGGACAAAGGAAGGAAACGGCAACACCACCAGAAGTACAGAGCAGAGCATGATTCAGTTTCAGGTCACTTTCCAGAAGCCTGGAAGACAATAGATCAGAACTGCAAGTGCATACAATATGTCTGGAGACAAACATAATAATGCCCTCGGTCTGGGGAGCAGCTGAACCCGGATCCTGACTGTAATTGTAGTTTATTTTATGAGAATATAATAGAATTAGGAGGCTGCTGAAGGAGAAGCTTATATACATCAAAATTACTGAAGACACGATGTTCTTTGTATGAAATTCTGCCCTCAGACTCTGAGGCAAAGGATAAAGGGTCAGAGTGTGGAAAGGGGGTGAAGGGCCCCCCAGAGCACTGGGGAAAGCAGCGTGGCCAGCAGAGAGCAGGTGGGGGGGCAAGGATGGAACTGGAGTATCAGTTCAAGATGAAGCAACACAAGAACATGGGACAAAGAAACTCCTCAGGCCCCCAAACCAATCTGGTTTGAACTCTTCCCAGGCTTCAGCTCAGCCCACCCCTGCACCCAGACAGAAGGTAAAGAGCAGGAGGACACATTTCAGCAGCCTCCAGTGCCCTAAGGATTAAGTTACCAATGGGCAGTGGTGTCTCCCAGCAGACCTGGAGCCTGGGAACACAAGAGTAGGGCTGCTCGTGCTCAGCCAGACTATGATTTGCCACCACGTATTAACAGAAAACTACCCCTGATCCCCGAGAGCAGGGAAAGGGATGCTTGTAGATTTGTTTGGACGTTAAAGTGACCAGTAAAAAGATGAGTTCCTAAGTCCTCCAGAGTTTCCCTCAGATTTGTAGAGTAAGTGAAATAAAAATTCCAGCATGACTCAGAAAATTTATGTGGAGTACAACAGTGGTGATGAGCTGGGGGAGAAGATCAGATGCATTCTCTCATATGGCCTCCTCAGCAGGGAGATCAGAGCCCATTCTGGCGAGAGGCCAAGGAGCACGCCAAGCAGAGCAGGAGAGATAGGAGCTAAAGGAACATTAGGAAATGAGTGATTGCAGTAAGATCAGATAGAAGATCCCTGCTGCAAGAGGGGGTAGTGTGCTTTTAGGAAGTGGACTGGAACTGGGGCTTGGGAAGATGTAAATTGCAGCAGTTGATCTACACTAATGACAAAAGTAATGTCGCTTTGGGTAAAATCAGGATGAAAAATTGAGCCATACAGATACAAAACACACCAGTGCCAGACTGGGAACCAAATAGGTTTCATATTCCATTCAATTAAGTTTTCCTAAAGCAACTGGACTGTGATTAGAATTTGCAGTCTGACATTAATATACCACCCAAAAGATTCTTCAGATGCTACCCAGCACCTGGCAAGGTGACAGCCAGAGTGAATCACACCCAAAACATTTGAAAAACTTTCTGAAAAGACAATCTAGGTGAAGAAAAAACCAATAGTTGTTACTTGTCAAAGATAGCCCTGCTGCTGTATTTTATATCAGCACTTTTCTTACGTTTGCCTGAACTTTCTTCCACTGCTGGGTCTCATACAGGAGCTTTTCAGTTGTCAGAAATTTCAGATTTCTTCAGTGGGGATCCTAGAAGGCAGAACTTTCCTGTTTTGTGCCAGACTAGGCCACGAGGCTGCTGGGTATCGAGGCTTTATCAGGTGAAGGATATAAACATGTTGCTGTCTACCAGCAGCTGAATGAAGGCATTCCCTGTTCCAGTGCAGGATTTCTAACAAGTGGGCTTTACTGGGAGACCCTGCACCTAGAACAACCCTGGAGCTTGCAGGCAGTGCTGCTCAGAACAGCCTCTCTGTCTGCACGGGGACAGCTCCTTCCCCAGAGCGTGGCAGAAAGTGGCCAGGAGGGAGGAAAGCCTTTGGCTTTCACAGGGTAACAAACACCCTCTGCTCTGCAGCTCCTCTCTCCTCCGGCTGGAATCAGCAGGAACCTTCAGCGTCAGGGTTAACAGCCCCACTAACACTTTGTCACAGTTTCCTCCTCCAAATGAGTACTTCGTTTTGCAGCCTTTAACTATTTAGATGCTATTATGCACACGTTAATATTTAATTATTTTATGCAATTAGCAAGCCCTTAGGGCTCTCCTTGCATAATACAGTCATTGTGTTCACTCCTCTTGTGCTGAAAAGCGACAGCAGAAAGGAACAGGAGTTCTCATTGTTCTGTGACCTCCTCAGCTCACACAGACTAATCTAGGTCAGGCTGGACCAGGTTTTGATGCTCTTCCAAATTACATGAAGGGACCTCAGTAGATTGAATTGGAGATTTACAACTTGACAATGAATCCAGTGTGATCTAGTGCCAAATGAGCCAGAAGACACAGGATTGCTGCAGAAATTATCTGTGAGCTAGAGAGTGGATTCCAGCTCCTGACCAAACTCATCTTCCTTCTGCAGAAGAGTTTTATCCAAGTAATATCATTAACATACATAATAAAACTTTCCACTTACACATGTATCAATAATAGTTGTAGACAAGGATTCTATCTGAGCTGAGTAAGGGCAGCAGAATTTATTCCAAAGATTCCTTGAGATGTCCCCTGCAGTCACATAAATGAACAGAGGCTCTCGGGAACACCGGGAAGGGCTTCAACTCACCCTCTGCTGCAGACTCAAGCACTGCACACGAACCCCTCAGGTCTGCTCTCCACGGGTGAAAATCAATTCCAGAAACTGCAAAACCAAGGGAGGAGGAGGAATCAGGACACCCATCCCAAATCCTCCATCCCCTACCTATTCCTGCAGTGACCCACGTTCTCCAGTCCACTCCGGAAAGTTTTCTGAGTTAATATCTGCACCCTTTCCAGTTGTTGTTTTCCTGCCTTGGTATCATCTTGAAATTTATTTTTTACCAACTGCTCAAAACTGGTTTTTTTGTGGGTGGCAGCTGGGTTTTTGTTTGTTTCCTAGAGAGAAAATCCTGGTAGTTAAGATGTGAAGAATCCTCCCCAGCGCTGTGGCAGATAATCATCTGTACTTCTGTAAGGCCCATGTACCTGTGTAGCAAACTGCTTCTCATCAGATAACCTTCTGGAGCAGGCAGAAAGAGTTTAATTGATTTCAGTAAGGCCAGTCTTATTTCTAGCAGCTGAAAACAGCTATCTTCATGCTTTATTCTGCCTTGCAAAACTCTGCATTAACACAAAACAAAGTAGCTTTGCTCAAGTCTAAAATGTTACAGTAATGGTTGCTTGGGGAGTATTTTAATGTTTGCTCTCAATGGCCAGATGCTGCCATTTCCAAAACGTGACTTTGAACATGCAGAGGAAAAAGCCTTTTCCCAATTAATGCCAGAAGATGGGCAAAACCACAAAGGACACAAACTGAGCCCTGGCTGGTCCATCATCAGCCTGCGGGTCAGGACAAGCTCGGGTACCTGCTCCACTGCCCTGCAGCAATGCTCAAGAGATGTGAAACTGCTCTAAAAGAAAAGCTGTTAAAAAAGGTTTAACAGAAAAGGTGCACTGAGAGCAAACCAACTTTTTAAAGTATGGTCTTCTATGGAATATTCAGGCTGCTCAGAGAACAATGCTCTTTCTTTCTAAAGGAGCAGGTTTATTCTGTGCTTTTTCTGTCCCCAGTCATTCTTGTCTCCCAATCCCATGGAATCATCGTGCTGTCACCGGCGGCTCCGCCGCAGGGATGGAGGCATCTGCTCTTCATCACCACGAGCTCTGCACTCACTATTCCATTTCCAGTAGGTAACCAAGACCTCTCTGCACGGGGAGGAAGCAGAGTCCTCCCGGGAAGCTGGATGGTAGCCAGACTTCCACCTCTGTGTCCCCACGAGGAATCCTATTCACTATTTCTGTGGGTGCCAAAGAAAACTCAGTCTTCAAACATTTCTCCTTTCTATGTTTATGTGTAACTTCTCTTCTTTCCAAGCTCTGGTTTAGGATTCTAGTCCCCATTTCACATCCAGGCCCTGAAACTTAGAAGATGAGTTACAACCCTGTCCTTGATATATTCTTGGACTGAGACTTTTTAGTAGGGTATAAAAGATCTGACTTTAGTCAAAAAGTTATGTCATAGCCATGGTTCAAGTAACGACTGGAGGCAACTATTTGATGGCACTTGACTGTAGTTAGCAGCCTGGGACTGCCTGTTCCTCCTCCTTGTGCTCTTTGTTATGCTTTTTCTAAGTCCACCTGCTACAGAAAATGGAATCTCTTCCCATTTTCTCACAGCAGATGACATCACCATACAGGTGCCATTCCGAGCACTTGTCCAGCTCCCTCCCTAGGATCGAGGGAGCTTCCTCCCATCTTCTCAAATGAGGGCTCCTCACCTCAGGCCAGAAGAGGTTTTGCCACCAGCAGTGCTGGGTTTTGAGCCCATCCTCTACCCAAAGAGCTCACCCATGTTACCAACCTCCTTACCACCCCCTCCTCCTCCTCCGCTGCTCTCTTCTTCCTCACCCAGTCAAGTAATTTGGAGGCACTTGAGAAAAAGATTCTGGGTGCTTAAGAGAATGAGATGAATAATTAATGTGCTTGCTAAAAACCTTCCCTGTCTTGCTCACTATGTAGCCAGAATACAGAAATATTGCTGAACGGGTTTTGTTGCAAACGACCCAATTTTCAGAACGTTTAGGGCAGAGCAGAGCTAATTATCACCAGCAGAACTGCAGACTCAGCAAATCGCTCCTCTTCTGACAGCGTCGGACTAAATGCCACCCGAATAGCCTGAGGAGGAGTGCCAGGGGGAACTGAGAGTTGCCAGGGGGAATTGAGAGTTGCCTGGCCCACGTAAGCCCTTGCGATCGGAATGATCTGCAGTCACGTGCTGAAATAATTCAGGTGCAGCTATTCCTGGCAGCCTCTGCCAGAAGAACGGAATGACTGACCAGATACTGAGCAGACTGAGCAGGAGAATATCTACTCTGCCTTTCCTAAGAGGTTAAATCATTTACTAGGTAACAATGGAGACTGCATAGTTTGGGGGATGCCCCAAAGCAGGCAGATGACTGGTACGAGTATCGTGACTTTAAAGGTTTGTTGGCACTAAGAGCATCAAAAACTCGTATGCAGATTCTTGTAACCAGCATTTGCACGCTTTTGTAGAGGAAGAGAGAACAGAGGGGCCTTAAAAAGGCAGAAGCAACAGCATTAGTCACGTTGTGCAGATGTTGAAGCAGAAAAGACTCACTAAGTACTGAAGTGCCTGTTAGCAACTGGAAACAGAGCTGAGACTTCTTCTTGCCATGGTCATGAGCTATCCTCCTGCCTCACTTGGTCACAATCCTGCAGCGGGACAGGGAGACATTTCCACGTGGATCTAAGAATGATGTGGTGTCTGGAGGACCGAGCAACAGCCTGAACATGACAACCATAAACCAATCGTTTAAATCGCGTGCCTTTCGTCGTCCCCAGGGAACTCTTGCTGGGGATTGGTTCCATCCCTGCTGCTTCAACACAAACACTGAATTACACAAGTCCTGATCTTCCAGGTTATACACAAATTCAAAACCAGATAAATAAAATCCTTGGCTCCTCCTGATACAGGCTGGACTCGATCTCAGAGGTCTTTTCCAGCCTCAATAATTCCGTGCTATCTGGGAAGCTGTGGTGGTACAAAGACAACACGAGCGCTGTTGGCTGGCGGTGGGGGGGAGAGCCAGCAGAGAGCCCANTGGGCGGGAGCCAGCAGAGAGCCCATCATGGGAGGGTTAGCAGAGACATTCGTGTATGCAGGGACACGTGGAAGGGAGGTTAGAGAAGAGGAAGCTCTGCACATCAGCCAGAGTCTCGGAATAACTGCTCATCTTGCCAGGAAGATTTTAAATACAACTTGGGATTGGCAGCTACGGGGAAAGGTCTCTGCAGCAACGACTGGAGCCAGGTGAGAGACATGGGGAAGCGAGCTGGAAGGAAAGGCTGCTGCTCTGACAGTATTAGACACAGAGCTCCACACGAGGATGGACAAACGTGCAGTGCTGCCAATGTGCACTGGCTGGCAAACCACAAACGGTCCCGTTTGTTTCTAAGAGCTGTTATTTTTCTCACTTCTGTTGTGTAGGAAGTGCATGACACCAGGAGTGTCACCCCCTTTGTCCTACGTGTTAGACGGGTCTCGAGGAGACCCTCAGAACTACCTCTGCCAACGGGGCGGGCCCGGCTGAGTCTGCGCCGAGAAGCGGTCACAGGGATTGCTCCTGTTTGGGAACGGGGGAAGAGGACTTGGGTAGAAGGAGTTCCTCAGTTTACACCAAATTTTCTACTTGGGAGAAAATTTTGAACTGCTTTGCATTTTACTGAAAACCTGATGGTAATGAGGGGTACATCCCTGTGCTTTTGATCTAATGCAGCCTAAAGCAAACTTAAATATTGAGGATACCTAGGGACAGAACAGGGATTTTCCACCATTTTTTCCTGCCCTTCTCATCCAAACTTCAGTACAAGCAGTTGTCCCAGTTTAATTCTAACTGGTGCAGAGTGCATTGCCTGTTTTCTCCCAGCCAGACGTGAACACCGTTGGTATCACACACGCTCTGTCCTCACCACACCAACAGTGCTCTCTGTTACATGCTCCCTTCGATCACCCCTGAACTCCGACGGGAGCAGGCTGCATTTTCACCACAATCCCCACAGGAAGCACTTGGTGACTCCTCCATCTGCAGACTCCTCTCTGTGCCTCCTCCCAGACAAATGCTCTGCAAGAAGCTCCAGACAGACTGTGCCCTTCCAGAGAGGTGTTGAAGACCCATAGCACCACTGTGACTGGAATCTTACCTTCTGCTGTCCCTCTGAAAGGCATCTCACCTGGAATGAATACGTGAGTTTATAACTGAAAGAGGAAGAAAAGAGGAAGAAGCCTCCAAATCCTGTTTTACACATTGTTGTGTTACTGAGGACAGGAGAGAGACACTGATCATGTCTCACTTTAGAAAGAAAAGGAGCTATGATTAGGTGGGGAAGGTGTGTTTCTTTAAAGATAAGAATTAAGACTGGAAGAGGTTCCCTCTCTTCTCTGGCCAGGATCAGACACTGCACTGTCATTAACTCCTCTCACCAAGCAGCACGGACCGACCGG
>VWZY01004647.1:109331-127914 GCA_013399075.1 Chloroceryle aenea
GGAGAAGCTCCTGCAGGACACTCCCTGCAGGACAGACCCCACGGTGCAGCAGGGGAAGTGTGAGGAGCCCTCCCCATGAGTAAGGAGGAGCGACAAAGACCATGTGTGATGAAAAGGAAGGAGAATATTTACTGGGGTGTATCCATGTCAGGCAGCAGCACTTACAGCCTAGTGGGCAGAATCTACAGCTCCAGAGTCTCTGCCCTACGGCTGTAACAGACTAAAGGTTTGATCTCGTGCCTGGGGGCTTCTGCCTCCAGCAAGTTCACAGCACAGCAGAGCTGTTTGATCAGCGTCATCACTGAGCTGGGATTGCTGCACAGAGTATGTGGTGAAACCAGTGAAAATACAAAACTGGGTGCAAACTAAAACACAGACGTTATGAATCTTGTCGTACCTGTGATTAATTGTTCCAACATTTAATTGTCTCCTCTTTCACTTCAAGACTGAATGTGTCCTCTGTCTTGTGGGTGCTTCTGTCAGGAGGTTACAAGCTACCCCAGGCTGGGATGCATGTTCCATAGGCACACAGAGTGATTAAGCCCCCACTCAAGCTCTCTTTGATCAACTCAATAGGTTGAGCTCTTTAATCTTCCCTTCCTAAGCCTTGTCTAACAACCTCTGGATCATTCGTGCTCCTCCTCTGAAACCCTTCCAGGATTCCAAACAGCCTTTTGAAAATATTTATCTGATAACACAACATTCTAGGAAAATCTGTGCCACCACACAGAGCCTATCCCCCGTTTCAGCTGATGCTGCCTTTTAATCCATCATTTTGTGTCACACCTCAGCAGTAAGTTCCTACCGAGGTGGTTATCTATCCACAACAGCCTCCAAAGCCTTATGTTCTATTATGAACAAAGAGGGAGAAACACTATCTTGAAATAAGCACGCTGGCCTCAGCAATCCTGCCTGGAAAGTTAAGAACTACAGTATTTATTTCTCCCATCACACACTTCCCTTTCATCCGGTACGAGTCACTTTTTCGTAATAATAGTGAAGAATCTGAAGATATTTTTATGGGTAATATATAGTAAAATGAGGGCTGTCTTACCAGCAGACTGTTCTGACGTAACCAGGCCCTCAGGCAGTTACTATACAAAAATCATTAAGGAAAATCATAACCCTGTAAAAGTGATGATGCATTTAAACCCACCGAGAGTGAAAGCACCTGGTTAAAACCAGCCTAGTCCATTACTGAACAACACCAGGCCCTCAGCTGCTCCTCACCCCCCTTGTGCTCCAGCCCCTTCCCCAGCTCCGTTGCCCTTCCCCGGCCACGCTCCTGCTGGGAGCGAGGGGCCCAGAACTGACCCCAAAATCTGAGTGGCAGCCTCCCCAGTGCCCAGCACAGGGGGACAATCCCTGTCCTAGTCCTGCTGGCCACTCTGTTTCTAAAATCCTGTTTGATGGCAACACCTCTTGTTAGGAGACAGCAAGATCTTGCCCCCAGGGAGCACCTTACCTGCTTGCGCATGACGTCAGTAGCTTGCATGATGTAGCGAGGAGGCAGCCCGTGGCTGCGAGCCAGAATGATCGCCTGCTCCAGGGTCACGCTCAGGGTGCAGCTGCAACAGAAGGCAGACATCAGCTACCTGCTAGCACTGGCCTCCTTAAAATAATTCCTTTAAGGTCAGCCACCTTTCTTAAGCCATCTCTAAATAGCAAGGTGACCCAGCAGCCCTGCCCCTGTCCCACGCAGGCATTGTCCCGAACACTGAAATGTTTCTTTAGGAGAAAGATTTGGAGCCCAGAAAAACCCACAAGCCAGCTATGGCTTGGGACATGCACGAGAACGACAACCCAAGGAGAGGAAGCTTCTGTGGTTGTATAAAGCCCTTTCCAGGAGGTTTCTGCACACGTTGCCTCTCGCCCTCCACTGTTCCTGCAGAGCCAGCTCTGGATCTGGGGTCCTGACCTCTCCCTGTTAATTCATCTTGGCTGTTCTCAAGGCACATTAATGCAGCTCAGTCCAAAACTGAAGAGACATCTGTCCCTTCTAAAGAAAACAAACAAATAGGGCATTCCTTCAAAGCAACCCTCCTCTCCTGCTTTGCCAATCTCTTTCAAGTAAACCCTTGAGGACAGAACCCAATTGTGTGCCACATCCTAACGCAAAGGCTGCAATTGCCTTGTCAGAGCAACCAGGAAAGCTTCCTAGCTAAAGATCTCGCTTAGGACAACCTGTCATCACACCAGGCTAGAACTAGTAGGGAGAGGCACTTTGGACACGCCGTCCCATTTCAGTTGTCATGGTGAGGACAAGGACGGGGAGCTGGTTTCTCATACAATCAACACCAAATCTGGGAAAGACTCACAGATGAAAGCAACCAAGCTGAACAGAAACAGGTACTTTTCAGGAAGCACACCACGTCTGAGGGCTGCTGTCACCCCAGAGGGGAGAGCAGCTCCATTCTGCACCAGCAAGCTCCTTGATGATTTCCCCTTCGCAGCCAGAAGTCCTGCACTCACCACATCTCCGGGGAGAAAGGTGAGGTGTGCACAGAGCAATCCCACCTCAGCAGAACCTGACAGAAGCTGCAAGCTTCAAGTTCAGAGAGCAGAACTAAAACACAGGGTGAAAAAATACTTTGGAGTAGACTTTTGGCAAGATCCTGACCACAAGACTCTGCACAGTTTATGTTATGCACCCAGAACAGACAATACATTTCAAACACTCATCTTGCTGAGCAGAAGATCTGTAGGAGGAAAAATGTGTCTGCACTTATTTACTTAGGGAAAAAAAACCAAACCAACCAACCCTGACACATTTTAAATACTGCTTAAGTAAATTTATGGACTGTAAAAAGTTTGAGTAGTGAGTGTAGAAGACACTCAGCTTGATCTGTAGCTGTATTAATGGCTTTTCATTAAAAATTTATAAGCCAAGTGATTTTCCTTGGTAATGAAATAATTTTTCTTCCCCAATTGCTTGTATACACTGACCTCAGAGCTAGCTTGAGGCAAGAACCTATTATCTTCCATGTTATGTGTTTGGTTAAGGTGCAGAATAGTCAAATATTAGACTAGCAATTCTAAACACTGTGTTTTCATCTTGTCTCCGAGAGGTGAAACACTGCACAGATAACGTACATGCTCAGGGTGTCTGCCAGCACTGAAATCTAAACATCTAAGCTTCCAGACAACCAGACTGCGAAGGCAGCTCTGTGCCACTGACAACAGGCAAAAAGCAAAAGCCTCTGAAACCTGACAGGTGTAATCCAAGCCAGGGGAAAGGGTAAGATGTCTCTCTGTAGGTGCAGCAGAGGTTAATGGGCTCAGAGCACAGCTTCCAGCCAGCCCGTTCAGAGCCAGCTTTCCCATAAATCCCATCTTCCTGGGACTCAGGAGACCAAATGAAGAGAAAAATCATATTCTGCATGTGTGCATCAGCTCACGCCAGGAGCTCCAGAGGAAGGTCAGCTTGGAGAGCAAGGGGCAAACGCTACTCCAGTGATGGGAGCACTTCACCTGCCAGGCTGCCCCCAACCCAAACCCCAAGGGAACAGCTCCTGAGCAGGGGCACGAGGAGCCAACCACACTCTGACTGTGCCAGCCACAGCTCAAAGTAAGGTAGCCACGTGTGTAGATAAAGATAGAACCCGAGAGGGAAGAGCAGAGAGAGCAAAACAGCATCATGGAGATTTCTTTAATAGGCTACAAGGGATGTGAGCAACAACTACAGTGCAACCCTGGAACACAGAGGCTGAGATTGAAGATCTCACCTCAAGGCAAAGAAAACAGGATGGTATTTTTAATGTATCCTAGAAAAGCAGTAGTAAAGACACTCAGGATCACAGCCATGGTGATGTTAGCCATTACTACAGGCCTTTAATAAGAGACCTGATGTCCAAGGTGAAGCCCTGCAGTAATGCTGGACAGAGACTGCCACTGCTTCTTTTAAAGAGATTCCTACACGTTTACATTCAAAACTGTTAAAATAGCACCAGTGGCCTGGCCACATTTCCACACCCCTTTCAGCAGGGGTTGCTCTGAGGGTGTGTAAAGGGGCTGACTGACAGAATTAAATACAAATTACAGGTTACAGCTTTTGCCATGTGGTTATGAAATTAGGTCACTAATCCTCAAAAGCTACTCCAACAGCTTCATTTTGGTTGAATCCTGAATCAAAAGGTGTCATCTTCAAATAACCCCGACCAGATAAACCTGGATTTACAGGCTGGTGCTTTCCCCCAGCAATTCCAGGATAGCTTTGAATTACTACAGACCAAACCACCCTGGAAACCACCCGTGAAAGAAACGGGGGCACACACAAAACATCAGATGGTAACACAGTGAAGCTGTCACTGGGAGCACCTCAGCAACGGGGCTGCCAAGCACACAGAGACTGAGCAAATGCAAATTTAAACGATACAGCTTGTGTGGTTGTACAGCACAATTTGAAAGTTGGGAATTCCCCACATGCTGAGGCTGTTCTGGGGGTCTGAGCAAGGCTCGATATCCAGGACCCTCTGCACATATGTTCTATTCCACCCTTCCTGCCCATCTTGAGATCTGACAAGCAGATGGTGCTCAACTTTACAAAGCACTCTGGAAGCAGCTCTGACCTCTGGAAGTATCTGGTCATTTGGATGCAATCAGCCCAGACAAAGTAAACAAGGAAAATAGGAGGGAAAAAACTCCTTCAGTTTAACTGAAGGAAACACCTCTCATAACATTCCGCTATGGGAAGCATGAATCCAAATCCATCTATTTCACAGTGCAAGCAAATCAAAATCTTTTCTCCCTCCCTCTCTTTTCCTCTCAGCCCTTCTTCTATGCCAGAAAAACAAAAGACCCAAATTCATCACCCCAGAAATTGTCGGTTGGACTCACGGCTCCCCTGCCGTGACAGATGACAGCAGCAAAGCAGCACAGCCCCTTGGCTTCCCCAGCACCACTGGGCTGAGAATTCCTCATTTCACCCGTTTGGTTTCCAAGGAACAGAAGGGGCTGCAGCTGCTCCCAGCCCCTGCCTGCAATCCCCAGCAGTCACAACGGCTTTGACGTGAAGATTAAATACAAACTTCCAAACATCTTCTGGATCAGACCGTCCTGAAGAGAAGAGGTTCAGCCCTCGTACCAACAGCCCTGCTGTTTCTGACTGGGGGTGATCTTTACTAAGGGGCTGCTCATGGGCTGGCTGGACACACATCTACACCGAGGAATGGACTGGTAAAAGAGGAAAACAGACTGGAATTGTCTAAGGAATAGATGGTCTTGTGACAGCTTGTTCAGTGTCGCCTGAAAGGAAAAATAATTTGAGTTCATGTACGCTACCTACAGAGCTGCCACTCAGCAACCTGTGTTTCTGTGCTACTGAGTAAAAAGAATCTAAATCATTCGATCCACTCTCAGGTTTCAATCAGCCAAAGATGCATCAAAATATCCCTTAGAAAAACACCCTGAATAGAAAAGATGAAGTGAAATAAATTGGTTTAGTGGTTACCGCAGTCGGAGATGTCACAATGAATTATGTCCTGGCTATGGAAGTAGGAAAAAAATACAGCAAGGATGCACGTATGCTTAGTCTAATTAAAACCTAAAGCTTCTACTCATCGTGGCATTTAATGCCAATGTTATTCTTTTAATTACTTTTCTCTCCATACATCATAAGCTAATCATATACATGGAAAGCATCAGAGCATCTTCTCACAAACATTCTTCTTGAGAGACCTTGAACCTTTAATCAGCTGGAAACGTTGCAAGGGGGAACCTTCACCAAGAGACATTCTTTGTTCGTTGAAAGAGCAGCATTTCCAAAGGATTCAAAGAATCCCATGCCCTTTGTTTGCTCATTCTCAACAAAACCTGAAGTAGCCTGAACACCTCAGCTCTGGCCATTGCCTCTTCCATCCTGAAGGCTTCTTCCCAGGTAAGCAAATCTGCTGGAAAACTGCAATGTCCTTCCTGTCTTGTATGGTTCAGGTTATTCACCTGGCTCTCTTCCACCTCAAAAATTAAAAGAAAATTTGCCTATGTTTCTGATTTTAGATTGCTTGAGAGGATCTACTCTTTGTGGCAACATAGCAGTTGTAAGGAAGAGCCAGATTCTCCCGGAGCCGTGTCCTGCAGGAACTGAAGCGTGGGGGGGATGATTCCACAGAGCACGGTGATGGAGTTGGGTGTCAGCCCAGCTAGGAAATGCCCGTAATGTTCAAAGGAATCCAAAGAGAGAAAAAGAGAGGGCACCTTGAAATCCATTCGGGTAACAACTTGGATCCATCTTATCTGTCTCAGTGCGTTTCATGCACCTCCCTGCGTCTTCAGGCTGCGTTTCAAATGAAATAGTGTCTTGGAATTTAAAATGTGCAAGAGGACTACAGTTCTTCCCACAGGTATTAGAGATAAGAAAGCAAAAATGGACCAGATTGCCCTTGAAAAGTAAATCTAGATCAAAGTAAAGTGGTCATCAGTCACTGCAGAAACAATCTGTTTGTGCTAAACGTCTCGTTTGTTCCATCTTCAGACAAGTTCTGACATTTAGCAATTACACAAGTGTTTTCAACCAGCAGCCAGCAGAGAACTAAATACTTCACTATCCTAAAGGAGTTTATGGAAAGTTTATTTGTGTCTCGGTAGGTAAAGTACAACAAGCCCACAGTTATTGTAGCCAGACATAACAGAAGTGCCATTCACAGAATAGAAGGGGATCTTGATGAAGCTGGAAGCACAGTTTAGACCAGAAGGCTGGAGAGGAGGAGGAGGAGTTTTTCATCCTGCTCTGACTGTCTCCTGAAAGCAGCCCCATCGATCCTAGAAAGGCTTCTTGCTGGGGAGCTGGCAGCCAGCCCAGATACAGCTGCAAAACTTCCAGGAGATGGGTTTCTGCAGCACGGAGTCATGGGGCTCAGAATGAAGTTCCTACAGAAACATTTCTAAGATGATCTGAAAGGAAGAATTCTTCAGCCAGGATGTCTCTGATACCACCTCAGTACTATCCACCCCCGTGCTCCCCCCGACCCACAGAAGGGCAGCCCCTGGCCTCGCTCTGCTCTGCTGCAGGAAGGGGGAGCAGGTCTGGCCGGGCAGCAGGAGCTGTGCCAGCTCCAGGGGCTGGTGTCATCAGCCCCAACCCACCTCATCGCTCAGCCCAGCACCTGCCAGCCACAGCCTGCTCGGAGGAGGATGGTAGCACTGAGGACAGACTTTCTAGAGGGGAAATTAAAATTCTGGACAGAAAATAAGACAGTGGTTTTTCTGGGGTTGACTGAGATTATAAAAGACTCCTCTCGATCCTCCAGGAAATGCAAAATTTAAAGTAAACTTGGGGATTTGTTTCATTTGGATGCTTTAAAGGATTCCTTTGAGCTTGGAAGGCCCACGGTCCCCGAGCAGACTCCTGCAGCTGCTGCACCTCATTTCATTCTGGCACAGGCAGGGGCTGGGACGTGCCCGGGCTCATCTCCCCCACGCAGGGGCTCGCACCCTGACTCGAGAAAAATATAACAGCCCCTTTTATCAGCCCCATCTGCACAGAGCGACAGCAACTCCAGACTGCGCGAGCACACGTGAAGAGAGCAGAGCCCTGGTGCAGGCTGGCAGCCGATGGGCAGCCAGAGGTATCACTTGGGATGACAAAGGGAACACAGACATGCAGGTTATTGATTTCTTGGACTAATTCAGAGCTCTGCACCTGGCAGATCAACAAGGTCTGTTCACCTAGGAGGGTACAAGGGGAGTTTGGAGCATTCACGTGTCACTCAGGACAGCAAAGGTTAAAGGGACTTTTTTTTCCCCATGCTTGTTTTTCTGGAGATCAAACCTATATTTGAAAAGCACTGCTGTCTGAAGTAGATAGAGGATTTCAGGCTCTAATGTAAATTGGTAAACATATTGTCATAATAAAAATCAAAGCAAAGCAATCACCAGCAATTCAAAGTCCCCAGCATTATCTTGGATATAGGGATGAAAATATGAACCCTGCCAAGCTGGTTTAGCCCATCACAGTGTAAAAAGCAATTTAATATGGATGACAGAGAAGTCAGACACCAAGAGGCGCCTGATCCAGAGCTCAGCAATCCCTGCCAAAGCAGACAAAGCTGCTGTTCCACAGCTCTTGGTCCCTCCTGCATCCGACTGCCACCCTGCACCTCCCTCCCCAGCTAGCTGGGATTCGCTGCAAGGAGGATGGCAGAACCCCCGGGGCTCCCTGTCAATCCCTGACACCAAGGCTGAGGAAGCACGGAAGGGACTCTCCAGTCAGGTCAGGAGTGACAGATAAACCCAGGGAGGGAAGGTGCAGGGGTGTTTTGTTTCAAGTCTGTTCCACAGATCTGAACTCTGGCAGATGAACGGTTTGCTCAGCTCCCGTGAACAGAAGAAAGATGCTGACCAGCAGAGCACCCTCCAGGCTCCAGGGACACTCAGATGTTCTCTGCCATTGGAGACCAATCACAGAAATTAGGTTAAAATGAGGGGGTTTAAAAGCATGCACACGGGAGCCTTGCTCTCTGCTGATGATTCTGACCAGTAAGCGAGGAACCTGCTTTCAAAGCTCAACCTGCCAGGACAACTCACAGCTTTCCCCCATCTGCTTGCCTTGTAGCAGCTGGACCCATTTCCCACTCGTTCAGTATCCACAGCCCAGCATTAAAAACAGTCTCCAGGCCTTAGTCTGGGCCTGTACAATGTGGATTTCTGCTCCAGATCTCCAGGAAGCACTTCACAGCATTTAGTTTCTTGGAACACAGAAGGCCAGCCCTGCTGCTGAACACAACCTGCTGAGACAAACAGCCTCTCCTACTGAAGAGTGAAAGCTTGAGCTCTGAAGAGCTACCTTACAACTTAAAGAGCACTCTTCTGCAAGATTATCTGCCTTGATTAAATAATACTCCAACAAACAGCAGAACTGAGCCTCCAGGATCACAGGCAACAAGCAAGCCCCTCGATGTCTACAGGACTTGACCGCATCCAGCATCTCGCTCTCCCCTCTTCTGTCCCTCACGGGGTCCCTGGGTGCTCCATGGCAGCCTGGCCCTGCAAGGGGAGCAGGCTCACACAGCACAGGTTAGCAGTGGACGTGCTGGGAACAGGTTTCACCCTGAAAACCAGAGAAGCCTCCTACCTGGGCAAAGGTGATTTCAGAATGCCAAAAAGCACGAGTCTACTTCGTGCTGGGCTGTAGAGATGTGGCCTAGGGAGGCCAGTAAGAGAAGACAGCACACAAAATGACTTCAAACTCTTAAGGAAAGTCTTCTTCATCCACCCACTTTGTACACACAACGGTGACTTCAGGAAACTTGCTAGAAAATTCTTCCTCAACTTTTACTGCTTCAAAAAAAAAAACAATAGCACAAAAATCCCTTCTAGTTTCTAAATACAAGAGTTTTCTTCTGAACTCTTGGAAATTCAGGGCAAAAACTCTGTGTATAAAATCCCAAGTAAGGCTTTCCTTTCACTGCAGGGCTTTTAACATGTCCCTGACGATGCCAAGAGCCAACAGTTCACAAATACACTGGCAAATTCAGAAATTAATCCATGAAATCGTGAACTACCCAGGGTGGTCTTTTTAGGCTAAAGCTTTTATCTGACCACATGAGACACGAAACTGAAACCAAGACAAAGAGCCAGAGAAGTTTCACAGTCTTCTGAAGTGACAACTCCGTGGCAGATCCATGCTGTAGGTTATTTGCCTCTTCACCCGAGGCAGTGCCTGGAGTTGAGCAATGCAGCCCATTCCCGCCCCTCAGGTCAGGAGCAGCACACGGCACGTCAGGTCCACTCGCACTGCTGATGGGGAGCTGGAGTGTCCGTGGCAAACTCTGCTAAAGCAGTGGCCAGTGCTGGCTCTACACATCTGCGGGGCGCAGGGGCAGCTTTCCCTGGCTCTCATCCCTGATCATCTGCATTGCAGGTATTTGCCTTTTTGGTTTTTTTTTTCATTCCCCTTCTCAGAGCTCTTTTAAAGAAGGAGATTATTGTTAACACCCTGCTACTTGCAATCGACAGCTTGGAATGCCTTTAAAGGGAGCAGGTATTTACCATCAGATTCTTTGTCATGTTTGGAGGGGTTTTGTTGCATTCCCCCCCCCAGTTGTAGTTGTTGAGGTTTTGGTACCATGTATAAAAACCTGCTGCCTGCCCAGCTGGAAGACAAAGGTGCCTCTGAGAGGTACCATGGAGTACTGGAGAGCTCGATCACGACCCTGTAGTCACACACACATTTATCAAGATCTCTCTGTGCTGGTGGCAAAGATCAGCTGATGATAGCTCAGTTCATTTTCTGACACTGTATTAATGCCACCAACTGTTCTACAGGCTGAACTCCCAGTTATAAAGCACACCTGCAAAACCCCTTCTCTCCTCCCTTTCGGTTTTTCCCCTAAACAAGCTTGACTGTGATTCCTGAATTCCAAGCACTTCCAGCCTGTATTAAGGGTTGAAGACAGGCTGTGTCACCTCAGAAACCTTCCTCCTTCTGCTCTAGTGATGGACAGTCTGCCTTTTTTGAATGAATAACAGCACACAACCCTACCACTCCCTCTGCCCATCACCCCAGTCCGATGACAGAATCCCACCAGGCACTGGACACTCTCCAGACAGCGTAAGGCCTCCCGGTATAAAATCCACCCTCTCCAACCCGCGGGGAGCGACGGAAAGAGGAGGAGCAGCAGCGGTCGTACCGGTGGACGCCGCTGTTGCACATGATGATGTGACAGGCTCCGAGCCGGCTGAAGAGCTCGGCGGCCACCGAGAGCAGCCCGACTCCCGAGGCAGCGCAGGCGGTGTAGGCGCAGGCGGCCGTGCGCTTGGAGCGGATGAAGGACCCGACCAGGCGGTACAGTTCATCCAAGCAGTTGAGGGGCCTCATCAGCTGCAAGAGAGGAAGAGAGAGATTGGAACATTGGCTGCGGAGAGCACCTGAAAGGCTCTTCTAGAGCTGGTCAGCACAGATGGTGATGGGCTGGCCCCGCACAGCCTTCTGCCACAGGACCTGCGACAGCTTGCCCGAGCATGTACAGTCCTCCCACCACCGACTGTTTCACTCCCAGGAGTGGTTTCCACTGCCACAGGCTGCACAGACCCCTCCACACTTCCATTCACAGCACTGGCAAAGAAGGGGGGCCCTGAAGACACAACCTACAACCAGTGATGCTGAGACTCACTAAGAAAACCACCTCATTAAGACACCACCATCCTTCACTGATGCAGGTGTCCAATTCCTAATTCCAACACCACGGAAAAATACAGGTGAATAGAAGTGACAGAAGTGTACTGTAAAACAGGAACAGTTAACTGCAAAGGGGGACTTAATACAGAAAATAATCCGCCCAGTAAGGCAGCTTCAAGTGGAAGGCTGCCCTCAGAAGAGGTACCTTCGAGAGTGATCCAGCAATGAAAACCACCCCCAACAACAGGGCAGCACATTCAAAGGATTTTCACAGCCCCTGGGATCTCTCAGTCCCAGAAGTTACCAAAGATGAAAGCATTTGAAGAAAGCCTAAATGAGGGGGTTCAGCAGAAAGCCTTCTGAGCAGGGTGCTGGTGGAGTATTTAATTTGGAATCAGCACTCCCAGTTTTCAGAACAAATCATTTCTCCCCCACCACAATCCTGGAGCAACTGCACTGCTCTGACAGCACAGAGAAAAAGGAAAGCCAAGGTTCCCCTCCTGGAATACATCAGTGCTCTTCAGCCACACTTCCTGATAGGGAACCCCAGGGCACCACAGACCCTACAGCCCCTGGGGGGACAAAACCCTGCAAGGCAGCTCCTCCTTTTCCTGCCCCTCTCCTCACTCCAGCTGTCAACAATTCCGTTTTTCAATGGAATTAAGAAAGCCTCGGGACAGGACTACAAAAGCAGAGCTTGTAAGGTGCAAAGTTTCATGAGGCATTTAATGGTTTTAGTTACCTTATCTATATAAGCTGCTTTAGACGTTGAGTTTGGAGGCAAGTTGGACTTGTCCAGGTAGAATGCCCTGAAAAAACAAACAGAATAAGGAAAAAACACTGTTAATTGTTTAAACCTAATTGTTTATCTTAATTCTAGTGGACTTTGCTTCCCATGGCTTTGCAGTTTTAAAAGACATCTTCTCCCAAATCTCAGGTTTGTAGGAATCCCCTCAGAAAGCACAAAGCAAACCTAGTTCCATTACTGCATTAAGCCTGTTGCATGATCCAGAATGTGCTCGGTGTCAAAGGAAGCCAGAGACTACAGGAAAGAAAAGAGGTTTGCAGAGAAAATGACTCATAAATCACTTGGAGTGGCTGCAGCACGTAAAAGCTACCTCAGCATCACCAGAGCAACCTCTCCTCTGCTAGCCAAGCTAAAAAGCAGAGCATCACCCTGCCACTCAGCACAGCACCCGACAGCAAACACTGGCTTTTCTGCTGGGCCACGGGAAAACCTGCTTCATTCAGAGCCCCCTCAGCACTCCCATTCTCTCCAGGCTGTTACTTCAGCAAATTCAGCTGCATTAGATAAAACCAGAACCCAAATACAGAGCAGTAGCACATTAATGGAGTACAGGGAAAATAATCACCTCAGAGTACAAAGTGAAGCAACACAGGCACTAGAATGGGATATACAATTATAGGAATTATTCCATCAATTCAGCCAATTATTCATTCACCTAAAGAACAAACAAAAATCAACTGTAGACAACACTGAACCTCAAAATGCCCTGTTACAAATGAAACTATTCTTCCCCCCCCTGCAATCAGATAACGCTGCCAGATGTTCTTCCAGTGCTTTATGTTTATTGCTTTGCACAAAAACTGTCGTCGGTGTTTCACAGAACATGACGAACTGTGGACAGCATATAAATTTCCAAAGCACTTCACTTAATTACTGAATGCCTCTTAAGGTCCTTAATCATATTTTATGGGGAAAGTTAATGGCAGTCTTGGCGCGGTGCCCAATTTGGCCAATATTTCCTAATCCCTTTGAAATAAACAGGAATGAAATCATAGTTCTTTGTCTGCAAACGGATGCTGGTTGGGCTTCTAAAAGCCTTGCAATTTCTCTGAGCTGTAGGAGAGGAGTCCTTTAGAAAGAGGCAGAAAATCCAATAGGCATTAAAACTACAGGGGACCACTGCTGGGCTCTGCTTTTGTAAGATCCCCTCTGTAACAGCACCAAGGTGGAAGAGCCTTAGGGTTCAAACAGAAAAGCCCATCACAAGATGAGCGCAGTCCCAGGCTTGCATACAAAGGAGATGCAGAAGTGCTGATGTTTTCTTAGTGAAGCATTTTATGGGGGACCCTCCAGAACTGCCCTGGACGGGGGAAATCCTGAAAATTCTGAAATATTGAAAATTGTACCCTAAGGGGATCCAAACCTGCAGAGACCACATTCCCAAGGAACTCTGCTTATCTGGAGAAAAGGAAGGAGACCTTCTGGCTCTGACAGCTCCTGACAGGAGGCTGGAGCCAGAAGGGTCAGGCTCTGCTCCCAAGNTCTCCTGGCATACTCCAGGTAAAAATAATCAGCTCCTGTCAGTCTCTAGTGTAAGTGCAAGCAAAGAGAACCCGGGGAACAACTCAGTCATGGGCAGGAGGATGCAGCTGCACAGTCAGACAAGCAACATACACAGAGAAAAGAGAAGAATTAGATTCATTAGGCACAGAAATACCTACAAGTGGGGAGTGCTGTTAAGACCATTTCAAGTAATGAAACTTAAGGGCTTTCCTGGCAACTGCCAGTGGAGTAGACTGGGAGCGTGGCTGGAAAACCAAATTCCTAAGAAACTCGACTCTTCAACCGAGGGGATAATTCCTCATAGTGCTCCTCATTTTCCTGCCAGCCCCCAGCACCTGGCTAAATTACTGGTCTCCCAAAATCTGACCTAAACTCTCTCCAGTCTGTACAGAGGGCAGGTTGAGGAACTGGTGTCAGGATGAGCACAAGTGTCTGAGGTGTGAACTAAGGAAGATGCTTGTGCAGGACCAGACCTGCTGTCCCAGCAGGCACCTCACAGCCCAACTCTCAGACCTTCATAAACACACAGCAGGGGAACACAGACATGTGAGGACAAAGTCAAGGATGACAAAAAAATGGAAAAAAACACCCCACAACATTTGCTCTGTGGGTAACACTGCCCACCCTCCACACACTAGATGTTAACCCTGTTTTTCCAGGAAACCAGTCTCCAGCAACTCTACCTACTCCCCAAATCACCTGAAACCATCCCATCCCTGATGTGAATGGGAAGCTCTTCGGCCACAGACCAGTTAGAGCTGCCCTCCTGCTTCTCCCATCATTATCCAGACAGCCAAATCCACACTGAATCCATTAGCACTAACTAATTGCTTCCACATTGGCCTTTCAGACAGGGGATGTCTCCCTTTTGGCTCCTGATACTGCGGACATGGGATAGACTGTTAAGACAGCCGGCATGCCAAGTAGTCCTTGGGTGGCCAGGGTTTCTGCTACAGCCAGAGCAGAACGAGCTGCAGACCCGGGCTGGGCTCCTGTCAGAGAGCAGGGGTGAAAGGCAAAGCTCCACCTCTGATCCTGCACACAGGTTCTCTGCCTTTGCAGGGGATAAAGCAAGCAGAAAGGAGAATGAAGCCGCCGTCCACCTCTCCCAGCAAAGACCCAGTGTACATAAGCATTTGAGACACGTAAGTTCCAATTTCAGAACACCAGCTGTAATAAATCCTGAGCATACTTTGTCAAAAGTCTAAGGAAACAGTGAATTTACACTCGGAGAAAGAGGACAGCCCTGGAAGATAAAAACCCCAGCTAAATTCAAGCCAGCTGGCAGTATCTTTTAGACTAGCTAGACAAATTTAATTTACTTTGTCCAGGATCTCTGTATTCTCTCTCTGGTCTTGCTTCACTTAGATGCCATGAATCTTAATTTCTGTTCTACCTAAAATGCTTCTCATTAAGCTCATCAGGAGACCAATGCAGCTATTCTTTCCTTGTTATGTCCTTCAGAGTGAATGCTTAATTCTTGATCCCCCCTTCATAAAGATTTTGCATTTAGAGAGAGTTCAGCCACGAGCACCTAGTTCATTTGGGACCACATCCCAAATTGTTTTCCAACTTCTGTAGTCATATAAACTACACGATTCGTGTGTCTACGTGGCACTGCAGTCCAGTTTTAATGTGGCTTTTTTAAACACGAAGCAATCTATAAAAATCCCATAGTATTGAAAATAGGAAAACAGTTTTTCACCTGCTTTATTAATGTCCTACCACCCCAGGAAGAAAATATTTTCACAGACTCACCCTCTGAAACCTTAACTCCTGAGGTTACTCTTTCTGACCCTGATGGCAATGACACAACCTGTTAATGGCTCCTTAACGTGTTGCTCATGGAAGTGGAGAGACCTGAAGGAAAGGGCTTGGAAAAGCTCTCCTCTGACAACAGTGGGGAAAGACTCTGCTGGTTCTAAGGTGGATTTTAGTGCATTTGTTACAGGTACTGATATATGGCCAGTCACATTTATCAGTCACATACTGATGTACGATCTGGTTCTTTGTGATAACACAGGTTTCGTCCTGAGGAGCCATCAGTCTGTTGCAGAGACAGAGGAGCTGGCTCTTGCACAGTAATTAACTATCCCTAAGCAGGTATGGCCTTCATGTCACTGTCTCTCCTTTATACCGGAGCAACTATTAGAGAATTCCGGTCCAGCCTGAAGCCACGAGTGCCATCACATCTATTTTCTGCCTTGACTAAATCACACAGGACACAGAAAACATCAGCCTGCCAAGAAGCCTGCAGCTCGAGAGGCTGCTGCCCGTGTGTATGTGCCTTGATAAATAAAAAAAGATGTTCTCTTCCTCACACAGATTTTGTTCCACTCTTGCCTAAGTTCTAGGGGCAGCAATAGTTTCCCTTGATTGTCTTTCTAAAATTCAAAGAAACAAGAAAACCCAACAACATGAAAACTTCATGGATTGTAACATCCCCGAATAAAGAATTAAATGAGATTTGCCGTTACTCTCCGGAGGGCTGCTCATGCCATCAAACAAATACAGGGCTTCAGAACGAGAAACTGGAGTTAGGTTGTAAATGAAACACTTAAAAAAGACAAATATTATATTCATCGTAATCAGATGTTCAGTGTAATGAGGGTAGTTAGCCAAATCATTTGTCATTAGAGTCACTGATTGTAATTGCTTCCGCAGCCTAACAGACTTGAATTTACCTCCTAAAATGATACCCAAGAAAGCAGCAACACGGGGGAGAAACCCAGCCCCCCAGACTGGCCTTCCCCTGGCTGCTGGCTTTCGTCTCTCTTCTGGAGGGCTGTACAACAGGCGACCAGAGGAGCTGCCAGTAACCCTGGGCACAGCTGACTTCGGAGAACGCTCCAAATCACGAAGCATGGGAGGCAGGAAGGAAGGAACAGGTTTTTTTCCAGACCTTCTTTGTCTATTGATGCACAGGCAAGTTAATTACTGCAGGGTGGTAATTAGCACCCGCCCCCATGGTGGGGATGGGGAGCCATCCTCGGCTGCCTCTCCCACAGAGTGAGCCTGTCCCTGGAGGGAAGAACTGGGTCATCATCTAGTCAGGGGTGTCACACCGAAGTGCCACGCTGGGGATAAAAGGAAAGCAGAGCTCTCCTAACCTCACCTTCATCTTATTCCCCCTGAATATTCCCAAGCCACCACAGCATCAGGAACCAAACTGTAAGGGTGTTCAGATGTCTAAATGCAAGGGTAGGTGTTGAAGAGCCATGCAAAACATGTGTGAATCTAAAAGCCAGTGATTCCACTCATTCCTCATCACTAAAAAAAAATTATCCAGGGAAGGACCCTTTACAAGCTGATGTGCCTGGGCTTTTCTGATGGAGCAGCCCACCAGGAGCACCTCCAGAAAACTGCATTTTAATAGAATGCCATAAAGGGGACCCATTCTTCCCCAGAAAGAGAATTCAAAGACAAAAACCCTCAGACTAATCTGCTAAAATGCCAAATACTCACTGAGAAAGGAAGACTGACAGAGCAAGCTTCCTACTACTGCAGGCTGGAAGTCCCACCCTGGGCCATCAATTCCAAACCTCTGATAACCTGGAGACAGGACAGAAGCTGGCACTCCTAAGGCCATTTTTAAAAGCTGCTTACTTTTTGCTGGAAGATGATCCAGAACCTGAGTTTTCTGAGGATAAAAGCTGTCCTTATAGCCAGCTGACCTGTTTCTCCTAAAGTCAGCATTCAGCCCAAGGACTGGCCAAGTCACAGCCACTCGGGCACCCGTGTGCCAGGCTCTGGGTCAGGGGCCTGCAGGAATGTTCCTCCCAGGCAAGGTTATCAGAGGCAGGAGCACCCAGACTGGGCTCCCGCAGCATCAGCCTGTGGGCAGGGCAGGTACTGGGGCCAAAGGGTCCTCTGCTGAATCAGGGGACAACTGCTGAGCTACCAAACACAGAGTAACAATGAGCTTTACAAAGCTTTGCTGACCTAATTACTTTCACTTGGCTGTCCTGTGTATTTCTCATTAGCAAACAATTTGATGAGGTTGGATTTACACCGCTGTCCACAACCAGCACCAGCTCAACCTGCAAAGAGAATCTGAGCATAACTTTCTCTGACACTGACAGGGAAAATAAACAGAACTGGTCAACTAGAAAATGAGCATAATCTGGCTGAGGGTGAAAAATAAACCCAGCCTGATAAATAATAATTGTGGGCCAGATGCTGAAGATCCCCTGGTGGCTTCAGAAGTGTCATAAGCTGGGTGTTTGTTGTGGGTTGGGTGTTTTTTTTTAAATAACAACTTATTCTGGTAAAAGGCTTACTGCATATTGCTGGGGTAGGGGGTGTTGCCTCAGGAACTGTAGAAAAACTCCACTTTAGATGGCCTCGGAATAAAAGTTTGCTTATATTATTAGATTCAAATAGCTGGGGTTAAATCTGTTAAGAGAAGATGGAGAGACGTTCTCTCCTTTCCACATAAGCATGAAATTCTGTAACTGATTTTCAACTGTCTTTCCTGAGCTCTCATAAAAATGATAATCTTATCATTACTGTTTCATAGCTGAGGTAGTGTTTGTAAAAGCCCCGAAGCAAGAACCATGAAAGGCAGCAGCTCTTACGATGCTCGAATCAGTGTCAGGGAGGACAATTTTGCACCTGGATTTATGGCACCACTTCTGATACCACGGAAAAGCTGGTCACAGTTCCACAGCTACGAATGAATTTTGCAATAAAAGCAAAGATTTGGGTTCTTGACTTGATGTGATGGATGAAGGTTGTCCTTCCTGAAATCCACGACAAATTTACTAACGGATCTTTTGATTCAAATAAGTAATTTGCCTGTGAATTCTTTTAAGGCACACGTCAGTATCAGATTTGCCACCCGAAAGACACCACATCCCCCCCAAAACCATTCTAGTACTCAAACTTTAACAAGACTTTACCACAAGAAAGCCAGAGGCAGCTGAGCAAAGGTGCTACCCATTTTTAATTCCACTCTCCTGCTTGGGTACACCCCAAGTTAGGCCAAGACCTCTCTTTTCAGGCAGGACCATACACAACACAGTGGTCTCATCTCGGTCACAGTACTACAGCATTTTTATCTCACTGTGTCAGGAATGAGAGAACCTGGGTATGTATCAGGAGCTCCTTCCCCGGGTGGCCCGGCTGCAGTCTCACTGACACCCAGCAGATTCATTCTC
>VWZY01004647.1:127953-144276 GCA_013399075.1 Chloroceryle aenea
ATTCAAATAAGTAATTTGCCTGTGAATTCTTTTAAGGCACATGTCAGTATCAGATTTGTCACCCAAAAGACACCACATCCCCCCCAAAACCATTCTAGGTACTCAAACTTTAACAAGACTTTACCACAAGAAAGTCAGAGGCAGCTGAGCAATTTTTAATTCCACTCTCCTGCTTGGGTACATCCCAAGTTAGGCCAAGATCTCTCTTTTCAAGCAGGACCATACACAACACAGTGATCNTTCTCATCAGACATTAGATGGCTGGGAAAAAATCCAACATTTTCCTACTCTTGTGCCTGGCCAGACCTACCCGGGAATGCTAACACAGTCCGTGCTAAGTGCTTGCAAAACCAGGCCTTGGAGGCTGGGGCCTGATCAGGGCCCTGAGCCACGGCACCGTAAGAGGAACGTCCCTCACCAGAGCCACGGCGTGAACAGAGACCCTAACGTACCACGTGAGCAAGGTCAGGGAACACCAGAGCATCAACTCAGGAAGCATTTAGAGTTTTCATGAGGGTCTATTCACAGAAAAAACCAGCACAACAAGTCTGCCTTGTCCAGTTGGTAGAAACCTCTTTCCAACACTGGCTGACTTCAGCCAGGCCGAATACTGACCTGACCAGAGCTGCTGCAAAACTCATTATACCATGAGCCTTGCCAAATAAATATTCTGGAAGAAGTGCTCGGGTTTGTTTGGCTTTTTCCCCCCAAATAGGAAGGTGGGAACAAGACTAAGTAAATATTACATTTGTCATTGCCATAGACATTCCCTTTTTGATGTGCATCAGCCCAGCAACCTGGAGGCAACTACTGCTATTGCTTTCATGGGAAAACAAGCTTTTAAAAGGCATCTTAATAGTGCAGAAGTCAAAGAAGTCAGAACCATGACCCCTGGATCTTATTCAATCACACACCAAACTCAACCACCGTAGGACGCACGTCAGTTTGAAGATGTGCCAGAGAAACAGAGCTGAAAAGCAGAACTCAGTGAACTCATCTCAGGAATGCTGGGTTTATTACCCACCGTAGTTTCTGGTTATACTGCTTGACTTTTTCTAGCGAGGCTGCATTAATCTGAGCTTGAAATTCTTCGACTGAGACACTGTCCCTGTAATAATATCCTTCCATGCTCTCCAGCGCTGTGAAAAGAGAAAGGAGAACGGAGAAAATCAGTATTAAATATTTAGTATTTGCCTTCTCTGTAGCTATGTTCACACATTAGTGAATTACTGCTTAACCTTGAGGCTCTGACCCCACTGTGCATGGCAGAGCTGTTTCCATGCATCAAATTCATACAGATCTCTCCTGACCATTCCAGTTACCAGAAAAATTCTATTTCTCACCCTGTGGAAAATAAAGGAGTGTGGTAGTTTGAGCTCTGTCCCTCTCGTTGAAGTACTCCTGCCCTGTGAATGTAAACGTGGGGTTTAGTGCTGATGTATCCTGGAGGGTAAATGAGCTGGGGCAGAGGAGGGAGAGGACTAATGGACCAGCTGCTGTCATTGAGGGAGAACAAACAACTGCTTATGAGGCTCAGTTCGGGGAGATGGGGAGTGCTTGAACCTCTAGTTATTCCTGCTGGTAAGTAAAGCAAACTTCTCTGGAGCTGTGGAAATGCCCTACGAGCTCCTTTTCAGGGATCAGGTTAAGTTTCTAAAGACAGGTACAGGACCATGGTTCACCTTCATTGTATTCCCTTCACCAAAGGATGAACCATAGAAACATTTAGGGTGGAAAAGGCCTCTCAGATCATTAAGTCCAACCATTAAAATTGCTAAAAGAACTCGGGAGCTAAACGAAGACTTCCACTAAAAGAAGGATCATATGCCCTTCTCATAAAATCACTGCACAAAAATTAAAAGGAGGAAAAAATGACAGGCTACCTTTCTATTTTGGGATGCTCTTCCTAGCAATAGTTTTCAAAAGAACAAAGAAAAATACAAACAATCCCCCAGTCCCTTTAATTTAGATACTCAGGGAAGTTTAACATTTCCTTTAGCCAAGCCAAATCAAGTGTTTGAAAGGTTCTCAGTAAAATTTGAACTGGAAATAAGAAAATAATGAAGATTTTCACATTAAGGGTTTAACCTGAGCATAACGTAATGCACAGGCTCTCGAAACAGGGGTTTTTTGAGAGATGCAGTAAAGATTTACAATTAGAAACATCCCCACTTTAATAATCCATAGGCATTCCAGGAATTCATCACCCTCCCAGAGAACACAGCAATAAGCAGAGTTCTGAGGGAAACGTGCTGCCCTCTTACAGCTCCAGCTGCAGACAGAATATTAATTCTGCTTGTACTGCTTAATATGCCCAGCTAATAAATAATTCATTCATTGTGAAAGAACATGCAAATTGCACTTCCCTCCTTGTGTTTCCAGTTTGTAATTCTCCTCCTGGGTGAAAAACATTACATTTCACCAGACTTGCTTGGAAACTTCCATGGTGCTACACGGCACCAGAAAGCCCCCCCAGGTCCCCCTGAACTCCATTTATGGCAGCGTGTCCCACCAATCATCCCCACAGCTCACTGCACCACCTTGAAGTTGGGCTTACCCCGTTAGGTACCCAACTGGGAACCCTGGGCCCCTGGTGGGACTGGCTGGAGCACAGGGCTCTGCTGCTACAGCCACCGGCGGGTGCTGGCAGCCAAGGGAGTCCCCCCCAGGGATGCTTTGGCAATCCTTTGAAGGATTGAAGATTTTTTTTGACCTCATCTATTAGAAAGCCCTTTTGTGAGGAAGCTTTCCTTATAAACACATCTTTGATGGGACTCTGGGATCCAAATCAGGATACTACAGCCTTGCCAATTCAGACACGGAGCCCTGCAGCACGGAGGTGAACAACAGGCTGATGTGCACTGGCTCCTGCCTTTGACCAAGTATTCCAAACCCATGATTTCCTAAACGTTCCGCTTGGAAACATCCTAAAGCACTGCATTTGAGGCAGGAAACAGGTCAGCTCTGGTCAGCTGGGGAAGCAAGAATCCACTTCACAGAAGAATGTGCAGGAGATTAACTGAAATTTATTAGCTACCAACGTAGGAAAGATGGGGATCGACTGAGTGAGTTTGATGGCAGCTCAGCCAAACCAGGAAAGGAGCAAGAAACAGAATCCCAGCTGACTGAGTAATGAGGAAGAAAAAATAAACAGAATGATGATTTAAACACTAAGAATTAACTTCTTATTCAGGACTTCTTAATCCTTGGAGTCTAATGGGCTATTCTGGAGGGGCATCCTTGAAAACTAAAGAAAGCTGGTATGATAAAGGAATAATCTTCTGTATCCCAGGAAAATATTAAGCAGATGCAACACTTGAATGAATCTTCGCCCTTTAACTGAATACAAAGATGTTTATCCCACGACTCATATTGTGGGCTTCTGGAAACAGAAAGGAAAGAAAATCTGCAAAATAAATTCCACAGCACACTGAACACTCCCCCAGATCTCCAGGATTTCATCCACAGCAAGGTATTTTCTGCTCTCTTTCATGTGCCTTTCCAAGTGCCCTGCTGAAGTGTGCCTTCTGCTCAGTGCTCTCTCTTTCTCCTATGACTGAAATCAGCCTGTTCAAAAGAAATCCACTGAAGTCTGCCTTGATGAGTTTAACAATCAGACTTCAGGGATATTATTCAAAAAAAAATTAAAAATGCCTGTTTTAAGTTTACAGTAAGTTTAGCTATTTCTTCATGCATCCTCCTGTTTGCCATTTCCTTTTCCATCCCCCTTAACTCCTCCTCAGTACACCTGACTTCTACCTGTTCCACACCAACCCTGGAAGCCTTTCACGAGGTGCCGAGCACTCCCGTGATTCATTCCTTAGTGCTGGAATCACAACACTTGGTACAAGCTCAGAAACGTACACCCCTGCCTCTTATTTACCACAAATCTCAGCATTTCTTAAATGCACCCTTTACTTCAAAGTTCTCAATAAACACCCACATTGAACAGCACGTTTAAACATTGTGCCCTTCTAGTTAAAGGAATTTAAGCAGCAATTTAGAGAGAATTAACTATTATGTGAAAGAACTGAGAAGGAACAAAAACCAAACAAGCAAAGAAAACTCAAGTTACCTTGTGAAAAAAGCACTGGGTGGATTTTGAATCCCCCTCCGTTCTTCAGCCTCTGAGGAAGCTGCTCGAAGTGGTAACTCTCCAGGTAGAAGTAAACCTTCAGGGACTGCCGGCTGCCCTCGGCGTGGTACGTGATGGGCACGTCTAAGGACACAGTCAGTGGTACAGCTTCAGAAAACACCTCAGCTGCAGTGTTCAGGGCTACCCGAGGTGTCATTTTGCAGTTACAGGGGTTGCCCAGCACAGGCAACGCTAAACTTTAGTGATTTACATTTATTACTATGGGCTTTCACATGCTGTACATAAGTTCTTTTGTACCTAATGGAAAGGATTCCAAAGGAACTTTTTCACTGTTGAAGTAATAAGAAAGAGCAGGGGTTTCTCTTTTATTATGTGGAATTGTATGGGAAAAAACAAACTTGCCAGTTCCTTGTCTTCTGCAACCACAGTCACCGTGGCCCTGACCACAGTCACCATGGCTGTGGTGGCAGCACATAAACCCAGAGGAAATACAGATTTCTTCACAACCCTAGAACACACAGACTTTGCTTTATCTCTGTTTCAGCAACACGAGCAGCTCGTGAGACAAGCACAGAGTTAACCCCCATCACCAGGCCTCCTGGAACTCCCGTTCCACGCTGTTACCTGGCTGGGGAGGGCTTTTTAAAGCACACACACTGAACGTGGAGTTTGCCCCAGGTACACAGAAACAAATACAGACAATATGGGCTAATTCCCACCTGACCACCAGCCCTGTGCTAGGGAATTCTGCACACAGGCAGCTCTGTGCCTTCTGGCTTGGCTGCTGCAGAAGCTCTCAGGTGGCCTCTGTCTGGCAGGGAATTGTTTGGGGAAGCAGACAGGCTTTCCTCCCTTCCCAGGGGACTTAAGGGAAAAAATGAGGGTTTTTTGCTCACTGAACAAAGTTGACTGCAGGAAAACCTCTCACGCTGAGAACTTATTAATAAAATGAAAGGTATAAAGAGCAGCCTGCAAAGACAGCCCCTCCTGGGAGTGGGTGAGTGCTGGGAGGAAGGGCTCAGGACCCTGATGGGCTGCATCAGAGGGTCTCTGAGGCACTTTCTTGCACAATTCAAAGCCATCCTCAGCATTGTGTGTCTTCTCAAGAACTACTTTGTCTTCCAGTTGGTAAAATGAAACTTTTTTTATGCTTCTCCATCTCATTTCAGCTGCATTTCTCTATTAAGACCTTCAGGGTTATTTTACACGACTCTCCAATAACCACTGGATCTTTCCTGATGCAGTCACACAGTCCCAAAGGGAAATTCAGCTAAACAAACAGTTTTGTCCCCAAGGTTACTGCCATTGCCAGATAAGGATTCCGCCTCGTCACCGATGTCAACAGTATTTCAGGAAATCTAGGAATATGAGGAGAGCTGCAGATCTGCTAATGCTCCATAATCCTGAGTTACAGAACGCTCCCCGTGGGAGGTAAGGTGCTAGGAGAGGAAAGTGGTACCAATACAGAGAGTGCTTCTGAACAGGAAAGCCCAGATAGTAATTACAGTTACTCACTGGCAACTAGTGGCTCTGGCTCTGACTGTCTGAAGTAAAAAATAACTTTTTCCAAGTCAAACAGTGCAACCAGTGTATCTTCCAGCATGGCTTGTTCATCGGCCTAAAAAAGGCAAGAGAAAAACTGAAACAGTCACTTCAGCCACATTTTTTTCCCCCTACCAGAAATAACACGAGAGCAGGAGGTACAAGTCACTACAAAACATCGCACAGCATTTCCCTGCTGCTGCCTATGCCCTAATTAACTCCCAGATGATCTCTCCATCCTTGTTTCTATTGGCAGGGTCCCTTTCATTCCTCCCCAGATTATTAAAATGAATGTGATCATTTCACATACGCCATTAGCAGGTCATTTATAGCTGCCATTGCTTCTCATGGCTGCTAATCAAACACCACTGTAATTATTCTTTATGTGACAGATCAGACTTCAACAGCTTGTCTTGATACCAGGTCCAGCTTATAAATTATCAGGGGGAAAAATATGGAAACCAAAGCATTTGTTGTGATTTTCTTTATAAAATGCAGTAACTTCAGCATAAATGAGAACTCCTCGTGTCCACTCGAAGCACCAATAATTGAACCAGCAGCTCAGGGGGGTTTGCACCATCACTTCTACAACTCTAGGTGCAAATCAAGTACCAATATTCTGATCCTGGCCTGTGGTTCGCTCCGTGCACTCCGGAGATCCAGAGTAATTTACCAAAAAAAGCTGCAGGAAGCAAAGCACCAACTTCTCAGGACACTTCACTGAACCCTTCCAAAGAACAACAGTCGTCCAGAAGTGTGGGCATCTTGGGTTCAATGTGCAGAGCAATTACTGCAGAAATCAATCATCACTTAAAGCCATTCTGTTCTTTACAGAACCCTCCCCAGCACCTGAAGTTGGCCAAATGGAAATCTGAGGCATGTGCTTTTCCTCCCCAAAAAACTACAGCAGTAGGAAGGCAAAGAAAATAAACCAGCAGCTTAATTAATTACAGAAGGGAAAAAAAGCCATCATGATTTCCCCTGGTCTCTGTACTCAAATAGCATTCCCCTTTGCATTAATGAAAAAGCAAGGCTGCTAGAAAGATTGCATCTCCTGGTTCAGTTTGTGGAGTCTCTATGGACAGAGCAGCTTTACCAGCAGAATGGGCTGAAAGCCCTTCAGTGAGATGGGAAATCTTTGCACCACTGCTCATTCTTTACTGAACTCTGGCCATAATGAGCATAATTTCCTTCAAATACCCTTGTTTAAAATCACACGGATCATTTGTAAGCACAATAGTGCTGAGAAGGCATTGAAAAATCCGTTTCCCTTGGTTATTAACAGCTAGAAGAGACTCAACTGATTTTATTTTCAATTGCACACTGCTGGTATCTGCTCAGGGAGCCCACGTAGTGGTGTTTCCACCACAGAGGAAACCTCTACAATCTTGAAAGGCAAACCAGAAGTAGTCAGTGCTGTAAGGACAGCAGTTATTTTGTGGTAACATGACAACCAAGCACATGGAAAAACAAAAGACAGGCACCAGCTGGATTTACTTTTGAACTCTGAGGACTCCAGCAGCAGGGCACGCTGGTGCTAAACAGCATCCAAGACTCCAGACCTGAGCCCGAGCTGCCCTGACCCTCCTTCATGTGCCCCTGCTGGGGACAAAGAGCCCTCCCATCTCCTCCAGGCACTGACCTGACCTGGGCTTGAGCTGCACATCTCATCCTGATGCCCCCTGTCCCACACAAGCCCAGGCAAGAACCTCAGCCACCCGTGAGGTCGTTGCTCACAGCAGCTCAAGTCAGTGCTCTCCAAAACATTGCCACAGGTTAATATTTTATGACTGTGATTTAGAAAAAGCTTTATTTTCCCAGCTCTTCAGGTTAGCAGGACCCAGTCTAGTGTGAGGAGCATCTTAAAGAGCTGAAGCAGCACTCTGAATAGCTGGGGATTAGAGGACTACAAAAGCCATATCCCAGTTTTAAACTGCTTCTTAAACCATGGCTCTTTGCCAAGCCTTGTGAAGAAAGAGCAGATTTCCAAGGAGGCTACTACAAGGATCTGCCCCACGACTGGAGTGAAACAGACAGGCATCTGCTCCCTCAACTACTACAAAGAGTTTGTAGTTGGGTTTGAGGGGGTTGTATTTATCTTGGGTCGCTGCTCTCTGCAAACTGAACTTCTGGGTATCTCCTAACACCACATTCACTCCTAAGGAGCAGCTTTGATGGTGTTGGGGAGCCAAGGGTAACCTCACAACAAACACAGCACCATCTTTGTGGACATCCTTGCATCAGAAAATCACATTTACAGCCCAAACTCTTAAAGCCCCTGGCTCAGGGGACAAACACGGGCTGAGCCCACGCACGCCACACGAGCAGCCTTACCAGGTTGGGAGAGAGCAGGGACTGGAAATGGAGCAGAAGACCTGCACTGGCTATCTGCTCCAGCCACCTTCTGCTGGCCTCCAGTGTCTCCAGCTCGTACTCTTTGTTGTTGTCAAACATCTGATTCAAGGCCACCATTAGTTGCTCCGAAAAGGCGCAGACCGTGGCCACGAGGCTCTGGCAGAAGACCATGTCTCGCCTCAGCTGTATCTCACTGTCTGCGGTGGGTAAAGGCCAAAAGAGGAAAAAGTAAAAATCCAGCAGGCAATTCATTAACAGCAAGGAAAATGGCATGGATTTTTTTTTTTCTTTGCCTAAAAAACCCAAGTAATTTTAATGTAAGGCAAATTCCAAGTTTGCAGCCTAATGCTGTTCCCATTAAATAGCAATCCACAACCCAAGCTGCAGTTTTCCACTATAAAAGGTTATTTTACACTTCTAAATGAACACAGATATGCATTTACAATCTGGATTGAAGTAGCTCTTCAGGCCCCAAGTATTGTTTATCTGGCAGATTTTAACACACATGCCATCAGTTCTGTGCACTTGTCGCTGGACCTGAGCCAGGTCTTTTTGCTGCAATGCAAGAACCAGCTGGGCACAAACCCATTGACTACCCACAGCAGGGCAAGGATGGGGAGAAGCTCAAGATGACTGCAGCACCCAGTCAACTCCACAGTGACCAGCTGGGCAGGGCAGATGCAAACTCCCTGCTGTGAAGCCCTGCAGGGTGCACAGGAGCATCGCTACCAGAACACAGCCTGTCCAAGTACAGCATCTGTCTGATGAGTCTGAAATCCGTGCAACAAGCACAGAGCAGCATCAGGCATCCAGAAAGCAGCCGAGATGTATGGTGTCAGGGAAGCCCAGGACAGGTCCCTAGACACAAGTCCAAGGCCCCACTGGGAGGTGNTGTGCAACAAGCACAGGGCAGCATCCAGAAAGCAGCTGAGATGTATGGTGTCAGGGAAGACCAGGACAGGTCCCTAGGCACAAGTCCAAGGCCCCACTGGGAGGTGATTTAAATTAGGGACTATCAAACACACGGATTTGTTCTGGAGGGCACGGGCACTGGATTAGCTGAAGGTCAAAAGAGTTGGAAAGGGAAACACGTTCTCAATGAAGTACAAAACTGTAGCGATAAATATTCATTCCTTTCTTCCTTCTCTTTCCTGAAGGTCTTCAAGCACTTCAGTCACTGTGAGCTCTTAGGCAAACATCAATCACAAACGGCACAGGTAGACTTCATCTTTCTCAGAGCAAGAGAAGATTAAGTGATACCAAGGTCTTTCCAAAGCCTAAAATCTTTGTCCTCACTTTTAGATTCTTCTGCTGCAAAGAGGCTTAGCTCCTTCTCCACCTTCTCTGGGGAGCTGGCAAGACTTGAGATGTCTGGGTGAGTCAGCAGAAACAATTCTGTACTCACAAAATTAACACGGACTTTAAAACAGGCTGATCTCAGGCTCCAGCTATTTCTCAAACTAACTCCCCTCAGCCTGTTCTCCTTCCTAGGCCTTCTCCCTTCTCTTCCCATTGGCAACAGCAATCCCTCTTTTGGTACCATTTTGATGCCATTCCCAGGAATGTTCCCATAAATGGCCGATCACTGTGCTGCTGCCCGCGGCTTGGCGCTCTCCGGTTCGATTTTTAAAGTTAACCTCTCTCCAAACACTCCCAAGTGTTTGGAATTTTTATTTTTTTTTTAACTCCACCCAAAATCCCCCTGGCCTCTGCATGGTCAAAACCCTCCTGGTGTCACAGCAGCACCCAAGCATCCCAGCCCAAGGCACATCCTCTCTCCTCACCTTGCTCAGTTTTCTCTCTCTTTCGGTGCCTTCCTCTGCTGCTGAAGCAGCCCCTGCCTGTCTCCAACACCTCATCACCACTGGGGACCCCCTGAGCAGCAGACACTGCACACAAGAGCACGCTGGGCTCTTCTTACAAAAAGATTTATTTTTTTTTTTCAATACACTAGAGAAATTACAAACTTATGAAACCCTGTAAATAGGAAAAACTGCTTAAAAAAATAAGTGTGGGGCATTTCCTTGGGTTGTTTCTTATTTTAAAAGATCTGAGGAATTACTAAAAACTTCTCTACTTGGAAGAAATCCGACAACAAAGAAACATTCTGTTTTAGAATCCTTTATAGAACTGCTGCTGTGCAGCAACACCATCAGATGACACTGCATTCACACAGGGCTGCAGGGCCCTGTGCAATAAATAACCAGCTTCCACAGGGACACGAGAACACTTGTGCACCTACAAGCCACAGAGAACCTCCTGCCCTAAGTATTATTTTCTAACCACTGCTTTACTGGTGTTTATCTTGCAGCCACACCGGCTTGTTTGGTGTATTTGAAGTTGCAAGGGGTGATGGCAGAATTATACACACAATAACCAGATTGTTTCCAAAAAGGAAGAGCTTAAATTTGGTTTTCTTCTACATATATTAAAACATTCTTTAGCCTTCAACTCTTAAAAATACTCTTTAAAATGATCTCTAAAAAAAAGATAAAAGGAACGGTATGGGTTAGAATAGTAAAGTACATCTGGAACCAGATGGGAATGAAGAACAAATAAGAGAGATAGCAAATAGGAAAAGGCTCCAAAGCAGAACAACAGAAGTACTGTGCACAAGCTCGGTGATTTAGTAGTTACTTCATCTGCCAAGATCCAAAGTAAATGACTTGAGGAGGTGTTTTGCATTAAAATAAATAAATAAAGAGTGCTGTGTTTGTAAGAAACCTCTCTGGGTTTGCTGTGTGCTTCAGGAATCCTCTCTGTAAGCACAGGGGGGAAGTTGCTGATTACCAGGTTATCATAGCTGAGATCTGTTCCCCTTTCTCTAAACACAGTGCTCGGTCCAAAAGCAAAAAAAGAGATCTCAAGCCACCCACGCTTCCTTCCCCCACTTCCCAGACAAGCACACTTACCTGTATACTCCAGAAGGGCCAAGAGTATTCGTGCCTTCACCTCTTAAAGAGAAAAAGAACATACGTTGAGGTCACAGCTCAAATGTTCTCACCAGCACAGCAATGCATTTGCAGCTGCTCATTCTGTACCAGCTCCACTCCAGGTTCTGGTGTCAGCAATCCTGCTCTACCCCGACAGCAGCTCCGTGGGGCCGGGGGTGGAAAGGGAGAGCCGAGAACATCTGGAAGCAGCAGAGACCTGCCAGGACAGAGGGTGCTCTCCTCTGCTGGGATGAGAACAGAGCCTTTGCCTGCTCCTCTGCACCGGGCACAAGCACAGCAGTTACTGCACTTTGTGAACAGAGAAAACCTTTTCTAATCCTAATTTCTAACACAGAAACAGTTCCATGGTTCTGCAGCTCAAGATTCCTTCTGATAAACACCAGCATTTCCCCACCACAGTAGTGTGGAAAGAGCAGCACTGCACCGTAGAGAGGCAGCAGCTCCTCTGGGCCTGGCTGAACCCTCCCACAAAATCCTGTGGTAGATTTAAACCAAACTTATCTGAATAAGCCCAGGTCAATATTGAGCACACACAACCAATGCTGAAATGAGTGACATCTATTGGTTCTATCTGTGGGTGAAAACAAGGGTGTGAGAATGTTCTGTTGGGCTTTGGCTTCAGAAGGGCAGCAACGAAGAAATGCTAAGACAGAATTTTGACCCCTCCTGAACTACATGATTAACACTTGACCATCATTTCATGTTGGCTGAAGACAGACCAGGATAAAAATGGATCAACAAATATTTGTTTTTCCACCCAGTGACAGCCACCATTAAACTAAAAGCAGCATTCTCAGTATCGGAGAGTCAACCCCCCGTGATTGACTCCAGGAACAGGAGCTATTTTCATGGTTGTTGTTTTAATTTCTTAACCCAGGGCCTGAAAAAAATGATTGCATTTGAAATGAGAAATGCCAGAAGTCAGAGGAGGAGGATTTTGTTTGGTTTGGCTGGTTGGTTTTTGAAGGTTTATCTTAAACCTTATCACAAAGTTCTCCTGCAGTGATCTGAAATGTAGCAGTTTCTTCATGGGACACCATGGAAGTTCGCCAACAGCCCAGCAGCAGCTCAACACACACACAAATCATTTCAAGCTCTTAGACCCAACACAAGTTTTTGTTCCCACGTAGTCTCCTAGTGCAAGCAGATCTATAAAAATCACTTTGATCATTATTTCTGTTTCTCTGCTGAACAGCCCAGGAAACAAAGCAAAAGCTACAGGCAAGGTTTTCTGGAGAGGAAATCCCAGCTCCTTTCTTGTGAAGCCAGGGGAGGGAGCAGAGAGCCCCAGTCACACTGTCACTGGGTGGTGAAGAGCAGCAGAGAAGTGGTAACAGAGACGGGAGGGAGGTGAAGGAGGAGGAGCGATGGGGTCAGGTGTGATGGGCTGAGCCAACCCCGGCAGAGGGGGTTTGGCTTTGTGGCAGAAGAGGGAGTGTGATTAGTGAGAGATACCGAGTCCAGATCAATGCCAGGTCAGAACAAGATGTAGCACAAAAGCGGTCCCGCAGAGTCAGCATCTCTCCATTTCAGGTGGTAGGAAGAAGGGAAATTAAGCTCCCTTTTTTCCAAGCCCAGCAAGGGGAGCACAAGGCAGCTGGGACAGACTCCACCAGCCCTGTTACTAACAACGCCAAAACCATCCTGAACTTCAGGCATTTCCCAGAGCCCAGGCCATGCTCAGCCAACCTCGCAGAGCAGAGAGACAGAGCAGTTGGACCCTTCCCCTTCCCCTGGCTCCCCGCCGTTAACGACGTGTTTATGGGGGGTCGTGTAGCTCTTGCTAACCTTCCACAAACTTCCTGATATTCTGGGCAAGGCTCCGGACGCTGCTGGGAAGGTTCCAAGGGTCTTGCTTGATGTGAAGTCGCAGCCTCTTCGGACAGTTCAGCTTGGGTTCCATTTCCTGCTGAAACTCTAAGCAAGGACAGAAAGAATATTTTCCTGGTTAAATCCACTGGGAAAGCAGCAGCAAGATGTTATTTCTTCCTAAATGTTTTCATGCTCAAGGAGTTAAGTCAGGATAAAGTCAGGGCGACAGGTCTAACTGGCATCTAAGCTCCCTGGGCAAAGATGAAACCGAGCAGTGCTCCCAAAAATCATTCCTTCGGAACCAGGTACATAAGGCAGGAGGTGCCTGTCTCCACGGAGTAAGTGGGGCCCTGGAACTTTTAGAGGTAAAATCAATTCAACTAGAAAATTAAAATTAAAACAAAATTATTTATTGCTTAGCCTAGAATACATTTCAAATATATATGTATTTATAAAAGCCAAAGATCCACCCTCTAAATTGAATTAGTTGGGTTTTTTTTTATCCACCCTCTCCCTAAAATTAGTTTTCTTTGCCAAAAGACATCTGTGGGACCAACAAAGCCATAACCAAAGTTATCATACACACTGATGCAACATTCAGTCTCCTATTGGGTTTTTTTTCCCTTTTTTGGTTTGAAACTCTGTTCACTAAAAAAACTCCTTTCCATTTTTCATCGTAACCCAACGGCTACCACCAGATACCTATTTATACCCTCAGGCTTCAGCAGCCCTGTGGCTGTCAGCAGAGTGCCTGAAATTACACACAGGACTGGTTTAAAAAAAAACAACCCCAATCAATAATACTTCTAGAAGCACATATTTGGCACAAGTATTCCTGTGACTATAAATTTACATTTAAAGAGTTAATAATCAATTTCAAAAATCATCTATCTACAAAAAATTAACAAAAAGGAAGCATTAGTAATAAAATAGATCAGAAACAGCTTCAGAAGTTGAGACAAAAATGTAATAAAACCACCCAAAAGACACAAAACCTGGTTTTTGCTTCAAAAACCTCCACAATGCTACCCTCAATTCAGTCTAATTTGAAGCTGCCTTTCCAACAAACCCAAAACTCTTCCGTGCCTTGTGCAGTAGGAGTGGAAGAACCCAGTTTTCAGCCAAGATCTCCCTCACAAGAATGTCAACTGCCAACTACTGCAACCCAGAGCCCGGGGAATCCGCAGCAGTCCCGCAGCACCCGGAGCCACACTGCACCCGTCCTCCTGAGGGGATCCTCCACACGCTACCTTGCAGGCCTCGGCCCGGTGTGAAGCACTTGGTCTGCTCAAAGGCCCTCATCACGGCCGGCCCTTTCAGGAGACTGACGATTGAATCGACCTGTGGGGGGCAAAGGTCTGTGAGAAGGATGGTTTTTTCCAGCAGCAACTAGAAATTCTTTCCTGAAGAAATATGGATTACAGAAAAGCAGCTTTGGGTTCTTTCTTACCTAATGGCTCTAAGTGAAGTAACAAACGAGGGAATGTTAGACTAAATCCAAGGACCTGCTTAATTGGCAGCCTGGAGCTATTTACAGAAAGCTGGAGGAGAATGAGTAAATACATACCATCCTGGTAAACAGAGGAAAGCAAAAGTAAAAAGAAAAAGGAGTATTTGCTAAAGGTGCCTCAGCTCAAACATGGACAGGAGTATCAAAGCCAAGAAAAGTAATCTCATACTTGACCAAAAAGATGCTCCAAACAGCTATGGAGCTTATCCTGTTTATCGTGGGAGATGCGAACACTTATGGGAAGCTCATCACCTGGAAAATATTTAAAATTAAAACATTTTTAAGAGTTTCAGCATATCTTCTAAAATCTGTAGCTCAGGTCACCCAATCTGCACCCAGACTGATGCTCAGGCTTTCAGGGTTACAGCAACTGCTCTCCCTGTGTCTGCTGCATTAAGTAGCCACTCGATAATCCAGAAGAACTAGCTCTTGGAGAAGGGACCCTGTTCAAAACCCTGGGCACGCTCCTGGACAACCTGCTCGAGCAGGGGATTGGACTGGATGATCCCCAGAGGCCCCTTCAAACCTGAACCACTCTGTGACCAGAACAGACTGGTCAGTGCTGGAGAACATCCTAAGCACCAGTGTACCTCGGGAGGTAGCGTGAAGCAAATACAGCAGAGCACAAAGTCACTGAAATGCCCTCACCCTACATTTTTCATAGGGACTCCACAGACCACCCACAATCTTCATGTTCTTAATAATTAAAAGGACATCATCCAAATCCTGGGCTTAATATGAGGCTTGTAGTAGGACACACCACGCCATCTCCTCGGGGAGGAGGGAGGAGAAGGACTCTCCTGGGTCACTGCCCCACAGTCACTCGCTCCCCCAGACAATGGGTCGTGCAACCTGAACTCTTTCAAAAGCTGTGAAAAATTGAGCTGAAAGCAGGTTTTCCTCCTCGCTGTTGCAGTGACAGATAAGAAGTACCCACTGGATAATTTATAATCCAAATTTATTCATGGTCAATCTAGACTCATTTTTCTTATGTCAGTGCAACACTTAAATAGCACTTCTCTCCCCTTGACTTTTTTTTTTAGCTCCTTTAGATGTCCTTACAGCCAGCAGTTACAACCCTTCACAGGATTTTAATTGCAACAGATGGAGCACGGTGTCAGAGAGCCCTAACCAGGTTAGCTTTGGAGCCAGGAGAAAATTAAGTCATCGGGAGAGCAGGAGTTTCACTGAGCAGCAGCATTTACCAGCTCACGGACATGGTCTCTTCGGCACCTCTCTTGGTAGCTTCAGCTTGACGCTGCCCAAGTGCTCACCTATACCTTAGCTGAAGGTACAGACCCTGGGTCTCCTCTGTTAGCAACACTTCATGTCCTTCATCCTCTCCTCTCTATCACTTCTGGACAGCAGCTGCCTAGAACTGCAAGTCACAGGGTATCTCCAGTACCTTCCATCACCCCATCACCACTTTCCCGTCACAACAACACACAACTCTGGGTACAGCCAGCAATAAATTTTGCCTTCTCTGCAGGCAGGTCTCACTGGTGGCTCATAGTCAACTAATACATCCAGTTCTTCCTTTTCCTAAATCGTTTCCAAATGGTAAACTCCCATCTCAGTGCAAATATTTGTCATTATTAGTCCCCGAGTACCTGACCTTGCCCCCGCGCAGTGAAATCCCCTCTCGCTGCGATTAGCAGCTGCATTTATTTAAATTCAGCTTGCAATGGCATAAACAAGAACGTGCTTCTGTCTCGTCTCACATTCCTCCCTGCAAACCCCCCCGGCCGTGTCCTGCTGCCCGGGCACTGGCAGGGACAGAGTTCCGTGCTCACCTGAAATGCTCCTGCCTGCAATGTCACTGCGCTGCCAAGGGCGAGGCGGGACACCGGCTAAAGGCAGTAGCTCCAAGAGCTCTAATCCAGCCCCCAGAGGTGCTGGAATGTGGGCTCTTTTACTGAGGTAGCTCTGCTAGGCTGAAGCACTGTCATAGAATCCCAGGCTGGTTTGGGTGGGAAGGGACCCTGAAAGCTCATCCAGTCCAACCCCTGCCGGGAGCAGGGCCATCTGCACCCAGACCAGGGCGCTCAGAGCGC
>VWZY01004647.1:144444-160872 GCA_013399075.1 Chloroceryle aenea
GTGTCCTGTCCCAACAGGCCCTGCTCAAAAGTCTGGCCCCATCTTTCTGAAAGGCCACAGGAAGGTCTCTGAGGAGCCTTCTCTTCAGGCAGAACAACCCCAACGATACACATCCATCACCAAGGTGGAGGCAAATCATAAACCACAACTGCCAGGCAGATGAAAAGAATAGAAGTGAATAAAAGGAAGAGATGACAGATTCATAGCTGGCTTTTCTAAACATACCCGAATCCATTTCATCGCTGTGAAAGTAAGAACTGCACTGGCTGCTGCAAATGCTGGTGAACGAGGCAATGGAGTTCCTGTTGCTATTGCAATCACTGGGGAAAAAAAAAAGAGAACACAAAACAAAAAAAGAAATAAAAGTAATTTCCTTTAACACAGGCTCTGTATCAAAGTTATGGAAATTCTTTCTCTTTCCCCTTTGAAATTTAATGATGAGACAGTCTGCACAATTCTTTACCAACAGAAAACATCCCTATACTTAGGCTCTCATTTCATTTGCAATCCCTGTAGGACTCAAGAGGACCAGATTCCCAAAATAGATGGATTCAATTGTCTCCCTTCACCTTGCATGTGAACAAGTACTCGCAGAATGACAATAATACACTTTCAATGCAAAACCACCAGCTTTCCTCCCACGAGTGACAGGTTCTGAAATTGTGGCCTCAAATGTTTTAGTGGCTGCACATCTGAATTCTGAGCTCCTAGCCCATTGCTAATGTGGCTGACCAAATACTCTGGTTTATGACTTGCAGACTGAAGTCCTTCATGTGTCTAGAAGAGATTGCATCCGTTGGAGTAGCACCAAAACACAAACTGCAAGCTATTTTTAACTCCTAGCCCAAATACAGTTTACGATGCTGTCTCTGAGCTGCTCATTTTGTTAGAGGATGCACAGAGCTTTCACACCTGTAAATGCAGTGAAAACTTCCATGCATACAAAATGTCACCTGCACTGCTCTACTGAGGAGATTTGAGGATTAAAATGGGTAGCTTTCTCCCTGCTCTCTTCTCAAAATAATTTGCTCTGCACAGAAAACAGATGAAGAACATACCTGCAGCATGAGCAGAGTAAACATGGAAGTTTTAGCAGAAAAGGCTATGAAGATAAATTTGACATCAAGGTCTCTGAGCTGCTCAGCCACATGAAGATCATTGAGCTTCAAAGCAGGAAATGCTGAAGTAATTATCTGGGGGAGGGAGCCTCAGAAACCCAAGTGAAGACAACGTGGAGGTGCACCTCACGGACACCGCTGTGTAACCATCTGGTTTTCATCTCCCAGACTGGGTGCCCCCATTCCCCAGGAGAGAGCTGTGTGATGTATTTCACACGCAGTGTGGTGGCTCTACATGAACACACGTGCTCCCGGCTTGGCTTTATTTCTCTAAATACAGCACTGTATTTGCACTTAGACACAAGTGCCTAATTTTGGCACCCTGACTTACATTGCCTGGCTAGGGCATAACTTCTGGACCTGTAGCCAGCCAGGTGAGTGAAGGGGGGAAACTTTTAAATGAAGCAATATGATGTAATTACAGTCACATCCATTAAGCAGATGAAAAGGCATCAGTAACAACATGTTCCTAAAGAGGGTGAGCAGTCCCAAAGAGCATTAAGGATCTCTGGCTGGATATTAAGAAATGTTTTCTAACTAATTCTATTGACTTATTAAAGTCTCCATAGGGAAGAGGAAGGTTATTTAAAACTGGATTGTGCAAAGCATGAGAAAATAAACCAGAGGAAAATGAGAAACAGATTAGCTGCATTAGCTCTGTCATCCTGCATTTTCAGTGGTTGCATTGTAAGGTTCAGGAGGAGGCCCTGCAACACGACATGCGAGCGTTCCAGTGGCTGAAATTAGCCTGCCAGCTCTAATAATAACTGCAGTGGCATCATGGGATCTGCAGAGTTTAAGTATTGCCTAATGTAATTATTTAAGCAAAGAAAATAAAAAAATCCAATCTCACTCCAACATGTGGTCTGCACTGAGAGATTTTTATGGTTATTCTGCACATGAACCCCTAGATTTTATCATTCTGCACAGCCAGAACAGGCTATGGACAACTGGAATCAGAAAGAGACAGTATTTCACATTAAGAGATGCCCAGGTCCCAGCTCACACCTCCTTTCTCCAGCCTTGTGCCAGCTGGGGAAGCTGCCCGCTGGAGGAAGCGCAGGCGACGGGAGCAGCTCCTGCACAGCCCGTTGGACACCTCACGGACGTGCTCCAGCTGGCACACCACTTTGTGTGTCCAGTGTGGGGAGAAAAAGATGGACTTCATCTGTGCAGATGATCTCTGCAGTTCTGCTGCTGCGCTGACCGAGTTCTCCCCACCAGGCTGCAGTAATCAAATATTAGCTTAGGAAACAGAGCCGAGCCACGCAGCGTTCGGCAGAGGAACCACGACCCTACTGAGATTCTACTGTCTGAGCATAATAATGAACCACGATAATGAACAAAGAATGAACCCTTGTTTTACTGGCAGCCAAAGTTTTAATTTAGATTTTGTATCGTGTAGTTAACCGACTCCCTCCAAGCAACAGGAGATAACCTTTGTAAGACCTGTGCTTGCTGTAATTACTTCTTCCTTTTCAAATTCTTTGTCTTCTCATTCCCAGTAAACGTGATGCATTAGGAATTCTGGAGATGAGATGATGCTACAGTGGATGAAGGTGAGGAATATACATTGAGAAACAGGCTTTGTTTTTTCTTGAGATCAGTACGAGTGGCTCTGGCACCCTGCTTTCCACAGCAGGTATTTGGTTTTTTGTTGGGGAACACGGTAACAGAAATTATTTCTGTTTTTCATAAGACAGGTAATCCAAAGTAAAGCTTTTCAGCTCTGGCTGTGCTACCCTGTAAAGCATCTAATAACTAATCTATACTCATAAGAGAGTCTATTTTACACAACTTGTAACCCATCTTGAGGCTAGTTAATGTCACAATCATTTTATTCTGTCTTCGTGGCCACTTGAGAGTTGGCAAACCCCCAGGTTTGATGCAGTTGACACATTCAGATGACACATATTATTAGCAGAGTTACCTGTAAGAATCCCTGTTGCTGATGGTATCGTGACCTGAATCTTCTTGTTCTTCCCCCGCCACGCTGAAGCAGACTTTCTTCCCGTTCCTTTCCCCCCTTTCATTATCACTGTCTGCTGGTGTTAAAGGCTCGGGCGTTTTACGTTCTGGTTTTGGAGAATATGTTATTGAAGAAAGGAGGCTGGGAGACAACAACAACAACAACCACCAGTAAATTCATGGCTTTCCAAAGTGAGCTAACAAGAGGATAACATTTCTCATCAGTGTTCTCCAGCTATTATTCTATAAAACGTGAAGGCAACGTCTTAATTCAACCCATATCTATTGGAAAAAAGGGAAGAAATGGCATTTTTAACATTTTGCTGTTAAAAAAATGTACCAGTGAAACCCATTAGCATTAGTGAACACTCAATCTTGCATGAAGACAACGATTCCAGCTGGGTAAGAAACACAGCACATTCTTGAACACTTGGGGTCAAACTTTATCTCAACAAAACTATTTTTAAACACGGGCCGCATACTTGTCCACACAAATCAGAAAGAAACGACAAACAACAAACCCAAGGAACCATCTCTCTGAAAAGGATGCATTTCCTCAGTTCCTGCTGTACCAGCCATGCCAGCCTGCATCACGAGCTGTTTCACTAAGGCACTTGAAGAGTCATTGACAACAAATTTCCTGACATTCAAAGTGTCGAAGCAGCCAGCACTAGTAAAACTGATGATTAATCCACCAGCTTCTGTGACAAGCACAAAAGTGACATCAAGCCAAGAGGAGAGAACAGTGCAGACTGCTACATTTAGAACATGCACAAACACTGGAAGCAAAAGATTCATATTCTTGAGGGATTAACTCTTATTGAGAAGTTCTAACTTGCTTTCAAGATCAGAACAGCTACTCATGGGCAACTATCCTTTAATTCCTATTCCTCAAGCACTCCAATAGAACCATGTTCCCAGACTAACATTTGGATTTGAAAGGCAGCATTTTTCCTGCAAAACCCACCCTGTAACTCCTTGCAATCAAAAGGCACCGAACGAAGCGTTCTGTGAAGTACTGGGAGTAGCAGGAGCCCTCTCTGGCTAAAGCTAACAAGAGATAGATAGATCAATATTTATTCTACATAGAGGAAAAGGTACTGATCTGAACAGTAACTGAAATACAGAAAAACTGTACAAAAGGTGACATTTCACTGGACCTTAAACCCACCCATCCACTAGACAGACATCTGGGGGGCTATGTGATGCCTTCACACTTCTTTATCCATGTGAAATCACAGCTCAGCTCTTCCCTACCACTGAAGCCACCCAGCAGCAGGATTCCACGAGGATGGGAAGACAGATGGGGCCTGGATTTTAAAGCAGTGTTCTTAGAACCACAGAATGTTCCAGGCTGGAAGGGGCCTCCAGAGGTCATCTGGTCCAACCTCCCTTCCTAACAGGGACATCTTACCTAGGGCAGGTTGCTCAGAGCCCTATCAAGCCTTCAGCTTCAGGCTCCCTGCTGGAGCACACCTGCTCTTGAACCTGTCCTGTAATACCTGTGTTAGCAGAGTGCAGACCACAGAACAACCAGTTCTTCATGCTTGTAAAACTTGCTTTCTGAACTGGACAATACAAAAAGGGTTCAAAAAGGGATTAGAGAAATTGATGGCAGATCATTGTAGCAGTGCTCCAAAGACAAAAGGCCCATCCCAAGCAGACCTCGCAGCACTGCCTGCTGGAAGAGGAGATAAGGGCAAGGATTAATCTGTACTTTCACTTTTTCTTGTGTCCCTGTTATCATTCAGTTTTAGGAAAGCAACCATGGGCTTTTGCCATTCTGCTTGCTTCTTGTTGCAAGAAAGTAATCAAGAGTAAGCAACAAGCATAATGAACTGCAATTTCAGCTCCTGAAAATATCTTCCCCTGAGTAATTATTTGTCAAGACACAGACAGACTATTATATCCTCCTCTTTTATGTGACTGCTCGCTCTCTGCTGCCAAGATCTCGGTCAGGGACTGATTGAGGTAGCTGGAGCTTGTCCTAGGGGAGCTTTTCACTTTCTCTCAGCAGGCAGGCTCTTTGTCCAAGGAAAGTTTTTTTGCTGAACTACCACGAATGGGAGCTGGAACTTTGGGTAACAGAGTTCTGGAGCTGGTAGATCCTGAGGTCACCACATGCTCTTAGAAGCCCAGTTCAGGGAGTGTAAAACAAACCAACCCAGTCCCACGCAGAGGAAAGCACACCACAGCCCAATAATCATGCTCAAATACACTTAAGTGTTTTGTTGGGTTATTATGTTGGGGTTTTTCTTCGTAAACACAGCATACACACACTGTATTTTCTCTGGAGATGGGTCTACCCCAAACAGAATGATCTCACCTGCCTATCACAGGAGAAAGAGGAGAGTAAGCAGTACCTAACAGCTAGGAAGTTTCTAACTATGAAGAAATTTTCCATGATGCTGAGAAATTTATATCTCAACCAGGAAAAAACAGCCAGACTGGCTTTTAAACTCAAACCCCTGTTATTTATACTTCCAAAATAAAGAATTGATGATATTTATGGGAGCTTTCAAAACTGAAAGACCTATCATCCTTCTTCATCCAACAGCAGCCAATAGCTGAGCAGTCAACCCGCTCACCTCACAAACACAAGTTTTAAATCCTTCCACAGAATTAGGACAAACTGATGACTGTGTATCCCAAACTAAACTCTGGATCTCCCCCCTTCAAGCCAAGTGTCTCAGCACTCCAGAGGGGCTCTCCCCAGATCCACAGTTCCTCATTAAGGTCAGTGTTTTGTCTAACAAATGAATACTCTTCCTATGGGTGAAAAATGCTTTATCTACAAATTCATCTTCAGGACTACTCAGCAGTACCCAAAGAGCTCCATAAAGCTGGTTTTATACCCCTGCCCTTTCTTTCCATTCCTAGTGAAATCTTAGATGACATCTGGACCTCATACTCCTCACACCTCCAAATAAATAGTATTTCCACACTGTGGAGAAAAGCCACAAACTGAAGTGGGAAAAAAAAAAAGAATCAGGGACTCTGGGAAAAAAAGAAAAAAAACCAACCCACCTATTACCTCCACTTAAATTCCTTGCCTTATTTTAATTCAATCCCAAGTTAACATTTATCCCACACTACAGAAGAAGGCTACTCAGGTTTGAGGATCTTCAGTGGAAAAATTCAAGGAAGCATTTACTTACTCATCAATTTGGCAGACACATGTTTCCACCTCTTTCAGTGCAGCTTGTAATTTGAACAGCAATTTCTGATAGACATCCTGTGTTTCTAGATCTTCTTCTTTTAGGAGGTACCTCAGACCGTGGCCCTCTTGCTGGCCAAGAGACTGTCCTGAAGGGGCAGCCATAGTAGTAATGGTGTGTTGGACATAAATCATGGGATGCAGTTTACCTGGGAGTAATCCAAAGAGGTTATGTCATTATATTTTCCATAATTTGAAGTTAGCAAAATATATAACAGACACTGAAATATTTATCTGCCTAACGCTTCACGTCATTATTCCATGCTGCATTTTATTTTGTGTGTCAGAGCCAAGCTATTTGAGGAGAAAGACATTGGGGAATTATGACTGGACCTTATCATGCTTTAAAATAAAACTAAGTATCAAAAATAAGAGGGTTTCAGAAAGACTGGACCTTAATTTTAATATTTGGGACATAAACCTAAAGGGGTTACCTTTTAAGAGTCTGCCTCAGAAGCAGTGACAGTGGATCATTCCAGCTCAGCTGACCTACCTTGATCAGTGCTTTTAGTTTCCTTTTCGTGGGAGGAATGCTTTCTGCTGTCCAGCTGTACACCAAAGGCACTCCCGAGGGAAGTGGAGGTTTTGGGGTACGACACTTCCATCACATTGATGTGGCAGTTGGTTGGGCAGAAATCACTGCTGTGGAGGGGTGAAATCTTTGACTTGGCTTGCTTGAAGGTAGGCCAAGCTCTGTTTTTTAATACTCTTGAAAACTAGGAAGTGAGAAAGAAAACAAAATTGTGACTAACAGCTTTTGATGTGTCAGCATCTGGCTGACAAAACTTGTGTACTTGATTAGAAAACAAAACTTGAAAATATTTCAAGCAACCTTGACGTCAGCCACCTTGTCTGCATAATTTCTGTCTTCCTCTAGAGGGAAAGAAAAAGTAGCTTTCTTCTTACATTTTTGAGGGGTTGGTTTTTAAAGGATGTAAATAGCCTTGTTACAAGGAGGGAGAATTTATTTTCCTCACTATGTAATAAAATATTAAGTGTCTTCCTGGGGAGAACATCTGGAAGTGCTCTGTGATCCCCTGCACTGTACTGCACATGACATTTCTAGCCACCTGCTGACACTCGGGTTCTCAAGTCCACATCTTCCAAGTCTGAAGCTGCACTAAAGACAGAATTGGACGCGATGAATTATGAATTTCACAGGCAGGAAGGACAAAGTGCCCCTGATGATGCCCTGGGCTCCATTCAGAGGGGTGTTGTCAGCAGCTGGAGCCAGGTGATCCTGCCCCTCTACTCAGCAGACCAAGCTCTCCCCAGGCAAAGAGACCAGTTACAAGGAGGAGTTTGGTCAAGAAGTGGCATTGCAGCACAACTTGTTGTTAGAGTTTTTTGGTTTTATTTTTTCTAGAAAAAACAGAATCAGTTCCAAGTCCCTGGTATTTTAATCACAGTATCTCTCCAGTCAAAATACTGCACAGAGAGAGCTCCGCTGCGGAGCGTCGCTCACGCAGGAGAGTGAGTTCCAAAGTTAACTTCCCTAATAAATGTCAGTACAAATCCAATTGATCCAGTGTTGACTAACCCTTGGGTGGAACAAAGGTATGTCTCTTGTGAGCAACAACAAGGGGCGTGTGCTGGGATTTGAATTTCTGTTTATTTTGGTGCTCTATTACTTCAGCCCGATGAACATTCGACTGATTAATTACATTCAAACCTATCAGAACAAGGCCTGGGAGGTTACAAGAAATCCAATTACGGAGTTGTTCGAAGGCTGAAGAACGTACAAATAGTTAAGGAGGGCACTGAGGACATTCAGTGATGAAAATGTTCCTGCGAGCAGTACATATTTCACATCTCAATCTCCCACACATCCTGCTCCAGAGAGACCAAATGCCTGGCTATGATTTAATCAGGTCATAAGTCAGACCCAAAGTTCTTCTCATATATATGTTGAGAAACATCTGGGACTCATAGCACGGGACTCGAGGTCTATTATGAGCAATATGTCCTGATGATGATGATGATAATAATAATAAGAGTAGGAACTGCAAAAACCTACAGGGTTTCTATTTATAGAAATCAAACTTCCAAGAGAAAGCAGGAGCCGAGCCAGACTCCAGCGCTCCCCAAGTCTCCGGTAACTATGGTTACCTTTACCTTGCCAAGAAAACGACATGTCTGCTCCCGAAATTCACTGCATTACTAATTGTCATTAAAACCTGTAGCTGTGGAAGCACGGGGCTTTGAGCAGGGGAGCTTGCAAGTGCAGTTTGTAGCAGCAGGACCCGCTGCCAGGCGGCGTAAGCGCGATGCAGACCTGCCCCGGCTGCTCGCGTCAGAGCCGGCGGAACGGCACCGCTGCGTTCTCTGGCCTGGCATCCTGCACTGGACTGTACAGCCTGAGCAGGGTTTTGGGCTGCAGGGAAGGTGTAAGCCACCTACGTGTTACTCAGACTCTACACGCACGATTACTAATGTTAAAACTAATGGATTTGGGGGGTTGGGTTGTTTGAAGAGGGGATTTGTAAGTGAAGCAGAGGGATGAGTGTTTGGTAGTGCAGAATCAGAATCATTTTGATGCCTCCTCCCGTGACTCAGCTCCTCAGTTCGTTCCATTTCTTGTCAGACAGAACCCTGAAAAATCTTTGGAAAATCACTTTTTGGCCTCCATCCTACGGAAGCTCCAGCTTCTCCCTGTAGGTTTGGGTTTGGTTTCTTTTTGTAACCCACGTTAATCTAACAATTTACAGAGCTACTCCTATTAACAGTCGTGCTGGAACAGGCACATCAATTTGCAGGGCATAAAAGACTAATAAGGGGGTACCAATTTGGTATTTAAAGCTGCTTTAGAAGGAAAAAAAAATTCTGCTGTAAAAAATTCTGATAATTAAGTAACACTTCGGGTGAACATCTGCAAATCCACTGGAGTGCTGGTTTGAGGCATTTACAAGAATGCTGAGCCTTCTGTGGGAACTCTGCAGCTGATTGTATCCCCAGCTGAAAACAGGAAGGATGCAACCTACCCAGGGTCTAAAAATGGGGTAACAAAGAGCACGGTGTGAAAACAACCTCTGCAACTCCTCAGTTCCAGCATTCATGCCACCAAACAGCTAAACTTTCATCCGTGCTCCTGTTAGTGCACTAGCCATTCTGAACAGGTATTCAAACTGTACCATATTCCCCTGTTTCTCCCTTCAGGACAAATATTCCCAAGCTGAGGATGTGCCAGTCGTACCTTTTTATAACTAGAGATTCTTCGGTAGATGTGCTCAATTTTCTCGCTGCAAATGACACTGAATTTACTCTGAAGCTCGGTGGGAATCACTTCATTTAAGGAATTGAGGCTGTTGCAGTTCTGTACAAAATGTTCATCGCTTTTTGCCAGTGCTTCAAGAATCTAAGATAATAAAAATACATTCTAAGATATGATACACTGTAAGATGGCTAAAATAACCCCTTACTTATGATCCCTTACAACTCAAGCCAGAAAGCTTGAGGATCAGTTGCCTTTCAAGATTACAGGCAATGCCACACAACATGTAATGAAACTTGGGAAGCAAAGATGTATATTTACATCTGTCCCCTGCATAATTAAACCCCATTAGAAGTACTTTTATTTAGCTTCTTGTGACATCACCTGATAATGGATTTACTACTGATTTCCTACTATGGCTCCTCTGAAATACATTATCTGCTGTATTTGCTTGAACAGGGCACATTATGCAGATATATATGATGAATTAATTCATTACTTGTAGCAAAACTCAGGTCTGGCAGTGTAAGTGATGCCAACCCAGTGAAAAACCAAGCACTGTCCATCCCTTCAGCATATAAGAGGAGGAGCTAGGGAACAGCACGAGCTGTACTGCCCAGCCAAGACTGGAGTCCTGCTGTGATGCAAATAGCACCAGCAAGCCTGTTGACAAAAGAACAAACAAAAGCACGCAGAAGAGATGAGAGTTTCAGGTGCTGAAATTCACTGGTCATGGAACCTGGGAGAAGCCTGGTGCTGGTTGGGTCCAGCACTGAAGAAGTGGCTCAGTCATCTCAGTAAAAGATGAGTACTTTAGGTTACACGTAGATAAAAAATTTCACAACCTGTTCCCAGCAAATCACAGATTTTACCATTCAATAAATGCACAAAACACAACACTGAAGCTGCACTTGGTTTTTAATTCCTCTGCAGTTTTGTGCCTGTACATGCACAGCTTTATTTTCCTTCCAGACAGAGAAGAGACAGATGTTGTGCGACTCCTTTTACCAAAACAAATCTTAGAAGTTGCACAACTCTGGTGAGATGAAATAACTCTGGGAAACCTTCACCAGGCTTTGACATTTCAGAGAATCGTCGCCTTCCTTGCAAGTTTTGATAATTAAGTAAAACAGGGAGAGAGGTGAAAGGAACGGAAGACCTGAAAGATCTTGAACAGTTTTTCAGTTCAGAGTCTGCATTCATAACCACTCCATAACTTAGACTGCATCCTGCAAAATGTCACAGGCATAAAGGTGACCAATTAGAAGATATTAAATGAAAAACAGAACCCGAGGATAAGCAAAACACCAACGTTCCTCTGCTGGTATTAAGCACAACACGAATTAATAGACACAAACTGCTTCATACCTTTGCAGTCAGGCTGAAGAACCCCTTTGGTTCAATCATTTTTTCCAACACGTGGCACTTGATCCCAGCAGTGCTGTCGTACTCGTAAACCACCCCGTACTCCAGGTGGACGTTGTCAACTGCCAGACTCACGTGGTCCTTCTTCCCATCAATAATTGCCATCGTGTTGAACTTATCTATCACCTCTGCAAGAAAGGAAACGAGACAAATCAGCTGAGGAGGGCTTTGGAAAGACACTTCTTGGCCTTCATCCTTCTGAAGCTCCAGGTTCTCCTTGCAGGTTTGGGTTAGGGTTACACAAACTGAAAAGGACGCAGGTGAACATTCTAGAAACAGGAGTGCTGGGGATCACACTGTTTACAAACGTTCATCAAAACCCAGCTACCAGCAGAACGGGTTAAAGATCCAACACCCCAGGGTTATGGCTCTTACAGCTCTAGATTGCTACTGAGGCTTGAACAGCCAAGTCACAGAAGCCTCTCTCTGCACTCATCGAAGGGGACTAATTCAATTTCATTGAGGTTCAGAGACATGAAAGAAAAGCAACAACAAAAAAGGAAAACAGAGGGGTTGTAAATGAAGAAAACGACCGTGAAAAGTGTCAACATTCAGAAGTGAAACCACAGTATCAGCATTTGAATGCAGCTCCCATGTTAACTGCCTCTTTCATTACCACGATGGGGCTGAATGCAGCTTTATCGAGACGTTAATTGCCCGGGAATCATCCGAAGGACAGCTGATGGGTTGTTCCTCGTGCAGGGACTAAGGCATCCCCATCCAGCCTTGCATGATTACTAGCAGGGAAAATAAAACCAGGTAGTGCCTAGGATTATGTATCCAGTCAATGAGAACTAACAGGTTTTTCCCTAAAGCATTCACAGAAGCTTCTTCTCGAGAGGGAAATAATTGTTTTCAGAGAGCAGCATGTTCAGTGTACCACTTCAGAACACACCAAAAAGCAAATCCTTCTGCAGAACAGATCGTGTGTTTCCCCTCTGGAGACAAACCCCCTGCCTCTGCCTTCCCTGCTGCCACACCAGCGTCCTCGGCATCACCATCGAAGGGGCTTCACGTACCTTCCACCTTGCAGTCAAAGGCATCTCCTCCATCATCTCCAGAGGGCTTGCTGCTCGCTTTCTGAAGATCTTCCTGGGCACTTTCAATGCTGTTGTAAACCCACTGGATAGAATCTTGCTAAAAAAAACAAACACAACAAAAAAAGCCATCCAGTATAAAAAGCTTTGCAAGTGCAGTTGACAGCAACTTATTTCACTGCTCTCAAACATTAAATAGTTGCTTTAATCTCCTAGCTATTATTATTAGTTTTATTGCCTTCTGAGTTCCAAGTTAAAAAAATATTTTGAAAATTAGAGAATTTTGGCTTTGTCTAAAACCAGCTGAAGCATTTTGTCAACTTTTTTTTTGAATTTCAGAGTACACTGCAGTGAGAGAGGAGGAAAGCTGCGACAGCATGACATCCACCAGTTTCAGGTCTCTGCCAAGAAGAATTTAAGACATTTCAAATCAAACTGCAGATGGAAAAATAGCTGAGACAACAAATCATGAAAAAATAAAGAGAATTTTTTTTTTTTCCCCTTGCTAAATCTGCTGTGTGCCCACAAATCTGCTGGCAAATATTACAGTGCACTGACCAAAGACACAGCACGTCCAGTTAATCTACCAGCCCTCTGTCACTGGCAAGAATACACCTACAGCCCTCGTTACTCACGTCTGCCTTCTGCAACCATGGTTATTTTACTACACATTCTTTACTTTCCCTCCCTGATTCACAAAACCCCCAGAAAGGATAAAAGTCCAGCACCTTCTGTGAGCACAGGAACGGGGGCTCAGTCACAGCCTCTGAAGAGCCCCCATGTACCCCTGGCATCCTTCCCCATCTCTTACTCAGCCATGTGCCCATCCTGCCCTGCGGAAGGGACGGGTTTGGTGGGGTTGGAATCTCTCCAGAGCAGGAGGCTCCACAGCCTCTCTGGGCAGCCTGGCACAGGCTCCCACATCCTCACACCAAAGAACTTGCTCCTGCTGCTCTGATGGTTCCAGATTGTGCCCATTGCCTCTTGTCCCATCGCTGGGCACCACCGACCAGAGTCTGTCCCCATCCTCTTATCCCCCTGAGGGGCCCTTTAGCTCTTGCTCAGCACTGCTCAGCTACTCTCTCTTGTAGTTCCAAGAATTAAAATCTCCTTTAAATTCTTTATCCAGACAAGACAATAAATACAAACAACCAGCAGAAGGCACTGGGTTTTTCACACTGCAAAACGTGCAGTGGTGCAGGCTCCAGGAAGGCAGGAGGAGCCCTCACCCCGAGGAACGGAAGGTACAGAAGATCTCCTTTCATCCACACAATTGCCAGCCACGGGAGAGACTGCAATATTCACATTAATTAAATGATAGGCTAATGTGCTACCCTTACAGAACAGGAGAAATCCACAGTCAGCTTCCAAATAACTAACCCCCNTGCTGTGTGCCCACAAATCTGCTGGCAAATATTACAGTGCACTGACCAAAGACACAGCACGTCCAGTTAATCTACCAGCCCTCTGTCACTGGCAAGAATACACCTACAGCCCTCGTTACTCACGTCTGCCTTCTGCAACCATGGTTATTTTACTACACATTCTTTACTTTCCCTCCCTGATTCACAAAACCCCCAGAAAGGACAAAAGTCCAGCACCTTCTGTGACTGAGACATGAGCACAGGAACAGGGGCTCAGTCACAGNTGGTGCAGGCTCCAGGAAGGCAGGAGGAGCCCTCACCCCGAGGAACGGAAGGTACAGAAGATCTCCTTTCATCCACACAATTGCCAGCCACGGGAGAGACTGCAATATTCACATTAATTAAATGATAGGCTAATGTGCTACCCTTACAGAACAGGAGAAATCCACAGTCAGCTTCCAAATAACTAACCCCCAAACTTCTGAATAGAAAATGAAACCGTAGCTGTCGCGACGCCGGTGGGAACAGTGCCATTTATTCACTCCAGACAGTCCTCCCGGCACGACAGCCGCCCCGAGGTGTTGGCTCCTTAGTCTCGGGGATGCAGTTATTTGTGACTTGCTGCATTAGGATCAGCTGCTTTTTAAGATCCAAATAAATGCTCTGTATAGGAAAAAGTTATGTACTCCACCACATGACACGAGTGGATTGAAAGCCAGAGCAATCTTGCCTGTCAAGGCTCAGCAGTGCACAAAGCACCCACTGCTTACTAGAGAGCATCTCCCTTCAAAGAACAGGTGACCTTGGTCTTTCATATGCTGGAACAACTTCAGTTCTGTATTCAGGTTTAAACACAAACATCTGGACAAACATTTCCATACAGACCGTATCTGCATGACACAGCTCTAACTAACTCTTACTTATCATTCTTAGCTCATATCTATGCGGTAGGTGTGGGAGAAGGATTTCACTCCTGATTTTAATGGGATTTGTGTTCTCAATTAACATGCACTGGAAGAGTTTGTGAAGTTAATTAATGATCTTGGCTCACAGTTTATGAAAAATTGGAAGGATAAATTACATTATAGAATCCAGCTGGTTTTAATCTTTGTCCTAACATTTGTGTCTTGGAAGCCTGAGCTTTTCTCCTAAATGAACGTGGAAAAGATAACAAAACTGCATGCTAACATTAAAAAAAGGGAAATTTCACTCCCTTGAATGTAGGTTTATTCCCAAGACTGGAAGGCAAGGGGAACACAGGGGTTGTTAGAGCTGGAGTGCGTGCACTCTGCTCTGTGCTGCAGCGTTACAAAATTCTGGAGGAAGATCAGCGTTTCGCATCGCGTTCTCCCGCTACCGAGCGGGCAGTGAGCCGTGTGAACCCCCCCATCTGGGGAGGACCTACCTCCTAGTGCTTCAGCACAGGACTGCAGAAACACTTGAAATCACCCTTTAAAAACACCATATAAAAACCAGCTATAAACTTGGATCTACCTCAGCGCAGACATCAACCAGACCTTAAGCATCAGCAACACACTTCAGCTTTTACCATTCACCTGTCTTCCCTCCGCTCTTCCTCACCCTCCTTTCCCCTCATCCCCCTCAAACACAGCAGGTCCGTGGGCAGAGGTGCACACCACGCTCTTTACTGGCTCCCAGCTCAGCGAGAGCCCGGCCGGGCAGCGCGCGAGACGCACCTGCATGGGCCGCCGGTACTTCCTGCACGCCGTGACGTGCGCGATGACGCTGGCGTGAGTCTCTTTGCTGACGTTAATCCCGTTCACCTTGATGATGCACTGGCCGGGGTGCAGACCTGCTGCAGCTGCCACCGTTCCTGTCAAGAAACCCCACAGCGTGAGCAGGTTCTGTGCCCGAACATCTCCTCTAAAGCTTGCGGCCCCCAGACCTCGTTTCTCCATCGGTCTGCTCTCACCAATTCCCAACGCACCTCCCCTGACCCTGGGGTGCTTCTGCACTCAGCTGGGCTCCCAGGAAATGGAGCTCCCCAGCAGAGGGTCTCATAAAGAGAGAGCAGGCTATATTCTGAAGGCTGTTTTATAGAATGAATGTTGATTAGTGGTTGAAAATGGGGGAAATTCTTCTTAAAGAAAGGATTTTCAGAGGATAAAAAGGCTTCATCTCAAAACTCACTAATTATACCTTCGACCACTTTTACTCTGAATTATTTTATATGCACCCAGCTTGTGAGCTTCTTGACTACTTGAGGTATCTCTAAATAGGCCTTACAAGAAACCTCCACACCTCTCTTCAAAATACCCAAGGTCCCCATTCAGCAAAATAATTAAGCATATGCTTAAAATCTTGCAGGTTTAGCAAAGCACCTCCATACTGTTGAGGCTAATGGGAATAAAGTGTGTGCTTAATGAATACAGATCGGGGTCCAGGTGCAGAAATAATTATCACATCAGCTCAACAGCCTGCAGTTTATTAGACTTTCTCTTGAAAAATCCAATTTCTAGCACTGCAGCCTAGAGAGAAAAAAAGAGTCCTCGTGCTCTGTTGAAATCTGGTTGCTTTGTTCACTTTAAATTCCTCAGTTACAAAGGGAAGAGGGGGGAAAAGGACAACTGCCCCAGAAAGGCTAAAAATTAGGTGTTAGTTGGCTCTTCACAACAAGCCACAGAAACTAAGGATGCTCCAAATTCTTTTATTGCCAGTGCACCAGTCAAGGACACACCAAGTTGGGGATGGCAAGCACGTGACACCCACACCACAAAATGGAAAAAAAAACAGTATTTGGAGGAAACATCTGCAATTACTAAGACAGATGATGTCACCAGCACCCTTGATTTGTAAAAAGTGTGATTTTCTATGGAATGTTTTCAGACCACTGCAGACCCATGGGGCTACTTCAATTAACGCTCAGCAAGTGAGCAGCTCCCTACACCCATTCNCAGGGACATTCAACATTCTGATCGTGACCCAGGCACCCCCCCAGCTTCAGAACTCCTCCTGGAGGCACCGTGCCAGGGCGAGCTGCAGCAGCACAGCAACGCCCTGGGCAGGGCACAGAGCCTGGCGACCACGGGGCACAGCGGATGAGCTGCAGAGCACTGTGGAGCCCAGA
>VWZY01004647.1:161487-177895 GCA_013399075.1 Chloroceryle aenea
AACGACAAGCCACAGAAACTAAGGATGCTCCAAATTCTTTTATTGCCGGTGCACCAGTCAAGGACACACCAAGTTGGGGATGGCAAGCACGTGACACCCACACCACAAAATGGAAAAAAACAGTATTTAGAGGAAACATCTGCAATTACTAAGACAGCTGATGTCACCAGCACCCTTGATTTGTAAAAAGTGTGATTTTCTATGGAATGTTTTCAGACCACTGCAGACCCATGGGGCTACTTCAATTAACGCTCAGCAAGTGAGCAGCTCCCTACACCCATTCACTGGAGAAGGTGATTTTGCATCCATCAACTATTCCTTAGCTTGTAAAGAAAACACAGCCTTCACTTAACTTTCCTACATACCTCTAAATACATCTTTAAATCAAGCCAGAAAAAAAATCCAGCCAAAGCTTGGGTATAAAGCACAAAAAAATCTCTACTTGTTTTTATTTAATACTGTTTGCTGCTTTGATGGGGAGAAAAAAACCAACAAAATCTAAGCTGAATCACTGGCCCTAATTGTGATTGAACTCAGGCACACCGTTTAGACACTGCCAGCTCACCACCACGGCTGACAGCTCTGAGGGCTCACCTCTCCCAACAGCATGAACAACCGAGGGGCCAAAGCCACGGATTTGGAATCCGAGTCCATCCGCAGAGTCAGGAATCTTCACTGTCCTGAAAGCAGCAAAAATCCCCCATCAGTGTGGTGAACAGCAGCATTTTGTTACTCGAGATAAAAGCACTAAGGGTGTGAGACTCCTCACTTCCATCCAATTCACAGTTCCAGACTCAGCATCGTTCATATTCCAGATGCTCCACACCACTGCCATCAGAAGTAAGAGCAAGCTGAGATACCAGCACCAACCCGGGGAAGGCAGGACTCTTTCCCAGGGACATTCAACATTCTGATCGTGACCCAGGCACCCCCCCAGCTTCAGAACTCNCCCCCTCAGCTTCAGAACTCCTCCCGGAGGCACCGTGCCGGGGCGAGCTGCTGCAGCACAGAAATGCCCTGGGCAGGGCACAGAGCCTGGCGACCACGGGGCACAGCGGATGAGCTGCAGAGCACTGTGGAGCCCAGAACTGTATCACAGTCTCATAGAATCATCTGGGTTAGAAAGGACCTTGAAGATCATCCAGTTCCAACCCCCAGGCACAGGCAGGGACATCTCCCACTGGATCAGGTTGCTCAGAGCCTTCCAGGGGATGGGGCTTCCACCACCTCTCTGAGCAACCTGTTCCAGCATCTCACCACCCTCACGGTGAAGAGCTTCTTCCTAAACTTGTTAGCATCCAAGAGGAGGTTTTGCTGCAGTTTTTCTGAGCAGCTATGCAAAGTCCTGGGGTTTATAAAGCAAGAATCTCCTGCAACTGCTCACATGACCCGGAGGCACATCATGCTACGCTCCTGCTTGGTCCAAGTACAACCGTTAGGACGAATACAACCAACAGAACCGCAGCTCGGAGAACGAACACTCACACCTACTCCTTAAAACCAAGCCCTGAGCTCACCCAGAATCAGCCAGCACAGCCAGATGGTGCCAGCTCAGGGTCCAGAAAAAGCAGCAGCGCTGCATTAGCCCTTGTCAGAGCTCCAGAGGTCACGCAGAACACCACACTGATTTCACTCTGCAGCCCCTGCTTCCAGAGCCAGCTCCGTTATTATTTAAGGGATCTTTGCCCCGAGCTCCATTTGCCAGGACAAAAGCAGACAAATTCCAACTGCTGCTGAAAGGTGATTTTAAAATACATTTGGACTGCAACAAACTTGATTTAGGGGTAATTTTGAATAATATCATTGCATCATTTCTTACACTTCCATTTTTTTTCCTGGCATACACAATGTTTAGCAGTTGGAAATGATTATCAGCAGATATGAGATCCAAACCTCACTGAAGTCTATACATTTCTGAAAAATATTAGAAAATTATTGAGATTAATAATTTTTCCTAAGTATAGCAACATTTCATATCCTGTATTAGCAAAGGTTGACAACCTATATGGTTTAGTGCTGAAAATGCTTTGTGAACACGCCGATGAGCTACCAAAGCCCATCCCTGGCAGTTTAGGCTGAGAATTTAGGAGGGAATTGTCTCTTTTTCAACACAGTCATGCTCGCAGCAGCTCCTGAGGCAGCACTGAGAACAATCTTCAGCTCCTCTGGACTCTCCAGTCACTAAATCATCACTGCCAACCTTGAAACTCACCCAACTGGCAAGTTGTGTCAGAAATTAAACCAAGATCCAGAGGAAGGAAAGGCCAAGATGGTGCTGTAACAAGCACAAAAGGCCTATCAGCTGCTGCTTTGGGAGATTCTGTTGGTGGTTTTGTTTGTCTGGGGATTTTTTTAGCAGTATCAGTCCAGAAGATCATCTTTATGCCATATTTCTTTCTTTCTTTGCTCTTTTCCCCTTCCTGGGTGCCACTGCATTTCTCAAGACATCTGCTAATTAACAGGAGATCAAAGTCTCCGTCCTACTGGAGCTGTTTCCAAGGCACTCTGCACATCCCACCTGGCTGCAGAGGATGGAACCTCCTTACCCTGCAAAATGTGATCCAAGTGACCCCTGACTGCTCACTCTCCCCTTCCTTTGGCATGTGGAAAATCCTAACAACTGCATCAACGTTACTAAGAGACCTATGCTCATTTACATCCTTACTGAACCCAGCCATTAGGCCCTGCTTTGTACTTTTAGAGACCAAAACCTGCATTCCAGGGGGAACAGAACGGTCCCGACTGCCCAGAAACGCCTCTGTGCCGTGAAGATGGGAGCTGCTCTCTGCCCCAGCAGCCCGCTCGCTGACAGGGCCACCAGAGCACAGCCCGGCTCCTGCCAAAGCAGACACTAAACCCCAAGCAGAGGAACTTGTTTAATAAACACAGCAAGAGGTAAACGACCAAAACTGTCCCTACAGCCATGGAAACTCGAGGCACGCTTGTGGATCCCTCCACGTACTTAAAGGGGTAGAGCTGCTGACCTAAAGCGCGTGTGCGTTGCCTCTGCTGACTGACAGATGTAACACAACCAAAATCAAAGCAGATCAAACCACTTGACTTCACCCAGTCAGAGAGGATACAGCATTTAATGTGACTGTACAGTAGTGCTGGCTGAAGTGCCAGTGTAGGTTGTCAGAATTCCCCAGAGGAATGTTGACTTACTCCCGCGGTTTGGTGCTGACGAGGACCCGCAGGGGCTTTCTGCTGGCTAAACAGGCTTTCAGGAAACAGTCCACTTCACTGAAGGGCCGCAGGAAAACCAGGTCACCGTTGATGGCAAAGATTTTCTTCCCAACTTCCAAGCCTGCCATCTAGAAAAGAAGAGCAGTTGTATCTCCACCTTTTATAGCCACTAACATTCTGCTTCCCTCTGCTGGCATCCAACCCCCGCAGGGATAACGGCGCCCACGGTCCCTTCCCAGTCTTTGTGCCTCCTCCACATACCACACACGAGACCTACACCCCAAAATGCTTCTAGAGCTGGCTGAACTGACAGGAGGGGTACAGGGAACACACATTCTGAACAGACCTCACCACAATATTAAACAGTACTAAAGGATCGGTTAGTACTCGTTACAATCAACACAACAGCTTCCATTCAGCCAGTTCTTTTTTTGTGACATTGCCTAATTTAGCCACCCATCAATCTCCAAGGGACCTCCAGCTTCTTTCCATAAGGAAAGACCTCATTAATATTTTAGTAAGTGAATATATATGAAGCTCCAAAACAAATCAGTATCATTAAACATTCTATGGCCCTTGAGCCCAAGGTCAGCCAAGCTGCAGAGCGTTTATAGGCTCTGGCCTAAGAAGAAAGGAAGCACAAGCAGTGGGTGCAGGAGGACACAGAGGCCCAGGGCACTGGCCAAGCCTCAGCAAGGCCACAGATGCTAAAATGACCTTGGATACAGCTCCGTGGCTCTTCTATCCTATTGCTTTGCTGTATCTATTTTTGTCTTAAATTTCTATTCCACCATGAGATTTAGAAAGGCTTTGAATCTAGATCTAATTTTTTTCTCTCATGGAAGAGACTCGTTCTTTATCCTCACGTGTACCGAGGCTCCCGTGCAGTTCAGCAGAGTATGACTCTACCCAAAGAGCACCTGCAGCAATGCTAACAGAATTTATTCATCCCAATTCTCAAATCCTAGACTTTATCCAAAGCTTGATACATGCCTTATGAACTATATCACAGACTAATTTTACGCTCGATGTCATCACTGGAATATGATAAAATGTATAAAAATAAAATAACAATTTTTATATCGCCACTCAATATGATGATCTTCCTGAGCAGAAAGGGAGAACACAGAAAAAAGAAACTGAAGAGAAAAGGAAAAAAAATTTCATAACTATAGCTTCCTTGGAAAGCTGTCCTTGCTACCTTCTATTGCTGTAGATTTTCCTACCCCACATACAGAACATACACCTGCCATCGAGGGAATAAAACAGTGAAGATAATTTGTAAAACTTGATACCTCAGCATTTGATCCTTTCTCCACCACTTTAATCATTGGCATCTTGTTTTTATCTTCTAAACCAAAACCGTAAGTGCCTTCATTAGATTTAATCTGGAAAATAAAATTGTTCAAAGCACTGTTGCAGAGGGCTAAAGTGCATCCCCATCAATTAACAATACGCGGTGCTAATTTATTGCTACTACAACCAGGTCGGGGGGGTTGGTTTTTTTACTCAAAGCATACAACCAGTACCAGTTCCACTCACCAGTAACGACTTGGCTATGACATTTTCCACTACTTTCAGATCGTGTTTCATGAGTCTGTGCTTCATATTTGACCCTTCCATTTCTTCGTCCGCATAGAAGCGGAACAGCAGCGGTTCGTCTTTAAATTCGCTCTTCTCCAACACTGCACGACACAAACCCACACAGGTCAACCCTTCTTTTCTTCTGAGCATCAGGTCTTCGTGAACTACAAAATACTGGACTTGCACATGCACACGAGGGGCTAGAGAACCATTCGTGTCTGTGAATCTAGGGAAATCATTTTTACCACAAACAATGGTTTCTATTGGGATCCATTACAGACAGGTATCCCTAAGCCCACTTTCAGCTACAACACCTGGATTCCACCACGCTGAAGACCACACGTGAACCTGAAATGGCTTTAGTGATAGTTTCCCTAAAAGAAAGTGAGATTTAAAACCACGATTTTGCAAACTTGTGCTGGACACTCAGCTGCTGGAGATGCTCAGCACCAAGCCGTGGCTCTCTCCAGGCGGTGAAGTGCAGCAGGTTTAGACTGGAAGTGGGTTTGGTGGGGCTCTGGAAGCTACGAGAACAGGCGGATGCAGTTTGTATGCTTAAAAGTCAAAGGAAAGAGCAGTGCCAGAGAGGAAGTTAATTCTCCCTCCTCCTCTAAACAAGCTGATCAGAAAGTCATCTCCTCCTCTTTTCTTTCCAGTAACTGACCTGCTGCTTCAATCCTTCCACTGAATCCTCCCTCTGAGGGTTTGAAATGGGACCTTGTTCACCTCACTTCTGGTACTGCACAGAACTCCGTTCTCCTCTCCCTTTCTTTGCTTGCTGCTGTCATGATGATCTTGTCATCTTTCTACAATTCACTCTCTCCTACTGTCACCACATCACGTTTTTTCAAGCCACTCTCCTCCATACCTCATCCTCTACCCCAAAAACATCTCATGTCTTTCCTACATATTTCCCAGCTCTTTCTTGTCTCACTGTGCAAACGTGTTACCTGCTTAAGGAATTTCTTCCAAAGTGGCCAATAAACTACCACACACACACACACACATCCTTTAGAGGATGAATTCTCTGTACATGCTATACAATCAACTGAAAACAATTCTGCAATGGCTTTTCTTGAAGATTGTTGGTCTCTCTGGCAATACAATAAACGACTTCCTATCCTGTCTGTAATGCATTTACCAGCCCCTCCACTTCCTCCCAGCTCTGTGGAGAGCATGAAACAAGAGGTGAGCAGAGCTCGTACGAAGGGGGTTACTCACCGTGGTGCATAAACCCGTTATCGCAGAGAGCCACCCCAAATATCATTGCCTCCTCCCTCGTGCGGCAGTCCCCCTGGTGAAACACAGCCTGGATTTAACATGCTTTAAGAGAGCAGCAAAACAGATTCTGCTCACAATGGAGTCACCTCACTGGGCTGGCAGTGGTTGTGAATTACACTGAGCAGTGCCATCTTTACATACACATCTGCATCACGGATATAAGACAGTATATATGTGTTGTATATGTGTTTATCATAGAACACTCTGGGTTGGAAGGGCCCTTTATGTATATACACACCTACTGTACACCTCCTTATAGTTACAAGTAAACACATAAGCATTTCAGTAACACTGTGTTCTCCATAAAATAACAAGCATAATTGAACCTAAAAGTGTTGAAGTTTGTAACTGTTATAAAACTGGTGCACGTTGGCTGAGCAAAAAGGATCACAGATACCCTGTCCTTGCTCCTAGCTGAATAAAAGGGAACTGCTGACAGCACGCTGGACTGACTCCTGTCCATCTAGCTGGTAACTCAGAGTATTTTCAGAGCCTATTTCATTTCAGCCACGAACCATGCTGAATCAGAACGCTGAGTCTCATTAAAACATTTAAAGTTCAATTGCAAGTAAGGAAGATAAACACAAAAGGGATAAGCAGTGTGGCTGCTGACGGCTGATTTCTGCTCCTGCCCTAGTTTAAGAGGATTACACTTAACACACGCTGCTCTAATAACCCTCACACAAAGTGTCCGCCTGTTATTCCGCTTAACACATCACTACCTTTCAAACTGGAATGCAAATGCATCCATAAATCCCGAGGTGTATACTCGCCTGTGCAATCAGCCAGTCTATGAGCTTGTTCGCCATGACCACGGATTTGTAGGTTCTCAAGTGATAATCTTTATCCCTGTTCAAAACAAAACCATTGGGAAAAAAACACCAAACATGGACCAAAAAACTCGAAAGAGCCTAACAGGAAAAAACCCCTTGTGATTTGTTAATAAGTTAGCACAAGTGTGAACTGAGCAGTTTGTAATGGCTCAGAAGGTGCCTCTGGAGTACAAAACCAAGTCCAGCCTTCCCGTGTGGACTGAAAGGAGAAGCTGAGCTGATCTTCCTCGGGCAAGAACATCTCTGGGGTATAAAGGCAGCTGCTTTGTCAGAGCTGGGGCTCCCCGAGGGAAGGGTGGGTTAGTAAAGCAGTGTATGAATATTTACAGTAACCACATAAGCATACCCTCAGGGCCTGAATGGCTCGAGAAGCCTGTAAGAAAGGTCATATTGACCAGAGTTTGCAGTCATGTAATGATTCAGTTATGCTTTCTGCCTTGATAGCCCATCCGTCCTGGCTGATTACTCCCAAGAGTTCAATCCTGAAAGGCTGGGCCAGGTCCCCCCACCCCACAGCATCTTCAGATCGTGTACTACTTCCAGACTGCTCTCCAAGGATTTCCCAGTTGGACTCACCTGATTACTGGGGTAAACAGACTGTGAAGGCGACAGTACAGCCGTACACCCTGGTAAAGAGAGGCAAGGTGAGTTAACCACCCACTCCCACGGGTAGTGCACTCTGCACGTGAAACCACTAAACAACAAAAATAACAATACCTAAAGAGCTAAATATTACATATCTAAATATTTAGAATATTGAAAAAACAACAAACTTTGATTTTGTATTTACAGTGTTTAACAAGCCAAAACATCTCCCTTTACAAACAGAAACTGAATTTGATTCCTGTAAATACAGAGCCGGGCGAGGGTGGGGAGGTGGTGTTTATCTTAGCATAATGTTTTATATTCCTTTTCAAACAGAACCTCCACTCCCAATGCGTTCCTCCTAATAGCAACTGTGCTACACTGTACCTTGGAGATCACATCCTGCATCTCATTCCGGGGGTAGTACGTCCCATCGTCGTATCGGAATCTGTACAGCATGTGTTCGGGTTTGAACTGGTGCTTATCTGTAACTGAAGACAGAATAAAATCATGCACTGTCAGTGACTTTCTGAACAAACCCAAAGAGAAGAAGGTCAGCATCATTTCTTCTAATAGCAGCCCGTGCCACAGCAACAGGCTGTGTGCTGGTTTAGGTCTCCTGGTCACAGCTTCCCATACCTTGTGACTGAACCATCCCACGTTCTCACTTCAGAGAGTTTAGGCATCAGAAACCCTGTATAGTCCAGTGCCTTCTGTCTGCATCGTTCTTCATGCACACTCAAGCTTTCAGTATCTCCAAACATCCTCTGATACATGGATATAAAAACTGGACTTCATATGTGAAGTGGTTTCACCAGGGCCATGTGCAAGAGCAAAACAACTTCTCTACCTGCATTTGATATTTCTACAAATGGCAGAGCCCAGGACACTGCTCCAGCTGCCTTGAGCTGATGGCTCACGCCAAGGTGATTATCAGAATAACTCCTAAACCCTTCTACGTGTCATTGCTTCTCAATACATCAGACACAGACTGCAAAATTTTCAAACAGAACGCCTAGAATAAGTATCTAAATTCATTTAAATACTTGTGACCATTTAAGTAAGGAAAAAGATAACTGCCAGATTTGTATTTAGGAAAGAAATCCTACTGCTGAAGGAAAAGAAAACAAACCAAAACCACCACAAAAGCAACATTCCATGAGATGAACAAACATGAAGAGTTTTAAAACCAGCAACTGCAAAATAAAACAGACAACCCACCACCAGCACAGTATTGCCTCAGGCCAACTTGTCCCTCACAGTGTTCACAGCAAGAAAGTGGAACTGATCCAGATTTAAACTGGCCTTTTCTGTCTGTTTGGTTGGGGTTTTGTTTGGTTGGTTTTTATTGCGGGGTAATTTTGACTCAGACCAGTACACCAGCCCAAGAAACAGCACGGTGACAGAAATACCTATTTATATTAAACCTATCTGATATTTAGATTATTTTTGTAACTATGAAGCTCCTCCCTGCTTTGAGAGGAAGGCTCCAGCTCCAGCCAGCAGCAGCGAGTGACTGGGCAGAGCACCTCAGCCCAGGGGTGACTGGAGCCATTTCAGACAGCAGAGAATGGCTGGATTTAAATAGCAACGCACGCGACGATTTCTCCCTTTTGCTGAAGTGGAGGGGGAGAAGAAAACCAACACAAACTAAAAACAAACCACAAGGAAAGATTAACAACTTTTCTACCCTTAATTGTTCCCGGAGCAACAGCAGCAGCAGCACGGGGCTGGTGCTGCCAGAAGGGACCCCAGCACAGGGCCCGTGTGAAGCCTGGGTGACACCGGTGACGTCAGCAACGGTCAAACTTTCCCCTTCCCCTGCTTCCTCTGTGCAAACAGATGGTTCATTCAACTTTATTTTAAGAATTCTATTTTCACTGAACCACAGCTGGATCCAGTGCTCAAAGTAGCATGTCTGGCTCACATTTCCCCGCTCTAATATAATTACCCTTTATCTCATGGAATTCCACAACATTCATTTAACTCTGTGTTGAGAGAATCTAGGAGCATATTTAGGATATAAATTATGAGCTCAGGAGAGGAATCTTTGGCAACAGAATCAGTCCATTGAAAACAATCCTCTGTGTGTAGTAAACACAAGAGCATCTGATGTTTGAATGATGGTGGAGGAAAATCACGTAGACTGACAGGGAGTAATTAAACAGTCCATGACTGCTGATGAACAACCATAACGTTCTCCCTCCTACCCTGCATGTTTAAAATGCCCACAGCTAAGTGGCACGCTGCTATTCCTGCTTTCTTTGCAGTCAAGGACACTGAAAATATCAAGGCAAAGAACTTCACAACTCCTTCACTATTTAAGTGGCTGCACCTATGGTAAGCCAAACATGCTTTCGAAACCAGAACCTCCTCCAGCTGGCTCCTCTGGTCCTGTTGGACTATACCTGGTAAGAGGAGCAGAGATGAGGATCTGCTCTGGCAAGAGAAAAATACTGCCAGCGCAAATTACCTCCAGAAGTCACACCTCCTTACTGAACCCAAATCCTTTTGGTGATACTTCTCTCCACAGTGAGCTGAACGCAGAGAGCTGACTGAAAGTGCCAGCATAAAAATACCAGTTTTAGTTACTATACAATGGTGTGGAAATAAGGCCTTAAAATTGAGAAGACTGGGTTCCAGATCAGAGCCCACCAGCTCCACTTGCAATACCAACAGCCGAGCAGGAGCACTTAGCAGCCAGCTCTTCTACAACCCGTAGGTGAACGTGAATCCCTGCAAAGCCTGGCCTTAATCAGTTCTAAATCCTTCAATGCAGTCTCCTGTTCTCTGCTCCCCCAGAATTCATTTCTACTTAAAAGACACTATTTCTCCAGGTCCCTGTAACCCAATTAAATCAATGGAGCCTCTCCCAGTAACTCTGCTAGGCATGGACAATGGCCCCACCAGGCCCCTGCAAGGGAATTCTGCAGATTCAAGCAGCTGTCTGGCACTAGCAAACCAGCTTTTTGTCAAACGAGATTCAATCCACTCTAATTACAACTATTACCTTGAAAACAAGTAAGTTAAGCCTAATGATATTTACCATGATGGATAATGCCATTCTCTAATAAAGCTTGGCCAAGATGAACACCTTCTTCAGATTTGTGTATCTCTCCAATTTCCAGCAACCAGGACACAAATTCACTGAAACAAGGAACAGATACAAAAAAAACCCAACTTTAGATGTCAAACCACCAAATCTGAAACATTTCCCTCACAGTTCCAAGTGTTTCTTCCTAACCTAGTATGAGATTCTTGAGCCTAATGATCCTCAGAATCTCATATCACCTTTAAAAACCCCACTCATTTCAACCTTTTTTTATTATTTCAACAAACAAACGTGGTTTCCCCTGAGAGGCCTTTTCTGCTCAGAAGCTTGATGTAAATATAGCCATAATACAGCATTATAAAGATCCTCCTGATAAGATGGGTCAATTTTCAACCGTGTCATCTTGATGAGCAACTTTGTCCCCAACACTCAGGCAAGGGGAGAACAGAAACCATTTAGAGGAAAGATTTTTGTAATTGGAATAAAGCAATTTTAATACTTGAGGCATTTCAGAGACTAAGTGCATTAAACAACTGGGGAATTATTTCCTGACATGAACTATTTTATGCATTTACATATATTCAGTGAGCCTCTGCAGCCTTGTCCCTTTAATACAGTTACTCTGAATACAAGAGCACAGCCACAGTTTTCAGGCAGATCAATTTCCATTTTGGCCAAACTCTGGCAGGCCAACAGGCCTGACAGACACTACAAACAAAGTGTGGTTTGCACAGAATCCCAAAGAAGACAAAGTGTGGTTTGAGCTGGTGAAAATTCATGCTATGAAATGCACATCATACCTTCCAAGAAAGCATTTGGGGAAAGTGGTTAATTTCCTCTTCCTGTCTTTGATGAGGTTCCCTTGTTTGCACATCATCTTGTACAGTCTTTCTCCTTGCTCAGAAATCATCACCCAAGTGTCCTGCTCCATGCCCAGTTTCAAACCTGCCAAAGAGAGGCTGAAGCTGTTGCCCAGTACACTCCAGTATCCTCCCCAAACCAGCTGCAATATTTTCACGCAGGAAAAAAAGTAATTGAACTGGTTTCCATTATTTTTCTCACACTGATGTTAAACCATGAACATCACCAACCCACCTTTCCTCCTCTCGCGCTCTTTCAAAATAGCTTCCAGCCACTCCTGCTTCTCCTCGGGGCTCTTTGCCATGCACACAAACCACTTGTTCTTCGCTGTGTTGTGGATCTTCCAGCCGTTAACGACGGTGTGGCCGCTGCTGTGATAGTCAGCTGGGAACAGACAGAATGGCTCAAGGAGCAGAGAGCCCCAGCAACACTTGTCCCCACCAGCGAGGACTCCGAGCAGCACACAGAGCTCAGGAAATGCAGAAGAATTAAAGAGAATTTCAAGTTACCTGGGCCACTGGTGGACTATGTAATAGCTTGCTAAGCTGAACTTGCAGCTTCTAGTAAACTAATGTAACAGAATTGCCTGGGATATGGAAGAAGGCAGAAACTCAGCCCTAAAGCAGGCAGAGTCCTGTGAAGAGGAGATCACAGAGCTTGGAGTACCTTTGTTCACGTTAAAATAGATATATATATGTGTATGTAACTCCTTGAAAGAAGCAGCACTGTGGTTTTACCCCATGAATGAACCAGAGCTGCTGTGCTGACTGAATCATTTACTATTAAATTGAATAAAGCACTCAATATACGGGGGGGAAAAAGATACAATTTCCACTTGACAAGCAAGCAAATGAGATATATTTGATGTGTCTTTAAATGGTTACCTGAATACAGAAATATCTAACACTTACTTGTTTAAACAAGCTGAAACATACGTCAAGATTTACTCCTACTTAAAAATAAACACAGGCATTAACCAAATGCATCCTGTCTGGAATAGGTTCCTAACAACCCTGTATGCTATGCACACGCTGTGTGCACATGTGTTTTGTGTGCAATCAGAGGTTAACATGTGCACGGTTCAGTTGCTGATGCTCTTACATATCCTGAACTTCCAACACGGAATCCCCTAGGCCAGAAAAATCAGACCATTTACTCCTTATTACTTATTTTACTTGTGTAACATTTGATTTTAACATGCTAGTCCATGAATCTTACTCAGAACTCAGCTGACACCTCCCCTCCAAAACTAACGCCCTGTAATATCCTTCGCTAGGATTACACGCGTTTCCCGGGGGAAATTTGTGAGGCATAAATGCTTCATGGTCACTAATACAGATTTTCTTACATAAAACACAGATTAAATCTAGAACCAGCAACTGCCACACAAAAATACTGAGGAAAAAAAATCAGAGGTTAACATTTTCTCACCACACACTTTTATGATGAGGAAAAAAGTCCTCAGGCCTGCCCCGAACCGCTGGATGGACTATAGGGCTTTTTCCTTTGTAAGCACTGTCATAATCCAGCCCTGTTTTGTGTAAGGAGATGGGATTTTCCGACACCGAACCCCTTGCTGAAACGCTGGCTAAGATTTATGATAAATCTCAGCAGACACGCTCGTACCCTTTCAATAACTCTGCATTTTAATTAGATGGAAAGCAGCCAAGCTTTGCACGCCGGGCTGGGAAACGTCAGGGATCACTGGAAAAATCATGAGACTGATGGTTCATTTCTAAACCAGCAAAACTTCGGAGCAGTCGGAGCACACAGGGAAATGCAAGCGAGGCTACGACAGGGGAAGGAACAAGGTTATGTTTGCAACATCACGTTTATACTGCTCAGCTACTTAGCACATCCTTCTTCACATAACCTACACCCAACACCTGGCCTCCCTTTCAAAACAGTGTTTCTGGAAAACCAGCCCTCCCATCGTTGGTGCACCACCAGAAAATCAGAGTCACTAGTCAGGGAAAAGAAAGAAGCCTCAGAGAGCAGCTCTCAGCTGGCAGACGGGAGCCCTTTGGAGATCAGAGGCAGGAGCACCACTGGAGGAAGGAGAATCAAGGTCCCTTTGTATCCTTTGATCCCATTCTTACTGACCCTGCAATATGGCCCTTGCTGTGCTTTGTGGTCAGTTATGAAGTGAGAGGTTATTACTTATAAATCTCCAAGGTGGCATTTTCCCTGTGCTCTTTGCCATCCATCATCACAACAGCCCCGGGACGGGGGCATCGTTTCGATCTCTCGTGCACTGAACTGCAGCAGCTCAAACTATGGCCCAACAGATTTAAGCACGATGTCTCAGACTCAAAATGGTTTAGATCTGCCCCATTTCACTCTGGACAGAAATTTGGTGCCAACTGGGTAGTTTAATTCAGGAAAAAAAGAGGCTCATCTGGCCACTCAATCTTTGAATGCAGAGGTGACCCTGGAAGCTGCAGCTTCCTTGGCACCTGAAGGTCAGCAGGGCAGGGCCAAGGGTGCTGGCAGGTTGGCCACATCTCTCTCAGGCCACCGCAAGCTCACTGACCTCTGAACAGCCCAATCCCCCAGCAGGAGGAAGAGGAGCATGAGGGCTTCAGGTTGCTCCATGCAAAGTCTGAACAAATCATTAAGCCTCCAGCTTCCCAAGAAAAGGTGATGACAGATGAGATCATCTCCTGATGACGCTTGGGGACACGTTAGCGTTTGTCATCTGAACTGTAACACGGTCAAAATTCCACACTCAAACCTTGGAAAGCTGCATAAGAAGTTTGTTACTGCTTTATAAACCAGAAGTTTTTTCTTCCCTTAGGGACAAGGTTTAGTGGTGGACTTGGCAGTGCTATGTTTATGGTTGGACTCAATGATCTTCAAGGTCTTTTCCAACCTAAATGATTCTATGACTGAAGTACTTCTAAGTTTCTCAGACTTTAGGTCCTGGGGAGCACTGATGTTCAGAAATACCAAGGGAAATATTGCTGCACAGGATCAATTCCTCTCCTCTGCACAGCTTTGGATGCAGTCGCTGGTTGCTATTAGCACCTAGGGTTCTTTTTTTCCTATTTCATGCCTCACATCAAAGATAACAGGGACAAAACTAAGACAATATACAAGTAACCATAAATCTGGCATTTCCTAAGTCTCAAGAGCTTGTCTTTATAAAACTAAACAACAGTCATTTAATGACTGGTGAATTCATGCCTTTAGAAATAGACTTCTCTCAAAAACTAATTTAAAATGATACTCTCACAACATATCCACCTTTCCAATACTTGAAAAGGGCTGTGCAGCCACCTTGTTTTAAGAACCCAAACAGTCTGACCTGGTAAAGAATACAAATTCCACTTTAATCAGTGCAATCAAAAAACAGGCAGAGTGCTGGAGCCAAAACAAAACGGAAAGCTTACACCAACGGTGCTGCTCAGCCAAGGCCTAATTTCATCAAAGAAAAAAATGTTTTTCAGAAAAAGCTTTGTTAATATCTGTAGGCACATCATTAGCATGACAATAAACCACACTGGGAACCTGCTTTCCTATTTCTACGCTTCTGCTTACAAACAAGGGAGATGACATTCCCACATCTACCAACGCCAGAGCAAACATTCTTGGGCCCCCTGTTCCCTAGGGATCCTTATCCCGAGGGAAGAGAGGACCCCAAAATCTCCAGCAGAGAACTGTGGAAGTGTCATCTAGACCCAGAAGTCTCTCATGGCTATAAAGAGACCCGTGAGGAGTACAGGAAAAAAGGTGATGTGTAGATATGAAACTAGAGAGCACTCTTCTCTCAGAGCTTCTGCTCTGACTCAGAAATTCCATGAGGTGCTAGACAGCAGGTGATTAAGGAGAATAAAATCATGCAATACCAAAAAACAGCCCATGCAAAGCTCATGTGAATGAGGCAACCAGAGAACCACACCGGGGAAGGAGAGGAGGCAACAAGGACACAGTGGAGCAGCCCCGGGGTTCAGGTCAAATGCAGCAACCACAGGGGATGAGAAACAAGAAGTGTCGGTGTGAGGAGAGGAAGCACACTTCTGACTATAAGGAAGGAAAACTTGCTTTTTCTTTTTTATTTAAAAGGTAGAAAGAATGGCAAGAAGAGGGGAAAGAGGTGCCACAGGCCAGGGAAACAACAGACATTTCTGTATTTTCATTATTAAGGAATAACTGTTAAGCTCAAAGGTTAAGCCAATTCCTAAACCAAACACCTGACATTTGTAGGAATACTTTGGGTTTTCTCTTTTCTGAAGTATGGCAGGAAAATGTCAATCCATCCTGTGGATTATATTCTATTAACCTTCCTATTTTGTTAAAGACTTGTTACCGTTCCAGCGTTTATAGCACGAGGTTTCATTCTGCAGGTAACTTTTCTGTTTGCCTTTAGAAATCTCTCACACACCTCGGGATAACCTCGCTGAGCACCCTGGGGCTGCAGCAAGTGACAGCAAATACACCATGTGGGTTGAGCAATAAATGTCACCTTACTTTATTGCTCTGCTCACGCTGGTGTGAAACACTCACCTGTGCCCGCCCAGCTGTTAGCACAGGAAAGCAAGGATGTGCACAGAGCTTTGACACGAGCAGAAACTGCTTTTAAAGTGGCATCTATTCTTTCCAGTACAAGGAGCACTCTCCATTCTCAAAGAAATCTTGAAGCTGCATTTGATTTCAGCACCTCGAAAGGCTGCTCTAAAGGAGCGACACAAAAGACTCACCTGTTCCATCGTCGACATTCTCTACCTCCATCACTTCTGTGTTTATTCTGCCACGGAAAAGGTAGCGGTGGCCATCGGTAGATGCTTTGCTGTTCTTCAACCGCCTGGTAAAAGAGGGAGCAGATGAGCAGGTCACCCATCCACCACCCTTCCATACATTCCTGCACCTCCACCTGGACCCAGCCAGAGCACAAGGGGGGTGAGGAGAAGCTGAGGGCCCTGGGCTGGTTGAGCGTGGAGCAAAGGAGGCTCAGGGGAGCCCTTCTGGCTCTGACAGCTCCTGACAGGAGGCTGGAGCCAGGGCGGGTCGGGCTCTGCTCCCAAGG
>VWZY01004647.1:177943-190134 GCA_013399075.1 Chloroceryle aenea
CAGTGCTGGGTTAATGCCTGGACTCAATCTTAAAGGTCTCCTTCAACCAAAATGATTCTAGGCAGCATTAAAGACCACTGTAATAATCACAACCCATTCATACAAGTGCAACTGAATGGGGAACCATTGCTGCATGGGACACTGCTGCAGCTGGGGCAAAGGTGCTGCCCCTGGTAAGAGTGAGCTGCCAACCGCTGGCCAACACGAGAGTTTATCAGGAATGTGTCACTCTGGAAAAGCTCTGTTCCCAGACTGTGGTACCAATGTGCTCCTGGCTGCCACCAAAGACAACAGTGCATTGGGAGGACCTTTCCCCTAACTGATGTAGCCTCCTTGTGCTAGTCAAGAAACCCAGCACCAGGGCAGTGTGACTGAAAAACTGAAATAAGAACATCTGTGGATAGAAATCCTGACCTACACACACCAGCCTCAAACAGAATTTATGTGTGGAAGAACACAGACAACATTTTTCCTTCCTCACACAAGGGTTAAAAAAAAATAATTAAGAATTATTATTAAGAACTAAGCTGAAATTTTATGGCAGTTATTTGACAGTGATATATTCCAAACCACTTTGCATTGCTGTAACTCTGTTCCCCGTGCAGTCAAGGCCTTTGAAAACCTCAGTTCTAGGCACCTTTTCCCACCTCAGATAAGCCAGGGGTGATTTTTCCGTCCATTTTTGCCTATAGTGATAATTAAAACTGTCTATCAAACATCTGCATGTGAGGCCATCACCTGTAACCTGTTGGGGGAGAGCACAGAAGATTCTCTCCCCCAGCACTTTACTTTTTCATTCAGCATTCATATGTATTTTGAATTAAATACACTTCTCTTTGGATGGTAGGTCTCCTCTAAAAATGCTGACTTTCATACTGCCATTAGCTGCAGTAAAGAGTAAATTCATCACTTACCTGTGCTTTTTTTTGCAGTAGACCAAAAGGTTATCAAAAAGAAAGAATATCCTCTCCTGGATATTCCCTGCTGAAATTTTCAGTAGCAATCCACTTCGCAGCATTTCTGTGCACGTGTCTGTGATGTTGGACCCCTGAATCAATGGGAGAGAGAGTCTATTTTTATTCTGTAAGAACTGGAGGACTCTGCACCAATCAAGTAAACATCTCTTTACAAACTCACAACCATCATGATTTTCTGGAAACACCAAGACTAAAACACAGCCATTTATTACACTGTAATTAAATAATAATTTCTAAGTGATGTTTAAGACCAGCTTTGCATTCATTTCATAGTGCCATTAACTGGGGGGAGGGTTTGTGGCTGTTTTGAATGGATAAATCTTAACCACTGAAGTTTCCATTTCACGTCACATCTGCACGAGACCTCCCATGTGAAAAGGTGGTGGGTGTTTTGCCATAGAGGTGAGTGAAACAGAGCTGTAGGAAAGGAGAACGTCTTCCACAAATATTCCCACGAGAAAGTCACAGCATTTCTACACCTTAAAAAGAGACTTTTGCCTCTCAAGGATTCAGAGGTGAAAATCCACGCTCCTGTGGGCCAGAGCTCCTGCCCATGTGCTACAGCAGCCAGCCATGGGATCCTGTTGATAATTACATGTGATCCTAGAGGAATTTAAGTGTGTGGGTGCATCGAGCACACACCCGCAGCTCGAGGACTTCCCTGACTCGAGGCAGTCAGCTCAGAAAACCTGCAGCAGCCAGGAGTTTCCTTTCCTCCCACCCCTCTGAATGGCTTATGCCTACAGCAGCTGTAGCTACTGTCTCTTCTTGACCCACCCCCAGCAGCCCAAGTAAAACGCCCTGCATCAAGAGGCAAGGAGCAGCCGCAGGCCGGGCTCTCGGCTCATCGTACCGGCCATGCCACGTCCGTCACGGCCCCGCTGTTGAGCAGCAGCTCAGCCTGTCCTAAGGAGAAGGCAGCCTCTTGCCAGCAGGACTGCACAGCATCCAGGCTGGAACACAGGGCAGGGCTCTGAATAAAGCCTCTTCAGGATCAGGGTTAATTAACCGCTCTTGTTTCCATCTTGGCCCAGAAAGGAAGGTCATCTATAAGCACTACTCCGTGCTGCCCCAAACAGCATCAGCCTGTTCATTCTACAGTTTTAGTTGAAACCAAACACTGGAACATCCTAAAAGCACACTCAGTGCTGTGAACCACACACACGAGGGATGCACTTACTGCCCGCAGCTCCAGGAGAGCAGGTGGCTCCCTTCTGTGCCATCTCATCCCTTTGGGAATCAGAAGGGGCAATGACAACGGTGGAGTGGAGAGGCACAGGAGATCCCATGCTAGGGGCACTGAACTGGCCTATGACTCAGGCTGGCTTGTTCTGTTTCCAGATGACAACAAATGCAACAATTGTATTTTTTTCCCCTCTCGCTGAAACATCCACGCAACTTTTTACTGAGAGTCCTTGAGCTGCTGAGCCGTCCTCCAGCTGCAACAGCCACCTACACAAGCTCTGACTTCAGGCCAGCAAATTTAACCACTTAGGAAATTAAGTGAGAAAGTCATTAGACTCAAAATTTTCCTTCTTGAAACAGATGTTCCATTTTTTTCCATGAATATGTATTTTTATCATAATAAACACAAGCTTCATTTTATGACACTTATGGATAGGAATTCAAGTCATGCTTTGATCAGCTTCTAAAAATAGTCTTTATATTTTTCCCCTTTCCTTCTGGTTGGGGCCAAGCAATGTGCTAAGCATTTCCTTCTGGAAGGAAATCTCCAACAAGTTTGCCTCTTTATTTTTAGGCGATGCAGAAAACCAGATGTTTATTTAATTAAATCCACTCTCCTCCATTGCATTCAGGGATTATTTGTCTCATGGCTGTTGTAGGGAATCCTTCAGAATCCTGTCAGCTCTTGCACATGCTCTGGAATCTCACCCTTTGGAGGGCTAATGGGGTATTGTTTGAAAAGGATGTGCCTGTTAGGAACAGGGCAATTTTTGCCTGATTGAGCAGCTTCTGGTTGCCACACACCACCACCAAACCTGATGGGCTAAGTGACAGCAAACACCACATAAACCAGGAGGTTTTCAGTAGAGTTAAGACAGTGGTGTGGTTTCAGAGTTCAAGACAAACCAAACCTCTAAAATTAAACTGGGGGGAGGGCAAATGACAAAAAAAATGAAGGTTGGAAGGAAATGATGTTATAGTTCACAGAATATATTCTGAGCACTGAGAGCAAGTCGCTGTTTCGCCCATACTGTCACCCTTCCCCTCTGCCCCTCTGCTGCCTTCCTGTATTAGGAATTAGTTCCAGCAAATGCATTTACTATGGGATGTCTTGCTAAGGATTCAGAAGAAACAGACCAGGCAAGGGGGCTCCTATCTCAGGGTTGGAGGTCTGAGGAGAGTCAGTTCTTCACCAGCTAATAATGCACGGAGTTAATAATGCTGTAACTTCAGTCTTGAGTGTGTTCATCCAGATGGGTTTGACAGACATCTGTAAGACTCGGGCAGTGAAAGCAAGCAGAAGAATTGCAAATTCTACAGTGCAGTAGAGAACTTAATTGGAAAGTTGAAAATAATACCTGTTCTAGCCACAGAGCTAAAGGGATAAAATCTCTTCCTCTAGTTCTTCAGCAGCTCTCACAGGAAGAGAAGTAGCACATACAAGCAAAGTATTCAAGAAAGCAAAGAACTATTCCCATGTTGAAATCTGTGTCTGAAAAGCCTCCTGTGTATTATATTCAAAACTGACTTCAAAAATAAATAAATAAAATCACTGCTTGCTTTGTCTTTTACCAGGACTTGTGTTCTCCTCCCACCTCAGTGTGGGCAGCTTACACACTGCCATACAAAACACTTATGGCAGTCTGAAGATACACTCACATCTGCATCTCTCTGTATAAATTATTTATAGTGCTCAAAGTAAGGCAAGAAGGGAGATTTTGGTGCTATCACTACCTCATGTTATCTGGGGAAAGGGTGGCTCTTCTGGTTGCTACTGAAAACTAACTCAGACCTCTGGTTTCTTCACAAAACTAAAGCTCTTCCCCTTACAAACTATATAAAAACCCCAAATTCATAGTTTGCAGAGATTCTACCAAGCACGTTTGTGTTGGTTTAGCTCAGCTAACAGTACAGGACTAGGCACAAGCTGACAAGAGCTTGCAGGCTCAGTGCTTAATAAATAAATAATCAACTTTTTTCCTTCCACCAGCCCAAGTGCTGTGTGCAGTGACAACATTCAGACAGCAGTGCTCAGGCGTGGACAACACTTAATGTACAGGGTGGGTCAGAAGCAAAAGCTGTGATTTCACAGGAGGGAGGAGCTGACAGCACCTCAGGATCACAACGACAGGGCAATACCTGCTTGTTCAGAACCATGACTCCCCCCTCAATGTACGAAGCAACAAATCTTAGACAGTACCTCCCATCCTTCAACATGGGACTGCCATTCTTCCAAAAACTCCAATTTCTCCATTTGCCTCTTGGCCTCATTGATGTTGGAGCAGACAGCTTTCATGGCCTGGAGGGCCTCCATCAGTGCTGCATAGTCACTGTGCTTCCTCGGGGTCCTCTTCAGTAACTCCTGTCGGGGAGAGGGAGAGGGAGAGGAGAGACCTGTCTTTGATCTCCAAATGTACATTACAGGAGGCTCAAATCAACGCACCAGACATTGTCCCCTCTTCTGTCTGTGGATTCTCCATTCAAAAAAATCCAGAATATAAAAATACTTTTTAAACAGGCCAAGGGAACTGTAAAGCCACAGATACCTGGGGTGACTCAAACCTCTCTGCAACGATTATATCCTTCAACTTGTTTTAAACCCCTTTAACATGTTTACTTTTAATTTTTTTCTCAGTCAGTCAGTGCAATGAAATGCAGATGCCTCAGAACTGGCAGCGTTTCAGATCTAAACTCAGAGGCATTGTGAAGAACCCTGTCCAATACTCAGGTTTCAAGCAGCTTCTAGAGCAGAATCTGCTTTGGCTTTTCTCTCATGGTTTGAAATAATAAACAATATTAGACCTTAACTTGTCGAGCAAAAATTAGTTTTAAATGTTTACTTTCCTGATAACTATATTATTTTATTTCCTAACATGGAAAAATTTCAGTCAGAGGTTGAAATATCTAATGCTTGTCAGGACAGTTAAGATTTTTCATTAAGTTGCAACAGCAAAATAAGAATAAACATATAAATGTGCATAGAACCACCCACAACATCTTGCTGTTATTCTAGCTTTTACAAGGAATTTTCATAAATATTTTTAATTTACAGTTTGCTGATGGCAAATCAGAATCACAGCACTAATGATCTCCACTGTCCTGAGTGTTTTAAGCAGGCATGGTGGAACCCAGCAGAAATCAGTCTCCTTAAGCTCCCTGAAATGTCTCTTTTTCATTCCACAAGGGACAGGCAACCCAACGAGGGGATGCAGGAGGGCATGAATCACCCAGACCCAGCCAAACTTCCCAGTGCCTCCAATACTGGTGTCGGACGACTTGCTGCTAACTGCAGTGAGGGCAAGCCTGGCTCCAGCATCTCAAAGAGATTATTCACTGCACAGAGAGTGCTCCTGCAGTTGGGAAACATGCTTAGCAACCGGTTGTACACAGAAAGGTAAAGGTCCTAAGTAAAAATCTCCTAAGTACCTTCAGAAGAAGGGGATACTTGCATATTCTCTGTATCGGCGTCACTAGGTAGCCCTCCTACGGCACGTCCGTGTTCTTGCGTCCTCCGAGCAGCATGCAGTTCTGCAAGGGGAAAGGTTTCACACCACACTGAATTACCAGGGATAAAGCCAGGGGAATGTGTGCAGGGCAACACTGGCTAGGCTGGAGATAGAAGTTACATAGGTGGATGCAATGGGGGAGGTTTGCAAGCCTGAAGAAAGCAGGTACAGTGAGTATCATCCGTGGGAAGGAAGGCACGATGGCACCATGGAGGCATCTCCCCTCAGTGCCTTTGTCATCCTGTCAGGTTAAGAGATGGCTTTTTGTTTGAAGTTTAAAATATAGCAGTAAATAAAGTTATAAAAACCTGCTCTCATACTTCAACAAACCAAAGTAAAACCCATCCAGGGTGACCACTATAGGTGCTGTTGATTCCAAGAGGTGTCCCTGTCACATTAAGTAGCATCAAAGATGGTTTGAGAGGTTTGGACACGGCCATCCTAACACACACACCCCAAAAAAGTGTCCCATTTATATTTAAATGGGATGTGTATTGAGTAAGATACCTATTCTTTAGCCTGGGACTAAAGGTAAGTCTTGAGAAGACATCCAGCTGTGGAAGCAGAGAGTATGAACCATTGGGAGGGAGCATCCATGAACAAAGAGCTGAGAGAAGAAAGACTAAGGGCTGTTTGGGATAATGAAGCACACAAGGGACAGCAGAGCAAATACTTGGAATTGCTGCAATTAAAACCTAAGTACTTAAAGACCTAAAGTAACAATGAAAAACAATTTTATGGCAAGATCAGAAGGAAATGTGATGCAATGGTACGAGATAATCTACAGCTTCAGAGAGCAAGATGTCTCAGCTGAGAACTCTAAACAACAGTTCAGCACAGCCAGCTGCCCTGTCGACGCTGGCCCCGAGTCCGGACGCAGACACGGCGGTGGAGCTGAGGCCACGCAGCTGCTGCATGCCTCCACGCAGCACGTAACTCACACTGCACACACTCCATCCCCAGGGCTGCCAAGGGCATCTCCACACCCACCCACACGCCTCTGCTTTGGACCCATGGTCGGCCAGCTTCTGGCTTTTTCTAGAGGATCTCAGCCTGCCAGTGAAAAAGCTTTTCTGATAAAGGCAGTGCAGACCATAGCTTTATATAAGGACTGTCTCTACATTAAAGGCTCAAACTGCATGCTAAATAAAATTAAAGAAATTCACAAAGACTTGTGATACCACCAGCATCAGCAGCATCCTTTTTTAACCACATCTGCAAGAGCATCACTTGCTCTCCAGTCCCAAAATGCAATCATCAGACCTGATCGCTCCAAAAGTTGATGCTACATCTGTGGGCACCTTCCCAGGTATTTAAGTTCCAACACCACAGGTCCCAACATGTCAAAGCTGACCTTGTCATCTCAGGACACCATGAAGGAATCAACAAAAACCATTCCACACTGAATCCTCCTCCCATCTAACAACGAACGTCAGCTCTTGGGACACTCAGTATTCACATGGAAACCAGTGCTGCTGTGGGAAAATCACGAGGACTGTCACCCTTAACATTTCAACAACTCTCCTTGTTTGGCTTACAAAGCAAAAGACCAGTTGTGTAACTGTTTCTTTTGACCTCACTTTAAGTCAGTGTCTGAGAGTGGGGTGGCTGCTCCACGATGCACAGCACCCCATTCTTCTGTCTGGCACAGCCGTGGCTACAGCTCCAGCACCCAGACCTTCTCTCCAGCGGTTCCGATGCATCCTTCAGCTTCCTTCCTAGAATTCCTTTCCCTGCTCCTCCTCGTGTACCTTATCCTGCTCTTTTTCCTCTCCACAGACACAGCTGGATTGACACCCTTGTCTCCTGGCCAGTAAGTTCAAGTCACACTGCTGCATGACGCACGGATCCCGGTGCAGCAGTGAACACACGACGTGCACAACCCCATCCTCTGGAAACACCCCCCAGCCGAAACCGCCCGCGGCAGCGCTTCAGGCTCTTACACAGCAGAGGTGACAGCACTGACAGCTCACTGCCCAGCCAAAAAATCTTCAGTTAACACATGAAAGTTTATTTACCAGAAGAAACGTCCGCACTGTTCTTATTTTGTTAAGGTCAAGCAGAACTTTCTGTGCCTTCTCGTGGTTACTGCAGTATTCATCATAGATGCGGAATTTCTCCTTCTGCAGAAACAAAGAAATACATTGTTCCTTACCAGTAAGACTTTGGAATTAATAAAACATGGAATCAACACTTTGCAAAGCTGAATAGCTAACAGAGTCTTTATTTTGGAAGGTCTGCTCTCCCTCCTACACTTATTATTTGAGATCCAGCCTCAAATCGGAATTATGAGCAGCCTGGAAGTATCACTTGGGAATTTCAATCATAGAATACCAGGCTGGAAGGGCCCTCAAGGATCATCTGGTCCAACCTATCTTGGCACAAGCCTGGTCTAGACAAGCTGGCCCAGCTCCTGTCCAGCTGGATCCTCAGTGTCCAATGTCGGGGACTCCACCACTTCCCTGGGGAGATGACTCCAAAGGCTGATTGTTCTCACTGGGAAAAATTTTCCTCTCACATCCAATCTGAATGTCCCCAGGAGTAACTCGTCCCCACCACCCCTCTCCTTTCCCACGTGACAGCCAAAGGAAGGAGTGCCATGACGCCGTAAGGAAAGGCAGCGTACGTAGTGAAGAAAGCAGGTCCCAACTTCGTGCTGCGCGCTGGGCTCGGGCTGCAGGCACTCCTCCACCAGCGACAGGAAGTTCCTGTGCACTGCGAGGATATCTTCGATATTTGAAAACAACATCTGCAAAGGAATAAACCAGACGTAAGCAAAACATCAGACACCAACCAGCAGAAATGTGCCCTTAGGAGACTGACCTTAACTGTCTCCTCCGTGACATTTTTATCCACTTTGGCCGTCGCACACTGGATCATCCGGTGAAGGAATGCCTGCATCGGGCAAGACAAAGGAGGAAAACGTCATTTCAGGGAGACTTGGATGACTTTTGGCATTTTACACTTGTGGTTTGTTTCCCCAGTTTCTTATCCTTTGGGTGCAGAGTCACATCAGAGTATTATTCAGAATCTAAACCAAGGTTTCTGCTTATAAAGTGTTTAGTGGTCCCGTTACCCTAACACAACACAAACCCCTATGTTCGCCCCTGGGGATCAAATGAGAAGGTGGCAACACCATTAAAGAAATACCCAAAGCCTAAGTTTTCTTAGATTTCACATTCAGGAGCCAGAAACAAGAAGAGATGTACAGTATGTCATTCCAAAAGAGGCAAATCACACTCCAAGTACAAAGGATATAATTCATATTTCTTAACTGCATTACCAAGACTCAGATGCCTTCTGGAAACATCTATGCTAAAAATCTGGGCTAAAATCTTACACTGAATCCTCACAGACATTTTTTAGTCATTCAAAACTGGCACCAGGAGCACACCAAAGTCACACCTTCCACACCCATCCAGCTCCAGGTGCTCATGCACCACTGTGCACAAAACCATCTCCACTCTGCCATGGTGCAGAGTCCACAACAGCCAAAATCAACAACCCCAGGGGGCCAGGCAGCAGCCACAGCATCCCTGTCTCTGCTGGCACTTGGGCATTTCCCCTCCCAAGCTGCGATCCTCTCGGCACCAAGAGGTGTTGCACCTGGCAATACACATTTCTGGGACTGCAGAGACAAACCCAGTTGTCCAGGACAGAACCAGAACCCAGTTTGGAATCTTCCCAGCGTATTGTACAGCTCATACCACTCTCCACAGTAATGCAGATTTTCTACTTCTTTAAGCCCTCTTCTCCCCGACTACGTGCTTGCTCTCTCATGTTTTATTGATGGCAAAAAAATGCCATTAATTCCCTTGCAGCAGTTAACTGTTGGTGGATGAGAGCCCTTTAATCCCTCCATGCCACGCGCACCCAGCGGGGTCCGGGCACATTTGCTGTGGGCATCACCCACGCAGTGCACAGCAACCCCCCCACGGTGAGAGCCTCTTCAGCTGCCTGAGACAATTCTTCACCAAAGTCTTCACCAAACCAGCCAACAGCATTAAATATACTTTACAATTGAAGGAGGGAGGGGGAATCACCAGAACTACCTCAAACTCCCCTCTATCTTGTTATCTGCCATCTCTCTGTTCAATTATTCCCCCGCAGACCAAACAAATGGCTCATCCACACTCACGTTATCCCCAGTGATCTTCCTTTCCTGGAACTGATGGAAGGTGAACGTGCCGTTGGCTGAAGGTGAAACAGAACGATCTGGGAGCTGGGGCATTCATTATTCTCAAGCAATCCAAGCCACTAGCCAAGAGCCACGGGGTCAAGAAGAGTCTACAGCAGCCACAGTAAACAGTTATCTGAGCAGCTCTGTCCCAGCCCCTGCTCTGAGAGGCTATCACAGACTGCATCCAGGAAAACCCAAACACTCCAGAACCAGACAGAACTAAGGTAGGGAGGCCCAGGATGACTTCAGCCCCTTCCAGCAGCTCGCTGTGAGCCCATGTGTTATGCTGCTGTACTCACACTGCACTCATCACAAGGACAGGTTTTTTCCTAAAGACTTGCCATCTGTTGTCCCTCCCGATGCAGGGGTGTCCCTCCCAGTGCAGATTTCCATCCTGAAGAAAGTCCTAACACTATGTCCCACAGCTCAATGGATGTGAGCACTCAAACCTTTCAGGGCACTTATATCCACACATATTCCACAATTATTGGAATAACCTCTTGTTTTCTCAAAGAGTGGTGTAAGAACGGAGGGGAGGGCAGGTCAGGATGGAGGTGAACTGCTGCCACCAAGAGCCATCCTTGCTGACTGACCCCAGGGACACACCACCTCTGCTGGGGCTTTGCTAGGGAGAGCAGACAGCTGCCACCAGGCAGGATGATGGGGAAGTGATGCTTTGGGCAACACATGTAAAGATATCCTTAACCCAGTACTCTGACTATGGACAGATGCCTCTGAACTGGGATGAACACAGTAGGTCAGAGATGACTAGCCAGAAGACTCTGGATTATCCGAGCATTGACTGAGGACAACACAGGACAGTTCTTCAGAAACCAGTGAAGAAAAGGCAGGACAGCTGTCCACACAGAGGACCCCAACATAGACATAGCAGACCTTACAAGGAAAATATATAAGGATGGATATATACATAAGGATACCCAGAAAGTACTCGGGAGCTGCCAGCTGCTGAGCTGATGGCTCTCTGCCAGCCACACTGGCCAATCTCATTAATTCACAGTGAGAAGAGATCTCTGTGAAACGTTGCAGAGGAGCAAGCTGGCTGGGTACCACACGGAGCAGGCTAAATTTAAAAGATCAGATCAGGGGGAAAGATAAAAGAGAGGATGTTTGGTATTTACATTTTTCTGTTTTAAATAAATAATCCCATTTCATTCACCAGTTTTTAGAACCGTCTGTGGATGACTTTCCTTGAAGGAATACCCTTGAGTCGCTCAGCTTGCTCCAACCCCTGCCTCCAAAGTGTGAAATGCAAATTACAACCCTAAGCTTCCTCCAGCATCCTTCTGTAAGCTTAATTGGTGCAAAATGGCATCTAAACGATCAGTGTACAGCTGCCTTGAAGAGGAAATGCCCCAAAACGCCGAGAAAATTCTGAACAGGCAGAGGCACATCCTCTGAAGTTTGATATCTTGCAGACCAGAAGGGTGGGTACCAACTGTTGGAGCAGCCACAGGTAAACTATGGAAGATAACAGTTCAGGGCTGCGAGAGTGAAAATCCAAACTCCAAGCACTCTGCTCATTCTACTACTGCTTCCATTCTTACCAAAATAAAAGTAGCATTGTTGGGTTGTTTGGTGGGTTTTGCTTTGGTTTTAGTCTTCTTTCCTCCATAGCTGTTTTGTGTGTTGGAAAAAAAAACAAACCAGCCCCTGCTAGAGACAGGGCAAGAAGCTGCCAACAGCACAAATGACTCCTCTGACATCTGGAATGAAATCAGGGAACACAAAAAATCCTGCCCGCAGAAGATTCCAGGGCACAAGAAGTTTTCACTTTCTCAACAGATAAGAAATTAAATCCTGAAATTATGTCAGAGCATCTGGATCACAAAAATACATGTAACTATTTTTCTGAAAGCAAATCATCTGACTTTTGGGAGCCTAGGGAGAAATATTCCTTCTAGTTTGACAAAAGAATTAAAGAAAAAGTTACTTATTTTCTCCCCCTCAGAGATCCTGTAACACTGTTTCCACCCTTAAATCTGTATTGCCATAAGGAAAACCCAGGCAGCCTGCAAAAACACCTACCCTGTTAATAAAGCCCATTCCTGTACATCCCACTTTGGGAAAACCAGTTCAGCCAACCTGTCCTGCTGACACCTGCAGAACAAAGCCAGCAAGGTGTTTTGCACGTTAAAGCTGCACAAAACTGTATTTTGCACAGCACCAAAAGACTCAGTGTTGAAATAAACCCAGGACAGCGACGTGTTACAATTTCCACAGCACTGTTTCAGACAGCAGGCTGAGCTTTCCCCGCTGTCCTTAACGCACCTCAGGTTCCAGGTCCCCACACACCACCGTGCCGGGTTTGCTGAAGCACTTTTG
>VWZY01004647.1:190214-216387 GCA_013399075.1 Chloroceryle aenea
CTGTGGTGAGCCCTGTGTGCCCAGCCTCCGCCTCCTCCTCCCACTGACCTGGGCCAGAAGCAGCGCTGGGAGCTGCTGAGCCCGGCTTCTGCCACCAAACAAAGGACTCTTCTCCTCTCCCAGCAATTCACCAGCTGAGGCACCACCTGTTTCTCCCTTCCTGGCCACGGGACTGGCTGGATCACCAGCAGCAGAGAGCACCAGCCAAGGCCAGGGTGATTCACTCTCCCCACCGTACCCAGAGCCACCACCAAAACTGGCTTCAGATACAATCCAAGAATCCTCGTGACTGGAAGATCATCCAGTCCAACCATTCCCCAGCACTGCCAGGGCACCACTGACCCCTGGCCCTCAGCACCACAGCTCCACGGGGGGCTTGGAAACCCCTCCAGGGGTCACGGGGACTCCCCCCCTGCCCTGGGCAGCCTGGGCCAGGCAAATGCCTCTCTTCCTCTCACCCTTCCAAAAACTCTTCCTGGTGGTGCCATGCCCAGGCTCTAAACTGCTTGCAGTTTTAAGAGGCTAAATGTCTGGCACAGCAGCAATCTGTGCTACATAAAATATCTGCCAGAAGTGTAAGACAGACCCAGCCTTCAGCTTGCAGAGGGGTGTTCAACCCTTACACCAGTGTACGGCCCCCCTCTAAAGCTTTCCTTAAGCTGCATTTTAATCAAGAAAAAGTGCAGATGACCTTCTAGCAGCTTTTTGCACATGGCTTCAAACTGCAGCAGCACATCTGAGCCAGCCTGACATCCAGCCTCAGGTTTGATAAATCACTTCAGCAGGATGCTAACTGAGCATGGGAGTAACTCCATCATTATTCACCAACCAACCGAGTCCTGACCAGTAAGACCAGAGCTAGTCCTCAGAAACCAGCTTCCCAAAATGAAGCTATTAGATTTCTTGACATCTGGGAAGACAAAAGAGAACAGATAGCTTCTGATTTGGGCCAGGAAAGGGTTGTACTAAATCTTTTTGAGAATGGCTTCAGTACAAGGAAGAGGGTGGAGACCTCCGACTTCCCGCCTGGCTGAGGGGAGCTGGACTCCCACTATAAATCTCTGGCTTTCATCTGCATGGAGCTGAAAGGAAGGAAGGGATCAAAAGTGAAAGCACAGTCATAGCTCAGGTGATTTTAGAGCTGGGAGAGATCAGTTTAGGGGGCACTCCTTGTCAAAGGAATAATTTCTTCCCCTCCAAGGCTGCCCAGGGCAGTGTTGGAGTCCCTGTGACCCCTGGAGGGGTTTCCAAGCCCCCCGTGAAGCTGTGGTGCTGAGGGACAGGGGTCAGGGGTGCCCTGGCAGTGCTGGGTTAGTGCCTGGACTCGATCTCAAAGGTCTCTTCCAGCCAAAGCGACTCCAAGATTCTCAGTGAATTTCTGAGCAGGCTGCTGGGATTGCAGCAGATGAACCAACCAAACCATAACAAGAAATAGTTTCCAGCACGCTGAAGTACAAAGTTAATCTTCATGGTATTTTGAAGATTTCCCAGTGAAGAAAGAGATACTCTGGCTTGAAAAATGTGCACATGTAGGTGGAATTCCCACTGGTACCACAGCACGTGGTGCTGCTGGTGCACGTTACACAGTGAACAACTCACATCACGCAGCTCATCTTGCATCGCTCGAGTGGGAATGGGAAAGAAATGACATCCACAAAGTTCACCTCTCATAAAAGTCAGCAGTTTCCTGGATTTACAGAACACTGGGTTCTTACCGGGAAATCTCCATGAATTCAGCTGTGTCCACTACCAGCAAAATCCAAACAAGGCACTGGGAGACCTCAGAGCAACGGTGCGAGGGGAGGTAACAGCGGTCCCATGAAACTGCAGCCAGAGTTTGAAAACAACTCCTCTGCTTGCAGCTTCACACTGCAGCTTCTGCTTTATGTAGACACAACTGCTTATTCCAATCAATTAAAAAAATACTGAATTCTCATTTAATTTTTTATCAAAATGATGTTTTTTCTAAACTTTTTTTTAGTAAGAGAACAGTGATTTGGAAGAATTCAATATTTCCAAAATATTATTGAGACAACTTCAATTCTACACATCGAGTTTTATTTTTTAACTACTCATGAATTTCAGAAAGTGCAGCAGTCAAGATGAGCAATACTTTTGTCACAGATGACCCATCAAAAAGTGTTAGATTTTCCAATTCAATCCGAGATCGAAATCTCGTTGACATTACAACCAAGTCTTTCTCTGCTAGTCTCCTTGCTTCGTGTTTCCAGCGTTCGTGATCATGTTTGGAAACAAGTTTGAGTCTTTTGACTCAAAAATATCCACCAGAATTGAGAGCCAGAACCTTCAGCACCAGCGACGAGAAAGGAACCTGAAGTAACACCTGACATCTCCACTGCCAGAATTAGAATTGAAAGCTTGATTCCTACTGAATCTGAGAGGAAAGACTCCTCGGCACCAGGGAAAATTAACCAAGTCCTTAATCATTAAAGGAAGCCAATTAAAAACCACAACTGTTTTATCTATGAACTGAAAAATCGTGAAACCCTTGAGAGGTGATGATGCTGGAAGCCCATCAGCCCCTTTTTACACGCTCAGCTTTCGACACACACCACTTTTTTTCCCTCATAGTGGATTATACCGACCTTAATTGCACATTTACTTGATGTTTAATACAGTGAGATGCTAATTAGGAGTTACAGTGGATGGGAATTCCCCAGGTTTTCATTGCCAGAGCTGTATAAATTCAGTGCAATTGTCAAAGCCCCTTCAGTCGGCTCCCGGCTGCCGCCTGTATTTGCACAGCCAGCCCCAGGAACACCCCGGTGCAGGGCAGGGTGTGAAACACCAGTCTGCTCCCCCAGCCTCCAGCCTTCCCACAGCCAACCAGGAAGCTGCAGCAAGTTCAGTACTTCTAAAAAGTGTCCTCCCGATGACAGGAAAAACCAGAAACATCCCATTTCAAGTTCTTTTCCAAGCAGTAGAAATCAGAACATGCCCCTGCCTAAGGATTCCTCATCGAAGATCCCATGATAACACATGGGCTTTAAATCCACCTTAAAAATCTAACAGTATCTTAATTAAAATAGATCTATTAAGTATTTAATAAACACTGCAGTGACATAGGTATTTACATTGGTGACTTTAGACTCCCATTTCCAAATGAATATTGTCAAAAACCCATCATCTGTGGAAGAAAGTATGACTACAGCTATGCAAGTCTTGCGGCCCAGCTTCAAAAACTGATTTATTTTTCTTACTTAGATCTAAAGTATAAAACTCAGAAAATGAAGAAACTGCTGGCTTCTGAAGATTAGATGCCACTGCAAGCTGTCATTCCAGCAGGAACACAAGCATACCAAGTATTTATCACCTTCCCCTACGCACAGCTTCAGGCAGACAAAGACTGCTCCATGCTCCTGCTGCCCAGCATGGATTGGGCTCGTCAATTTTCATTTGCCTAGATGGTTTGAGCCAATTTCCATGGAAATGCAATCATTTGTAATTTTTTTTTCTGGCTTATAATTGATTCATGAGATGCTTCAACTGTGCAAATGCAAAGAACAGCTCATCTTTTTGTCCTTTATTGGCTATCAGAAAGAGGATATGATAAAATGTTGGCACTCAGACTTTTCCCTTTATGCTACCATCTAAACATCTGCTGGACATTTGTTATAGCACTGGATACTGACCTGCTAATCTCAGTTTACATTCATCAAAGAGGATCAGTCTCTCGAAGGATACAATGAGCAACAAGGGCAGGATTTTAGCAAAAAAATAAAATAAAAACGGAGCATATTCACATCTAGAGTAAGAGCACACCAGGGGAATTGATCCCCATGAGCTGGGCTGCCTTACTGCCAAATACATCTGCAACTTCAAGAAGCATGGACCTGGACTCTGCATGGGTGCTGGGGAGAAATATCCCCACACACTCCCAGGCTTTCCTTCTCTCCTGGCCATTTTGCTCCTTTCCCTGTTCAAGCACAGACCTTTTTTTTGTAGGTCTTTGGTGGGTCCATGGCCTGGTTTGGGCTCTGGTGAGGGCAGAATTTCCCGAGCTGCCTGTGGAGCGTGTGTTCTTCAGGAGCATGAAGACTGCGTGGCTCTCCTGCCTCCTGGCATTAATTTTTATCCAGCAGAAGACCAGCCCTGATTACAGTACAATTTTCGTTGCTGCCTTAATGAAATATTCAGTTTGAATGCTGGGACCTTGAGATGAGCAAGCTTATTGTTACCTTTTCCTGCAACAAGAGCCTCATTCTTTTAGCTTATCATCAGAACTTTACATCATCCTCCAGTTGAAGTAGAGAGGATTGAGGATTTTTTATATTTATATCTTTTTTGTAGACATGAAACCTGTTAAAAATAGCACAAGAAAACCCGCCACTCCCAAACCAGTCCGCGGGGACAGTCTGGCAGCCCACTAAAATAAAAAAGGAGACTATTCAGCTGTCTCAGCATCACACAAAGCACCCTCCCCACCAAGCCACCCGCCCTGCCAGCCCAGGGCGGGCAGAAGCAGCCAGGCTGGCGGCAGCTGCCATCTGTTAACGCCCAACTGCAGCTCCACGGCACCCAGCGCCGCTCACCGAGCCGCCCACGTTGACTGCACCAGCTGAAGCCTCCCCGAAGCTTTCCACAGAAGGTTACACAAGGATATAGAACTTTTTTTTTTAATTACTATTATTTTTATTTCATTCATGAGTTTGCTGTGAGGAACGTGCTTTCAGTTCATATTCTCCAAAGGAAAAAATAATTGTCTCAGCCATTCAAAACCCCAGCTACCAGACTTCTAAGAACAACACAAAGGAACAATGGTGTTCTGGGGACCAGGAAATCAAGGAACCATAAATAAATATCAAGTATTGTTTTCCAGCATCTTCAATAGTTTTGGATCCTGCAGTCCTTCCTCTGGGTGAGGAAATGATGCCTCTGCAAGTTCCCCTCATGTCCATAATAGACCACTATAATTTCCCCTAGCTGGGCAAATGGGAGGCATTGAACTGGCAGATGGGGAGCCACACACAGGCCCATCTGCTGGGCAATAAAAGCTGCTGTGACCACAGACTCATTTCTTGACTACAAGGTGCTGCTCCTCCACTACAAAGCCCAATTTCCCCCTTTTGAGGAACAGGGCAGGGCTGTGTGTGAGGACCAACCCACCCGAGCTATGGCACTGCTGGAGATGAGCTTGGAAGTGCAGGCAGCACAGCTCCAGGAGCAACACCATGGACCTAGGGAGCAGCTTTAGGATGAGAGCCAACACCAAGACCCAGCCTGGCAGTCTTTCTGGTAGATCCTCATAGAAACCCCTTCACCTTCCTTCTTCCATCAGATCCTACCCACAGGAAGGACCAGGGGCAGGGAGGAAGTGAGGCCAGGGCAAGATGCTCTCCACTAAGGTTGTTCTAGATGTGCACTGTTCACAATTATACCAAAAATGAAGGCCAAAAGCAGCAAAACAGGTTTGCTTTAAATTGGGAAGCTCAAACCCAGAAGAAGTTAATACTGCCCACCCCAAATGCAGCAGACACCACCCTAAAAGGCTGAAGTCTTCTTAGAAGGAAGCAAAAAGAAGAGCAGAGTGCTTGGTCTTCCAGGCTTGATCTTACTCTCCCCAAACTGCCTGTTAAGAAGTTACTAATTGATAGACTTTATTCCCCCCCACACACACTGGTACGTGAAAGAAACTGGGATAAGTACAGAAGAAAGTTGCCAAAAATCAGAGTTAGAAACTTTTCACAGGCAGGCTTGGTGGTTGGTTTTTTTCCAGAAGAGACAGAGTTTCATTTCAAAATATTTTTCTAGCCTCTTCTGCTGCGAAGACTGCAGTGCAATGATTTACTGAGTGGACGCTATCTCCGTAGATAAACAAAACCATCATTCCCAAGAGATCTGACCTTCACCTTCCAGCCTAAAATAGTACGGCCAATTACATAGCAGCAGCAGCCCACATCCTTAAAGTATGTTGGAGTGAATCATGGAGCCAAGTGCTAGTCTGGGCTTCTCCAGCTTGCTACAGACTGCAAGTAACTGGAAGAAGATAACAGACAGCTACACCTACAGTTAGTTCTGTGTGTCAGAAGATAAATCCCAGCGAGCAGAGGGCAATGCAGCAGTAGGTACTCTTGAATTTGATGTTCTGGTGAAAAAGTGAAGCTCAAAAACAAAAACCAAGAGAAAACCCCACACAAACTGACTTATTGTCACCTCAACTTGAGCAGTAAACTACAGGCTTCAGGAAGTTTACCATCCTGCTGACTGTAATTTGGCTGGCTAGGTTTTGATACCATGCTCCTCTTCCTTCAGCTTCACGTCCTCCAAAGGAGGCAAGCGTTGGAGTCTCACCGCCTGGACTGCCAACACCAGCCATATGCTCTCTCATCCCAGAGATGCTGTAAGGAGCACCGCAGGGCAGAGACAGCTTCACACCTTCCCTCAAATCTGAGGGTGGCTCCTTTGGCTAGAGAAGGGTAAAAAAAACCCTGCACTGATGTGAGAAGCATCCTAAATGTACTGGGCATTTACTGACCAAACAGTGCAAGCATTTTGCTAACAGGATGTCTATCGGATACGCTGTCATTTACAGAAAACCAGGTCCATCAAACAAAAAGATTTAAAGTTTACAATTAGGCCCCTATTTGCTGGATGTTACATTACAGTCTAATCCTATTTTTAACATGGTTTTTATGGAATTTCCTTCCCATGAATACATTACCTCACCAGAGCCACCAGCAAGACAGGGGCAGAAGAGTAGCACAAATTGACAACACATTCTCAAGCCCCCATATTGCCACAAGGAACACACTTTGATGCCCAGCATGGGACACTGCTCACTGGATAATAGGTATTTTCTTAACATTTAAATGGTTTTCTGAAAATTCTGTTTTAAGTCTGGGATAACAGGATTAACTCTACCACACAAGAGCTAAGGAAAAAGTTAAATCCTTATCAGAGATTCTGCAAGCCCTCTCTCGATGGCCAACTCCAAAGCAGCAACTGTTGAAATACAACAGTCATCACAGAAAAACGAGCTCCCTTTATAAGATAAAATCAACTGAACAACATGAATTTAAACATCAGCATGAAAGAACAACTCATTTGGTACTAGGGAACATTTCCTTCCCTCCTTTGTAGTCTCTGCTGTTATCTAGGATGCACAATAAGCACATATCACGTTTTGCTCCCTGGGTAAAGAAGCCCAGCATCCAGGACTAAGACAACTCAAGAGAAATAAAGTTCCAAGGTAATCTGATAACAGGGCAAACACTGCACCCTCTCCTTCAGAGCCCTCAGTGACAGGCATTCTGGTTACACGTGACAGAAATGCAACATCCATTGACACAGAAAAGCCTTCCAGAGATACCTCAAGAATACTTCCAGAGATACCTGCTCTTCTAGATGCGTTAAGGACAACTCAGCAAGGCTTCAGCACACAAAGCTGCTGCACACGAGGGTGGCAATCTCCAGTTCCAAACTGCTGCAAGGAGCTCCCAGACACAGGATCCCTTCTAGAAGCACCAGAAGGCTTGTCTCAATTTCCAAAGGGAAAGGTGACATCCAGATATTGTTTTTCACCTATCCTTTCAGACAGAAAGGATGCTTCTTTTCCATTGTCATCCAAAGAAATGGGCCAAAGGAAAGGAGCACAATTTCCTGCCTATGTTGAAAAAACAGAGTTCACCTAAGGAACAAAGGAGGGTGGAGGCCCCAATGCTACCAAGTCCTTCTGGACCACTCCAAGTGCTCGGAAATAGGCAAGGCTTACAGCACTTGGAAACTTAGAGCAACCAGATCCCACTCCAGTAGATAACCATGACAGATAAATTTAAAAATAAATAATGAACTAGTCTCTGTGTGCAGAAAAACTGCAGCCAAACCCCAGCACAGAAAGCTGCTCTTGGCTGAGCTACCCCCCAACAGCCCCTGCAAGGCAAATGCAGGGAGGATTTACTGGCCAATGCTGCTTTCCTGGCCACGTGCTATCATCTAGCGCTGCGCTGTGCATCTGCAGACAGGAAGAGCACTTGGCCATAGGCTTTTTTGCAGGGGCTAAGGCAGGAAAACGCTCAGATGAGAGGGCTGGGACTGCAACCAAAGTGACATCCCTGCCTGTCACACAGCTGCACGTGCACAGGTAACAGCGACACAAATCACCTGTGCAAGCGATCATGTTCAAGAAAGCAGGATGTAAGTCATTCCGTAAGCATTTTCATTTTCTCTTCCCAAACCAGGCACAGATTTGAGAGGATTTCCTAACGTGCTCCCAATCAGCAAGGCAAGAGCATTCTAACAGCACAGCCAGCTTCTCCCGCAGTACCCAGGTTTGTCAAATTTCTGCTGCACGTGAAGAATTCCAGCAGCAAAGTCTGGATGACAGCACACGGTGAAACCAGAAGGGCTCCTGAAGGCACCTTGCTGGCAGCCTGGCATCCATCCCAATAGCTGCTCAACATTCATCATGAGCAGCATGCAAAGGTCTGGAAACCTCCCAAGCTAAAGAACAAAGTTGTCAATAGACATGAACCTCCCACCCCTGCAAAATCAGACTCGTGGTCCTCCCAGACTATCCCCCCAGAGAATCCTCTGAGAGCATACAACAAAACAAGCCTCTCTTCTTCCCAAAGTGATCAGCAGTTACTGGAATTGAACACACGTTTCCCCCCAATCAAGGGAGAAAAAGGGACCCGCTTGCTTGTTGTGTTTGCCCTGTTCTGCTCTTGTCCTAAACAGGAGAGAAACTGCGGCAGAAATTCTCTTACTTCTGAAAGGGCATTTTTTCCATGAGACACAATTGAAACCAAGATGAGCAAAGCCACTTAATTCATTAGACCCACTCCTGTTCAGCTGGGATGCTTATTAAGGTCCCTGTTCCCATAAGAAAACCACAGAGCCATCAGTACACCCCAGCAGGAACCCTTCAGGGCCTGACTGCAACCAGCACTGACCACAGACACAGCTCTGCAGCAAAGTCATCTGGAAACATCCCCCCTATTCACCTTCTCTCAAGAACTTTAACATGGCTTCAGGGAAATGCTCACAGACAGGGCCTCCGTGATGTAACACCCTCAAATCTCAGCACAATGGTGATGATGGACGTTTCTGCTCCCCAGGCTTCATGCAGCTCTCTACAAGTAATGGTGCAATTAATTCATAGCAAAAGCAGCAGCTTAGCCAGTGGCTGCAGCAGAAACATTTCCTGGTGTTCCTACAGGAAACAAGGCCCGTCGCTGTCTCGGGCACCTTCCGCTTCGAGCGCAGAACACATTCCTTTGGTTTCATCTTCCCTTAACAAAAACAGAGCAATGGGAGCATTTAAACAACACAAAACCCCCATAACCCTCCTTAAACCAAGTGCTCAACGGCACAGGCTTCCCCCGTGCGGAAAAGAGCAAAGGCCGCACGACCAGCGCTGGCCGCGTCGTTTCGTACAGAAATGGAAGACATCATAATGTCCGTGACACAAGAACTCAGAGCTCGAGAGCACTCCTACTATCACTTGTTTTCAGCAAGTAGTTTTACAGCTGATATGCTGTGAATGTCCATCAGGGCCCAAGCTTTTCAGAAGCATCCAGCTCTGAAAGCTCCTTGCCAAAGCCATGGTTAAGCACGCGCTTAAGTGCGGGATCCACGTTAGAAAACCCTTGATTCTTGTGTTGGAATTCAGTTGTTTCTGTCTGCTTTGAGTGAGGTTGTTTTTTTTTTTACAGAATTTGCAGTAAATCTGAAATCTGAACCTGGTAGGTTCACTTCTTACCAATTGTTAATTTTCTCCTTTTTTGAACTCCTTAAAAGGCAATAATTAAACATCTCAGGCTACAACAGTGAATCACTCAAGTTAAGGAACCATGTTTAGGAATTTACCCACTGAGCGATATATTTAAGACCACTTTTAGTCAAAACCCTGTAAGAGAAGTTTCAGAAAGATTAGGACAGGAAATAAACACTTGTTTATATTAACATTCTGCCTACAGACCAAATTCCAAAGATTATTAACTTGAACCATAAATTCAGACTTCCTTCATTTGCTACAGCATGAAATCATCCTTAAAATAAAAATATTAAAGAACTCCGAGACATGAATTAACTAAATTGATTAGAGCATTTCATTAGAGAACTATTTGTGCCTGTGTGCTTTAAATCCTCAAACTCTGAAGACTGAAAAGGTTTTCCCATTTTTTACCTCTCTGGACTGTCACCTGATGCAAGAAAAAGTGATGCAGAACAGCATAAACCCAGAGAACAGGCCCCTAGCAGTGCCAGACTTTGCTGGGGAACAATTATTAAGACAAATGTGAGGTTTAAGTTGATTTTAAACAACAAACAGCACGGGGAACACGATACTTCATTTTGATGTGCTGTCTTTGTACTGGACACTGCAGGAGAAAGTGAAGGGCATCTGTGTATCATCACCACATCTTACCACAGATGTCTGCAATTTAATTGATTTTTAGCATAACCAAAGTATAATATCTGATGTATAGCTTCCAGTTTGAGGGATTTTCTTTAATAAATGCCTGCAGAAGCAAAATAAAATGTCAGCACATTGAAGCACTATTGTGCTGCCTGCCTGTCCTCCACTCTCAAAGGTATTTATGGTGCTGTGGAGCAGGATGAAAGGGGAACAGTTGAGGGGTTTGGCTTGCCTGCAAATACCATACGGTTCTGAGTTTATGGAGCCTAGATATTGGGGGGTTAAGAAATAAATGGTGAAATTCTGCAACTGCCTGTTTGATTTTGTAGGGATCAAGAATTCAGGTAATGTTCCTAACACCCTGCACTTTGTAAGGTCACGTACATGGCTGCTGAAATCTCTGACATTCACTTTAGGACTCACAGAATGTGGGGTACAACACATCGTGTGACAAATACATGAACATGTTGGAGACATCTAACACCTGAAAAAAAACAAACACACAGAAACCCAAACCAAACCCCCCACTGAATTCATATCCCACACTTCCAGGTGGAGAATGCAGAGTCACTGCAGCCCAAATTGTACCAGAAAGGAAAATGCCAAGGCATCATTATTTTTAATTGGGCCCCACTAACAACAGGAACACTTCTTACCCCTTGAAAAGCAAGGCAGAAATAGGAGTCCAATCATCAGCCAGGGCACTGTCGTAACCACTGCTTATGTTTCACGCACTTTTTGGCACCCTTTTACCCAAATATCTTTTCTATTGGGTGCAAGTAATTTAAATACGGCCTCTCAATTGTGCTTTAGCACAGCTGAGTATTTTTAAGGACTAAACAAAACAGCTACAGAAATATTTCAGTTACAGAGACTTGTTTCCATTTTTAAGCATCATAAGAAAGTGCAGACAGCTCAGTGCAGTGGAGGGGAAGAAGAGTGTCCTCAGATGGCAATCATAAACAAACACCCTTTTATTCTGGTCAGACCTAGTAACGATGGGGCACGACAGTGCTTAGCTTGTCCTACGAATTTAGATCACGAAGACCTTTTATTCTGGTTCATCATCATCGTCAGTAACTCCTTGAAGTATTTAATTTTGTCTCATGTGCTGACCCCATACTCGAATGTTTCTGTGTGGATGGGAAGAAGCTTTAGGACTCTACTACCAGCCAGTAGGATGGTCCAGGCTCATTCCCTACACAAAACAAGTCTACTGAGGCTTTAACTTTAGTTTACAAAACAACCTAGACCTCAACTAACACACCTCCTGACTCTACAGACCATGCTACAAAGGTGGGAAAACCCCAGAGTTTCAAAAGGAACTGTTACTTGGGCATCTAAGTAACACCAGGGGAAACATCTGCTCCATTTCTAGCTCTGCAGACCCATCCAAGCCCAGCAGAGCCGGGGCAGGACAGGGCAGGACAATTTGTTCCGTGTATGCTGAGAGCTGGTGAGCAAATCCATTCTCTAAGCCATTCAGGCTACTGCATCTTTAGAGAAATAAAAGCTAAGAAATGGGAATGCTTTCTGCAATTTTTTTTTTATTCTTTTTTCAGCTACCTTACAAATTCTTTGTCCCTGTTGGAAACAGTTTTGTCTTCCAATTAACAGTTTGCATTAATTAACATAACTTGGGGGAGGGCAGAAAACCCTACCGACCCACAATTAAAAATCAGTTCTAATTCAAGAGGTCGACAAACGCGCTGCACACGAAAACCAGCACGGATAGGTTTCAAGGTTAAAACAACTTGTCAACAAGCTGATTACAGTCGCACCCATTGTTACAGCTTGGTTCTAACTTCTCCTTAGAGGTGTTTTGGTTTTTTTTCTTTACAAAACCAACAAGAGCATCGCCGCCCATCCTCCAAACTGAAATGCCATTAATTAGCTAGGCAGCAGCGTTTCAAAGCATACCAAACGCTTACTAGAGCTCACCCTGCATTGTCTTCACCTCTGAAAACAAGGCATGAGGAGGGAAAGCTCCATGATAAGCATACTTCAGCTACAGAAAAATGGGTTTAATCTGCCTGGAAACTGGCAGCCGCTGGCTGTGTTTTCTATACTTTATGTTATGTTTCTCTGCTCGCCGGAACGAATTGGCTGCTATGAATGAAAAGAAACTTTGCATCTAATCAGTGGCATGAATTTAGACTGAAAGCCGCTGTGCGGGGCTTCTGTGAAGAGCCTGGGCCCGCTGCCATTCTTGGGCTTGTGAATGAAACGGCGTGAGCCACAAGCCCCCCTCCTCCTCCCCCCCAGCTGGGGCCTTCGCCCTCCCCTTCTCTGGGGGGACCCAGGAACCAGCCCCTTGCTGGTGAGGCGACTGTGACCCAGAAAGGCATTCAGTGAGAGACCTCAGCTGCGCTTCCCATCCCAACGCCTTCCCTCCTGGTTTCTAAATCACCAGCCAGGCAGCCTCCCCTGGCTCCTTCCCTTGAAAAACAGTCCCCAAAACTGATCCCTGACCCCTCCACATACTTTTCCTAAGTTACTGCTGACCCCAGAGGCTCTGCACCCCGCTGCCCGCACAGGTTTGACTTTGTTTTTGTATCAGGACATATTGATCAAGAAGAAAAACCAAACAAACCAAGAGAGCCACCAGGTTATTACCATACAGTGACTAAGAGCAGAGTTCCCCCTCTTCCGTTCCCTGGTAAGAACTACCATATGGGTTTGATTAAACTGCAGCAGCCAGAGGCTTTTCAGGAGATACAAAATAATACCAAACACCTATTTAGGATAATGAAATACTGCATTTGTTTCAAAATTAGTGATAGATGTCCTGCCCGACCAAAGGAGCTCCTAATAGGCTGAACTTTAAACACAAACCATCTCTGAATCCGGGTGAAGAACCAGTTGCTGTTGTGTAGTTCATTTCATTAGCAACCAAGTCAGCCCTGGAGAACAGGCTGCTAAAACTTCCAAAGAACAAACACAACGTCTGTCTCAGATGTTTACTTGTTTATCTAGGCTTGGATTTGTTCCGTAGTCTTTAACTACGTTCAAACACTTACTTAAAGCAACTTCATTAGTTCACTTCTCAGAACTATTTTAAATATATCCACTTGCAGCAGCAGAACTATAAAACCCACCATCTTTCCACAGAACACCATATTAATGGTTTTCTCTCCTTTAAAACATGAGTTTACTGAACTTCCCAGCACATAATTCAAGTTTATCACTTAAGTTTTCAGAAACTTGATCTAATATCCAAGTTTTCCCATTACCAGGAGAAAAGTTCTTTTTATACATCTACCCAAAGAATTTATGCAGATGTTTCCATTCAAGCAGTAAATATTACTAAACCCTTGGGCTTTTGCTTTTTTCATTAAGGAACATTTCTACTTTGCCATACTAATTATAAACTCATCCCATTTTACTAAGGTAGTGTACTCCAGTGCATCTCAAGTAACCTACAGTAACAAATGAAGGCCATAACAGACCAATTCCAAACTGTCAAGGAAACTTCTGGCTTCCGGTGTGAGGAAGGTTACTCATCTTCATCACATGCAAGGAACCTTTCCCAAGCACAGGACCAGTGACTCCCAAGGCAGCTGCCTCCACCCAGCACCTCTCCATCTCACCATCAAAGGTGGACCAGACGGCAAAACCGCCGGTGAGGCGCAAGGCACTTTGCCAAAAGCTGAGACAGGACTCAAAGCTGTCACCAGAGGAGCATTTCATAGCAGAGGATGCCCTGTAAAAGCCGTGGACTTCTACTGTGACCATTCCCATTCCATGTCACAGATGCTCAATAAAACTTATCCTCCAGATGCTGGGAAAAAATGGGATTGGTCCAGCAAAGAAATGAACAAGGCAGGAAGGAGTGTCAGGATTAACAGCCTGGTGAACTGAAATAGCAAGGCCTGGCCTAATTGTCCCTGAATTTCCCAACACCATTGCACAAATTACACCTTAATCCACACCCTTAAGTAGATCCTAGATGGGAAAGAGAGTTGTTTGTACGATGGCCATGGAAAGCACCCAGAGGGGCAGCAGGATTGGGGGATTTCAGCATACACCAGCCACTGGCACTGCAGCAGCAGCTCCTCTTGGTCTGCCTCGCTCTGTCCAACTCTCTTAATGTGAGCAGTGAAGTACAACTCCAGTCATCACTTTAGTATTTAAGCTGAAAACCACACACTCTGCCACGTAAACTGATACTCACCTCTGCACAAGTCATTAGCCTTCACCTCAGAGCGGAGATCTCTGCTGCTTCAGTACACTAACTGTTAAGAGTCAAGCCTTAAGTAGTCCTCAGAGTTTACCTGAGCAAAAAGTCACACCTGCCTAGTGTTTCACATCTAAACAGCCAGAGGAACAACGAGGAAGACGGAGGAACCCAGAACTGCAAGTTCTGTCACACAGAGTGCACTCCAGTGTTTCTTGGATGGGTCTGCAGAGTGCACTCAAGTGTTCCTTGGATGGGTCTGCAGAGCTAGAAATGGAGCAGATGTTTCCCCTGGTGTTACTTAGATGCCCAAGTAACAGTCCCTTTTGAATACGTTGATTTCTCCTTGCAGTTTATTGGCTTCTCCTGCCTGTCCTCCCTTGCTCGTCCCTTCCACCCCCATCATCCATCCCCAGCTCAGCACTCCAGGGAAGCTGTGGATGCTCCATCACTGGGTATGTTTCAGACCAGGCTAGAGAGGGCTTTGAGCAACCTGGTCTGGTGGGAGGTGTCCCTGCCCATGGAATGGGGGTTGGAACTGGATGCCTTTTAAGGTCCCTTACAACCAAGCCAGTCTGTAATGCTATGATTGTGTTGATTTCACCTTTTCTGCTCCTTTTCCCAGACTCTGCATTTATCAATTCATTGATCCAGTGGGAGCAGACACACTAGGTCTTTCCCAACCCAGCTTTAAGGTTTGCTACTGAAGGGGTCCAGGGTATCAGAGATAAAACTGCTCAGAAAAGTCCCGCTCAGCCAGTGGCTCGACAGGAACAGGCTGAGCAGCTGCAGAGGGAGGGCAGATGAAGAGTGAAAACAGTGCAGCGGTGCAGGGTGCCAAGAACACCGAGTGCAAGCAGATTCCGTGGGCAGCGACGGTGGAGGCTCCTAATTAGCCTCTGCCGAGCACTTCCGAGCTTTTCATGTGGCTGAGCTGCCTGGGTTCACACACCGGAGCCAAAGCCAACTCTCCGACCTTAGGAAAATCACCCCACCCCTTTGCCTCCCTTCTCACGTTTAACAAAGGTCTACCAAATAGAAAGGTGCCAATTTATGAACACACAGAGAGAACTCTGTTCTTGCACCTTATCTGCTTACTAAAAGCAAAGGCAGTGTGCTTTCCTGGCTTGGCCATCAGACAAAGATAAGCTTTTCGTTTGTGCCAAGGGCTTCAATTCACGCGGAATGAAGCCGCAGCTCAGCGTGCCGCACAGAGTCAGCACCACTGTGTTTGCTCTGTACTATAGAACTATTAAAAGATGAAAACTTTAAATAGCACCTTGCACCTTAAAAACTTTAAATACTACATCACGAGATCAAATGGCTGGGGTTTCTTAAACTGAAATGAATAAAGCTCTGCCTAGCTGCCTTCTGCTAGGATGGAGCACACATCAGCCAAAGGCACCAGTTTAAGCTGCTGTTCACACCTGAAGCACCGAGTTTTCTCATTGCTGGCTTCCCTGCAGTACACTCCAATTAACTGGCCCTCTCCTTTATCTGCTTCCAAGGCAGTTCTCCCAGCCAGGTTCCCACAGCCTGCTGCCCTCTCCGCGAGCAGGATCGATGGCTGCTCTCTCACGCCAGTTCAACAGGAGGGCAGATCAGCTTGCCATGGTGGTTTTCTTCTTTTTCACCAATCCACCTTAGACTGAAGTAGCCAGAGGTTCAGGATTCCTCACACATCACTAGGAGAGAGCTGAGCTTACCCTTCCTGCTGCTTTCCTAACCCAATCCTAGAGGCTTGGAAAAAACTGCCAGCATCCACAGGTAGACATTTAAGAGTTAGTTCAAACATTTTAACAGGGGTAAAAAAAGTCTTAAATAACAAAATTCCAGATGCTCAAGTCTCTTTTGCAATCTGTTACTGGCAGGGCCAGCAGTTGCTGCATCATTTGTCAGGCTGTCTCTGCTCCTCCCCACATCTCCTCCAGCAGTGACTCCAGATGCAGGTCATCACAATCCCCACCGAGCAAGAAGTGGCACTGCTGACAGGAACTGTGTGGTCCCAGTTCCACTCCAAGCAAATAACGGAAGCCTGAACGTCCCCTAAATAATGTGCAAGCCTCAGAACAACTGTGGTGTCTCGAGAACACTTCTCCCTTCTGTGCTCTCCAGCACTATTATCAGAACACACAATCTACAATGCACATTAACTGTCTCTCTGGCTAATGGACATTCGGAGCTTCAAAGTAAATATTTATTTAAACTGAGACAAAGCACTTCCATTATGACACCAGAGTTCCAGGATAACATGAACTTTAGTGCTTTTCTGAGCTACAAGTATGTACAGTAGCTCCTGTAAAAAAAAAAAGCCCTTAGAAACACAGACAATAAGTATGTTTCTGGTAACTTAATCATTTTATTCATGGTCACTTAATTTATTCATTTGTGTGGCTACCAAAAGAGAGGTAACAAAACCTGTCATCTTTTATCTATGCTAGGGACAGACAAAGACGACTGAGTAAAAGAAACCAAACCAAAACAAAAGGAAGATGAATAAAGGGATTCTTTACAGCATAAGAACAATTTAAGGGGAACCTAAGGCTGAAAATTTCGAGACAGATCTGATAGAATCATCACCACTTGCTGGCATGTGAGAAATGTTTACTCTGAAATTAAAAGGTTTGGAAATGGATGGGAAAGTCAGAGCACTGCATTCGCCCAGAGCTGTTTGGTAGCTGTGAAACAACAGGAAGAGGAATGGAATAGTCATTACAGCCTTTATTGCCACAGCACGTTAAGACAGACAACAGCATCCAAAGAACAAAAAAAGCCGAGACACAAAATAACATTTTGCCCAAACCCTGTTTTATATCTAACAGTCCCTGCAGGCAGAGGCCAAATTCTACTTGCATAAGCAGAGGGAACTTTTCAGTAAAGGTGTACAAGATGCACATGCACAACTGTAGCTGTGGTGGTCATTTTTATTTGTTTTTAACATTGTAATCCCACTTGGGCCAAATTCTGGCCATTCATTTTTTTCCTCAGTAAAACCTACAAGTGCAAAAATTCATTGTTACTTTCTATGCTGGAAGCTGCTGGGATACAAATGAAAACTAAACCAGCGTGCAGTAACCTACAGAAAAGCACCTTAAACCTCAGGAGAAGTGAGTATTTGATGTCACACTGCCACTGGTAACTGCTGTAAAGCCACTGCACACGTATGTGAGCGTTTACAGGGGGAGCTTTGGAAGCAGTACGTTACAGCAGGGAAGGACTCGATGCAAACACTGACATGTAATCAGGACAGGCAGGAGGGACTTAGCCTGTGCAACGTTTAAGAAAGAACCACTGCTTTCCAAGCGAGACCACAGCAGCTTCACACACTCATGGGAGCAGCTCCCTGTGCACTCGGGCAGAGGAAAGCTTCACCTTCCTTGGGGCCAGAGACCTCTTCCATATCTGCAGAAAACAGGAAACTTTCCTTCCCACTGTTTCTGTCCGGTCTGACTATTGTAACAGCTCAGGGGAACTAAACATGGGAAAAAGTCCCTTTATTTCCTGTGAGGACAACCTCGGAGCATATGGGAAGAAATTAACACGCTCATACAGAATATAACTGCCAACTTCCAGGCATTATTCCTCATAAACAGGATCTCGCGCCGTGTCAGAGAGATAAATGAATGAGGAGTAACCTTAAAAGTAAACAAAAATAAAAGTTCTTGCTCTTCGCTCTCCTGCCCCTGCAAAGGGTACCCCGGGTATTCTACAACCTATCTCAACACGGTAACCACAGCCCATTAATTCTGTCATTTCCACTCATTAACTCCAGTATTATTATTAATGGTGGTTCTGTGGTTTGTGTAACAGCTACAGAATCAACATCTTACTAGAAAAACCTTTCGACTCTACCATCTATGACACATTTGGAGGTTTTAATTATTTACCCTTTGAAAACCATCATGCAGAAGATTAAGAATGAAACCAGGGTGAAGACCAATGGTCCTGACACTGGAAGAATTCACCCCAAAGGAGCCTGAAAGAGAACCAGAAGTATGAAAGGGGTTTCATAGCAGGAACAGACTTGGGCTTCCAACAAGAAAACAGCAATGTGGGTATTCACAGTGAATTCTTCAGGCAACACTTAAAATGAACAAGAGGAATTATTTTGTGGGAACTCATTCAGAAGTTACCAGTGCCAAAAAAAGTACAAACTGCACAAAAATAAAATAGGCAAACTCACCACTTGCTTCACTTGCACCCAGGCTGTACACCCACCACCTCCAGTGCGGGGAGCCCCCCAACCACTGGGGCCTGAAGTACACCCCCCGTAAGCAATGCTCCTGACTACTGTCATGAAAGAATGAATGCCCGTGACAGATCTAATATGAAATCAACCACAGCCATGCACAAGGTCCTGCCAGTATCTCTCATTTCAGCTCTAGCTTATACCACAGGCTTGTTTTCAAGAGGTATTTTATAAGCTTTCAGGAACAAAGACCAGCAGGCACTGGCAGGAAGGACACAGGCACCTCTATGAACTCAGGGTGCCCATGTTCACAAAGAATGGGGACATATTTACTGTCCTCCTGCTTTATGGGGCTCCTGTGAAAGAACTCCCCTGCAGGCAACAGGACAACCAGGAGCTATCCAGCACAAGCTTTTCCAAGTGACAAAGCAGTAACTCTCCTGGTATGTGCCACCACTGCCCTCCACCTCAGAAGGCCTTGGAACCTATTTGCTGTTTATAAGCTACAGAGCTCCAGCTGCTTCCACACCCGCTGAAGTCTCACATGGCTCTGTGACTCTTCAACAATCAACACCACAGAACCTGAGGACATTGCCCCAAATCATCCTGGCATGTGCTATTTCTTCTGGCCATCTGGATGCACCATATGCTTGAATTCCTTCAGTAAGGTACCTTAGCACTGACTAAGCAACAAAACAAAGTGATGCTCCAGTCTTGTTACACAAGCCCCTAGCATCCCAGGCACCAACCACTTTGCTGTGCAGTACATTGGTCCAGCTTTGTGCTTTCAGTGCCTTTTTTCCCCTCCAAGATGGTACTGTAGGGATTAAGAAGCAAAAACGTGGCCAGTTAAATTTACAGAAGAAACTGAGAGTGTACTGAAGTGTCTGCAGGGCCAGGGAAGAGAACTCTTGCTTGGCACCCTCCCATTCTGCATCTGGTACTCTCTCGCTGACTTCAGTAACAAAATGGGAAGCTGATGATTCTTGTTAAAGAAGAATTTTTTTCAGGTCACAAAGGTCATCTGAACTGTTACCTTATTCAAGTCCATGTTTTATTCATGAGTAGCCCAATTCCTTTCCAGACAGGGACATACTAAACACACAGACACATGGTTATAGCCACCTACAGGCTGGCAAGTTGCCCCTTAGGTCAACTATAGACAGTTTGGACTTGTTTATTTTGGCCAAAACACAGTTGCTCTTGGTTGCAAGTGTGAAGAAGTTCTTGCTCCTCCTGTAGTGTGATACTGTTCCTAACTCTGACTTGGTCGTCTTTGACAAAATTGTTCCTCATGCTGACCCCACCAGAGAAACACAAACCAACCTTGGAAGGCATAGTTTCAGAGCACTGGGTGTTTTAAAACGGTGACAGAAATTACTGCTGGAGAGGGCTGAGAAATGTCTCCAGTCACTGCAAACAGCTCACTACTCAACAGCGTTAGGCTGCAAGGAGTAACCCAGCTCCTGAGGTATTGATTGACACTCCCCTGCAAGCCATCCCTTCTCCAGGAGCAGCTCACCTTATGAGCCTGTGAAATGTACGTGGCAGGAGAACCAGGACTGAGCTACAAGGCAGAGCAAAGGAATAACTAGAACACTGCAAATGTGGTATTTATAGATACAGATGAATCGAGAAGTTGTACAACCCCCTAAGCACACCGTGGTCTCCAGAATAAGTCTTAATCTACAATAAGCCTTAGGAATAGAAAAACATCTGAAATGCTACAAAACAGGTATTTCTCCTTTCAGAATTTTCAACTTCTCACTGAAAAACTAAACAAACCACCTCTCTTCTTAAAGAGCAGCCTTTCACAACAGAGCCTAAGCACATCGGAGAGCAGGAGGGGGAAATCCACGGCCAAGCATGAACCAGCAGCCCAGGGTACAGTGCAGCTCAGTTCCCTGCGCCTCCAGACCAGACAAGACACGGGCTTGAAATTTCCTCTGAAAAACCTCAGATTCTGCCATTGTTGTGCCTTGCAGAGACTCAGCTCAGCTAGGAGAGATGCCAGTGATCTTCCTTGCTGATGCAGCCCATAAAGCAAGCGCTCCAAAGAAACCGCTTTGCAGCAGATACCCTCTCTGACAGAGACCCCAGGCCAAAGTCAAACAAGAAGAGAAGGCCACATTCGTGGGTTTTCTAATGCTGAAGAAAGTAAAAAACGGCAGAAATTGGAAGTGAACATTAAAGATACTGACTTTCTATGGTAATTGTGTTTGCACTTCCTTTTGACTTTTTATGATGAAGTAGCCATAGAATGTTGTTTTTCTTTTCCTGAAGAGAAAGGAAATCACACAACCTTATCAAAAAATGCAGCCAGCTAAAACCCTTCCCTTCCATTCATTTAAAACCCTTTTATAAAGCAGAAACGCAATTGTACAAACCATTATGAGTCACTAATCATCACTGTAACCGAGACATACATGTAACATACCTATCTGAAGGGGCTGGAGCACAAGGGGGGTGAGGAGCAGCTGAGGGACCTGGGCTTGTGGAGCCTGGAGAGAAGGAGGCTCAGGGGAGCCCTTCTGGCTCTGGCAGCTCCTGACCGGCGGCTGGGGCGAGGGGAGTCGAGATCTGCCCNGGAGCCAGGGGAGTCGAGCTCTGCTCCCAAGGGACAGGACAAGAGGAAGTGGCCTTAAGTTGCAGCAGGAGAGGTTTAGGTTGGAGCTGAGGAACAATCTCTTCCACTCCAGGGTTGTCCAGGGCTGTCCCAGGCTGCCCAGGGCAGTCCCCATGACCCCTGGAGGGGTTTCCAAGCGCCCCGTGGAGCTGTGGTGCTGAGGGCCAGGGGTCAGTGGTGCCCTGGCAGTGCTGGGACAACAGTTGGACTGGATGATCTGAAGGCCCAACACCTCATTTCATCACCCGGCACGACCACTGGAGGAGTATCAACCCAGGACACAGCCTCTACTGCTGCTCAGGGTTAGTAGCACTGATCTGACTGCAGCTTACCTGGAATCTCNTACCTGGAGTCTCAGTTCCTATTCATCACTTGTCCAACTACCCAGGTGGCTCAGCAGTCAGAGGAATACCTCGTGAGGCCAGAGGAAGGCAAGGCTCAGCGTGGCAGGGAAATGCAGCTCCTGGGAAGCCCGAGCCACTGAGAAGGCTGGGCAAGAAACCTCAGACAACTTCTCTTTATGCCCATTGAACAGCCAGGGCTCAGCTTCCCTGAGCAGTGCACACAGAGAAGAAAACAAACCCTTTTTTCACTTTAGTACAAGCAGAAGAGCGGGGAGAGGATAAGTACAGAGGGATCTAACGGGATTCAACTGAGATTTGAGAATGAGCTGGCCAAATTTTTATTTTTTTCTTCCCCAGAAGAGACTGCAAACCACACTGTGGTCTACATAATGAACTAGCTTGGCTTTTTCCCCCCAGCTGCTTCAGGATCTAACCAGCCACCCCAGCTGAGGCCGTGGGGTTTTGGAAGGCTTACACAAGTGCCAACATCTGCTTCTACTCCCATCAATGTCAGACTTGTCAGAGCACGAAACTGCACCAGAAAAACAATCCCTGTCATAGAAAAATAAACTCTGCTTCCACCCATATCCCCCGAAGAACCAAGCATAGCAGAGCCATTACATTACCAATTTCTATTCCAAACTAAAATTTATTTCCCCAAAAATACATATATTTATGTATGTACACATTTCTAGATATATTTACCCACTGCTGCACACATCCTATTGGCCTGCAGTGCACCTGCATCCTCATGTTCTCCGTGGCCTGGTTTGCCTCTCCTGGCCAAACAGCCAGCGTAAAGCCCAACCATAAAAACTAAGCCTTACACCAAGTTACAAGGTGACAAATTAAGCCAGGAACATTTTGGCAGCTCTTAACAGTAAATGCTTTTTAATTTCTCAGCAACTTCTTCCCACAGTTCTGCTGGTCTCTTCACTATCCTGAAGGCTCAGGCGAGCACACTGATTTATACAGTAAATGAACATTAAGCAAATCTTAAAAACTGTGTTTTAAAGCAAATCATTAAAAAATAGAATATATTCCCCAGCACAGAAGCATGGACCTATGGGAATCCTGGAGAAGTCTGTTGTTGCACTCCAGTTAGCTAACTGTGCTCAGAGAGCAAACCAGGAGATTGTCATTGTGCTCAGAGAGCCCAGTAACTACAGACACTTGGGCATCTGCTGTGCAGAGTGACAGGGAGAAGGTACCTATTGATACAGTAACAAAAGAGACACCTTTACCATGAACACTCAAGATAATAGTTCTTCAGTTAGACAGCAGGATGACACATAGCTATTTTAGAGTAAATATTCACCAACTGTTGCTTTCTCTCCCCTACAGAAAGTGCATTTTGGTTTAAAAAGTAAATAATTCTGCTCTACCCTTGCAAGTACAGCTCCTCTCTGGAAAAGGAAGATTTCCCTCTAAGAGGATAGGATCACCAGAGAGATCACCCAGCAGCAGAACAATCCCAGTGGCTAATTCAGCCCGTAACACACCAGCAGTTTGTAACAGAAACCTCCTGTCACAGCTCCCAAGAACCTCATCTGCAGGCACAGTTTTCAAAGACATCTTAGTGCCTCAGGTCAATTCTTCCACCACGAGATTGATTTCTCTCAGGAAACGCCAGATGCTGACAAGGACAAACGCTCCGGTGCTGCAGTGACGCTCCGAATGTTCTACAGCAAGGTCTGAAGGAAAAGCTTGAGCCTCTCTTCACCATTTCCTGCACATCTCCTCCCCCTGCCTGGCCGTGTCCACTGGTGGGCTTCGGTTTATCCTCCTCACGTATGTTTACATGCCTCCCTCAAACGGGACCAAAACTGTTATTGCTCAGCATTGCTGATGTCTCAACACACCGAGCTGCTGGAGTTTATTACTGGAAGATTGAGGAGACCCAAAAGAATAATATTAATACAAGCAGAGCTTTCCACTCGGATGTGAGCTGCGCCGAGCGCAGATGAGAAACAATAAACCGTGTTTGCAGGGCGCAGAGCCAGAAAGAAGAGGTGAACAAACTCACATGGGAATGATTATTCGGCTACATCTAATAAAATAATGAATATATTAAATCTTCTGCTCCACACTTAACAGCCTTGCAGACTTCTGACAGAGTACACAAGCCAGGCTGCTTCTCACCACTCTGATGGTAACAGGGGGATGAAGAATCACAGAGAAGCAGAAGAAGAAAAATACTTTAACTAACCAAGCAGTAATTTGTTCTCAGTGAGAGGCTCTTTAATTCCAACATAAACCAAAGAACCTAAATAAATCTCACATGTAATAGACATGTTTCCAGTGTAGGGAAACCAGAAAAGCATTTCCCATGTCGACCCACACCAGCAAAGTGACTTCCTCCTTAGAACAGGATCATAGAATCATTCTGGTTGGAATAGATGGGAGAGATCAAAGTCCAACCATCCCCCAGCGCTGCCAGGGCACCACTGACCCCTGGCCCTCAGCACCACAGCTCCACGGGGGGCTTGGAAACCCCTCCAGGGGTCACGGGGACTCCCCCCCTGCCCTGGGCAGCCTGGGACAGCCCTGGAGGGGAAGAAATTGTTCCTCAGGTCCAAAGATTGCCTCCTGCATAGCACTGCTACACAAGGGCACATAGACCTCGCTACAGACCATACACATCAAGAAAGATTACACAGAATCATCTAGATTGTAAAAGACCCATGGGATCATCGTGTCCAACCTTTCACCCTACTCTACAAGTTCACCCCTAGACCATATCCCCCAACACTACATCGAAGGGAATTAGAATTACATTCTGTAATTCCACAGGAAAAGAAAACCCACTGAAACCCCAGGGCTTTTTTCATTTCTCTGAGTGAATACTCTGCTCCCATGAACTGCAGTGATAACTGCAGGTACTCCGTGCACATTGTTCAGAGAACTCAGCACCTTCAGCTTCTCAACCATAAAGAAACCTGGTTTCTGCCACAAGGAGCTCCTCTGACAGTGTTGCAGTGTTCCTGGAAGCCTCTTAACTTTCGTTTGAACTTCGACCCCTCAGGCTGCCTCTACTTTAACAAGACATCCTGGAAAACAGGCTAAGGTTGGGAGAGAGGCAGAGCCAGTGCTGGGACCCCAGATCGTTGGCAGGGAGGTCACCTGGGACGAGCCTTAGTCCAGTGCCAGGACCTGCACGCTCATTAGCGGCCAGAAAACCTTCCAGTTCAGCTCCCCCCAGGAGGAACTCGGGCTGTGTGCCACAAGACCACCTCAGGATGTGAACTAAGGAAGCTGGGATAGTGTTTGTGTCTCAAAAGATACAAACTCCCTTTCTCCTTATGATTTATTTACACCATCTTGATCCAAAGTGCAAAGACTTCTTACTCGTTTCAATATTTGGACGCAACTTGACAGATGTAAAGTCTGCTCTTTAGAAGGAGCTGAGCACTCACTGCTGGAACACCAGTATCTGTTATGTCTAAAGCTGTAGAGTCCAAAATTAAAGCTATTACAAATTCCTGGAATTTGCTGAAAGACCCAAGACTGACACACGCCAAAAGTATTGGGAAGCATTCCCTTAGGAGAGGTTTACTTTTTTTTTTACAATAGGTAAAAATCTTTTACTTCCTTCCATTTAACAGCAACACAATTGCACAGCCACTCTCAAACATGAATGCTAAACTTTAAAAGAAAAAAAGAGGAAAACACATTGGACCATTTACCATTTTTCATGGTTCTGCTGAGGATAAGCATATGGAGAAAATAAGCTACTCTGTAGATCTTATTTCACTCCAGTGTCTGTGCTTTTATTCTCCCTGTCACAGCCAAGTTGAGAATTTCCTCTTTCATGATAATAAGCAGAAAGTTCACAGATCTCAAGGCAGCAAGGCAGGAAGTTTGCAGCTTGAAGGATTTCCCCCTCTTCAATGGGACAGGAGAGAAAAGTTTGAGGGGGCTACTGCGAAATCTTTGGCAAACTTAAGCAGCTTCTCAGCAGTTATCGGTATCTCGAGGGGTCAGACTTTTCAGTGGTGCCCAGTGACAGGACAAGGGGCATCAACCGGAACCCGGGAGGTTCCATCTGAGCAGGAGGAGCAAGTTCTTTGGTGTGAGGGTGTGGGAGCCTGGCCCGGGCTGCCCAGAGATGCTGTGGAGTCTCCTGCTCTGGAGAGATTCCCAACCCCCCTGGACCCTCTGCTCTGGGTGACCCTGCTGGATGGAGCAGGGGGGAGGCACCAGAGCATCCCCAGAGGGCCCTTCTGACCCCCACTGTGCTGGGATTCTGTGCCATTTGGACATATTTATCTCAACAGGGTCCTAAAGTGATGCTACTGAGACCACACGCAAATGAAACACTGCCCAAGTCTGTTGTGCAATAATTTGTCACTTTGGCTTTTGGGGAGAGCGAAAACTCCTGCCTGGCTGCCCTCACCGGGCACAAATAATCCCAGTAACAGATGTGGAAGGAAGGTCACACTGCTGCGGCACTGCTCTC
>VWZY01004647.1:234435-253562 GCA_013399075.1 Chloroceryle aenea
ACTGTCTTGGTGGAAAGAGGAATTGCCATTATACAGGGGAGGAAAGTTTTAGAGGCTTCGCCGTGCTCTGGGATGAGCGAGGGTTTGTGTTTTCCTACAGGGGACAGTTTAATGGGAAAAACCTCTTCCCCTCCAGGGCTGTCCCAGGCTGCCCAGGGCAGGGGTGGAGTCCCCGTGACCCCTGGAGGGGTTTCCAAGCCCCCCGTGGAGCTGTGGTGCTGAGGGCCAGGGGTCAGTGGTGCCCTGGCAGCGCTGGGTTAGTGCTTGGACTCCGTGATCTTGAAGGGCTCTTCCAACCCAAGTGGTGCTATGGTTGTGTGAACTCAGAATTGTTCTTGTGAGAAGCTGAGCGATGCTGGTCTCACTGCATGCATAAAAAGCTCAACCAACGAGGGAAAATTATTAACTGAGAGCAGTATCCCAGCCAGCATGCTAGGGGCTAGGAGGGACCTCTGGACATCATCTCATCCAACCTCCCGGCTAAAGCAGAGGGAAAAAAAAAATAAACCCCCCTCCTTCTTGTCGTGTTTGGATACTGGAGAGACACTGGCTTTCCCGCAGCCCTCGAGAACCTCTCCTGTTCTCCACGGCCTTTCAAAGATGATGGAGAGCTGCTTATCAAGTGAAGCCTCTTACATGTATTTCCAACTAGACTTTTTTGACTCCCCCTCTATTTTTTTCCCCCCATTTGAAGTTCAGATTGGTGTTGGAAAGGGGAAGATTTAGGATGCAGATGGAAAGTCAAATACAGGAGGATTAGAAGCCAGTGGCACCTCCACATGCAGTAAGAAATCCTCCCTATAATCAAGTTGGTTCCAACTGATAAAATGCACGTAGACACCAGTGCTGCCCCGCTGCTCGTTTATGTGGTTGCCGGTTTTGTTCAAGTTTTAAAATTTGTTGTCTTGTTTAAGCACTTTACGTGCCCTGGGTGATGTGTGAAGGACCCACCCAAACTCTCCCTCTTGGTCCCTGTCCTGGAAGCTTTTGCACTGAGTCTAGTCCAGAAAAATGAGAGTTGGCTCATCAGCTTCCCGAATTTGGGTGAGCACAACAAAAATCACTACTCAAAAAAGAAAAAAAAAAAAAAAAGCTAGAGTTCATTGTAAAAGCTCTTGGTGAATAGGCAGTTGTAGCAGGGGGCCAAGATACATTTACAAGCCTTGCTGAGAAATGTGGTCATATTTGTAACTGAAACCCGAATGTGCACCACATGTGTAACGCAAACTGGAAAAAGAACCTGATATTTCCCCCACTCTACTAAACTTTTCCATTTCCACTATCCTGGCATTATTTGCGTCAAGAGAAGATGATGGTTTGAAGTAGAATGAAGGTTTCTTCAGAATTACAAGTGTCTCTTGTCCTGAGGCATGCGTCACCAGCCCAGTGGCCCGGGCAGGATCAGTTCCTCTCCTCTGGGAGTCTCAGCAAGAGGCAGCAGGTCTCACACCCGCAGCTCCTGCAGAGACCGAGCAGCAGGTATTTGCCTTCCTCCAAACCGCCACTCTTCTGTGGGTCGCGGTGCTGCCGGGAGCTGCCCTTCTCTTGGTCCGGCGAAGGTTTATGTGCGTGTTTACACGGCGGTGTAACCACCGTGTGAAGCTACCTGGGAGCGGAGCTGAGGTGGGTAACAAGAAATCTGCAACCAGTCAGAAATCTCCTGTGATGCAGAATATCAACGGCTGCAGCCACTGGGACATCACACCCTGCAAAGCGCATAAGCCAGAGAAGCCCAGATACCAGATCCGAGAGCATTCAGCAAATTTCAGCTATTTTAATGCCCGTTAATATCCCCACATACCACAGCTAAGTGCCTCTGATCCCGCGCTACCTTACACACAATAGCTGGCAATTGTTCTGTCGCAGGGAGAAAACACGGGGGGTGATGAAAACGAGCTGCTGGGGGAACCGGGAATGGTGAGGGAGGATTCTCCTGGGCTATGTCCCTCTGCAGAGCCTTTCCAAAGGGGGCTGATCGATCTGCTTTGCTGGGTGAGCAGCGTTCCTGCTCGGGCTGCGCAGCTCTCCGTCCCAGCCCCCAAGTCAAAATGAAATGTCAGACAAACGGCGGGCAGAAAATCCCTCTGGGAAGTGCACTGCCAGTCAGTGCTCTCCATTCAGAAGAAAACCTCACTTGGTGCTTCTCTGGATGGTGTCAGGGAGCTTCTGAAGGGTGAAAAGCTGTGAGTGCTCTGGCACAAACCATTCCCACAGTCCTCTTTCCAACTGTTCTGTAATCAGGGCATCACTGAGAGGTAAGAAGAGCCTAGATCAGGGAAATCCCTGGCTCTGGGACCTCCAAACCCATTCTTATCCCAACACTGCAACTCCAGTTTTGTGCTTTCTCATCACCCGATACTCCCCCTGCACAACATCATTTGTCTTCTCCTAGAGGAAAAAAAAATCACTGCCAAGTTTTTATTCTTTTTCTCCTCCCAAGTCCAGGTATGATAAATTTCCTTTTAAAAGCCTCTCTGCCCTCCTCATTATAAATGAGAAATATGAAGTGTTTCAGTTGCTCCTTCCCTTTTTACTGTATTGGGGTTTTTTTCCTTAAAACACTTGGAACATCAGTGCATATCCACGTTACCCAGGCAAAGATGGGAATGCTGGGCAGGGAGGCTCCCCTGTTCTCTGTGGGTGAACTGGTATCACCAGATGTGACTGATGGGCTTCCAGTAAGAATGATTCTTTGGAAGTGTAAACCCAGTTGCAGTAACCATTTACACCTTCCTGCTTTTGGAAGGTACGAGTGGGAATGGAGGATATCGTTAAAGAACCTCCATCTTCAGGCTTTCTTCTTCCAGTCCAGCAATTATGTTCTGAAGAAAACAGGTTACATTTAAGGAGTACTGAGAGATCTCATTAAAAGAAGGGGAATTCATCTTATCAGATCTGTTCACATATCACCCACAAACAGGTGGGAAGACTCGGGTGTATTTACGGTGAAGTGACATCAACTGAGGAAAGGAAACACGGCGCTTTAAAGGTTTATTCTGTGGGTAATGGAGCCACCAGAGTTCAGTTACCTTGTCAGAGTTAATCAGGTACAGTCTTAATGATGAAGTAGCCAGTAGCTGGCCAGTAAAAATGCTAAATAATCATTCCTTTAAAACATAAACAGGAAAACAACAACAAAAGGACTTTATGGAGGAGGAAAATGCAGGGATCTCCCTGGGAGGACCAGTTTTGCAGCAGCCAATGGAAAACATAACTATTAGGGTGTGTTTAGCAACTGATGGTCCCTCTGCCCCACTGGAAAACATTACAGTTTTCAGGAGGAAAAAACCCAACACAAACTTCAGGCAAACAAAGAAGGAATTTGTAAATTAGTTGTTGTTGAAAGAACTTTGCCGCCTACAAGAAAATAAAGGGACAAATTTAAGGTAATATTTTAAAAGTTATCAAGTTGCACAGGGTATTTATTTTTAAACTGCATGGCTATAAAACACCAGATGTTGTACCATGAGGTAATGTCAGAAGACGACCAGAATCTGTTGTCTGAGAGGACCGGGCAGATGCTCGCTGTTAGCGGTGACGTCTTGCTCCTAAGACAAGAAAGTTTGATTCCAGTTCAAGGCCACCAAATGCCCTTGGTGTCATGCAAGGCTCGTAGCCATTGCCTGGGGTTTAAGCTTAATTATTACTCATGTGAAACAGAGGAGGGGGAGTTTAAAATTAGAGCTGATGGTGGAAGAAGTAAGAGGTATTTTATCATAGGGATTAACCAAAGGAAAGGTTGCCTGTTGGCTGAGCCCAGCAGCCAAAGCTTTTGCTGGTTTAGCAACACCTTCTCTTGACACAGAGCTTGGGTTGCTCCACTCTGTTCTACAAAAGAAAACCAGCAAAGAGATGAATTTTTCATTTGAGATGGAAACCCCAAGATTCTGATACAAAGGCAAAGTATCACCTCATATATTGTGCTGCTTCTTGCATAGTCTTAAGTTTTTGGCAGCGTATTCACAGCCGTGTAGCGTGCCAGCTCCATTTTCCAGGAAACCTTATATAAGGAGAGCTGGGCACAAAGAGGAGAACAAGAAAGAAGCTGCATAAATATGGAGTTGACAATTTAATGGTTTTGTACAGCTCTAAATTTGTGTGGTATTAAGTCAGATATCAAGTGAAGCTCCCTGTGCACTTATTTTGCACATCACAGAACACAGTGCGCACAGATGTGCGGGAGATTCTGCACACAGACCGAGGTAATTGCAAATGGAAATTCATTCACTTTATGGATTTCTCAATGTACAATATAAAAAATAATTTGACTTGTAAGAGCACATTCATCTAAAAGTAGCAAATGTGATTTTAGCTGGATTTGTAAAAACCCTCTAACAACAAAAACCAAACAGCCACACATCTGGGTTCTGAGTTTAGTGCTTGGTGGAGATGAACAGTTGCTGACCATTTAGAAGAGAAAACCCTTCAGTTTATAGTTGTGCTAAATCCCATCCCTGCAGGCACACCAGAGCAGCTGTCCTAGGGCGTGCAGAATCTGAAATACTGAGCACAGGTTTCAAACTGTGTGCTCAGGACCATACAAATATCATGTGAAATTTCATCTCATTCGAGTTTCTTCCAGTCAGATTGAGCAACATCCTATTTATCTGCCCAAAACTCAGCAGAATTAAACAGACCAACTGAATCTGTCCCTTCCCCCTGTCCAGCGTTTCACCTTTAGATGGGGACCAACATTAGAGGCTCTCTGAAGAGCAGCAGCAGGTTTTTTAGTGAAAATGCTGCCTGGGGGACATATCTTGGCAAGCAGCAGCTCCCTGATGGAGATCGCATTTGGCATCAGAAGTCCTTCCACGGGTGGATGATGTTCCTACTTTCTCAGCTGCTGTTTTTCAAAGGCCCTTTCCTTTGGCTGGCTGTGCAGGTGCTGAGCTGAGATTGCAGCCTGCTGGGTAAAATCCTGCTCTCTCCTCATGCTGCCTCCCAGTTCTCACCCCCTTTCTGCTTCGTAATCCTCCTGCCTTCCAGTTCTCACCCCCTTTCTGCTTCATCATCCTCCTGGCTCACCATCCCCAGTCTCCAGAACCACTCTGGGCAGGGACCCCCTGCCTCAGCAGGTAACTCCGAGCCTTTGTTGTCATGTCTCTGCAGTATCATCAAGTACCAGTAGTTCTGGATCCAACACTGGTCCTTTGGACTGAGGATCCAGCTCCTGTGATAAATTCCAGTCTCGCACAGGGGAATAGCAGCATAAGAATCTGCTGTTAATATGAGTGCCTTTGGTTGAGGGGCTTGTTTTCAGTGGGGCAGAAGGCAACAAATGCTGGTTTAAGGAGCCAACAGCAGCTAGCTTCAGCTTCTTGTTAATTTTTGTGAATTATTGTAGCAGGGAAGAACCTAAATTGCATTTACCAAATCTCTTTATATCCCAATAATAATTCTCCCAATACTATCTCTGATAATCCAAATAAATTGGTAGTTTCCTTCAAGTTTCAACAGAAAAAACTCCATTTCTTAACATGTGGAGTTGATCTGAGCAAGACTGAGAAGCAGCTGAGTGCAGGACTCTGCTGACAGCCTCTGAACTTGGCATCTTGTTCTTCTGGATCCCTTTGGATTTCCTTGGTTTCAGTAGTTTTCTGGATGCACAGGCTGGGAATTGCAGGTGATAGAGGCAGGTAAGCAGGAGGCCATAAGCTCCAACAGACTTTATCTGCCCTCTGCTTTCAGCCCGGGGTAGCTCACATGCTGGGTGGAATGGCTAGCAGTGTCCTCTCTCACCCAACACTCCAGGATCAGTTTTATCCACTCACACTACTCCGTGCATCCCGTTTCTGGACTGGGAAAGGCACCCAGTACACCTCCAGCGCTGCTCGGTTGGGGCAAGCACAAAGGCAACTGTCTTTCCTGCTATGAGCAGCATGATGTCATTCCATAAGGTAGACTAAACAATCTGTCTTTTTTCAGATAAAAACTATAAAACCTTTAGAAACATTTACGGTATCAGGTGTCTGATGAAAATTACAGTAATAAATCTGAGATGATTTAGAAACCCTATTCCCAGGACAATTACAGAACGCCCCGAGGCGCTCGCTGTCTGCCTGCTGTTCAGCAGGACATGTCTGCACCGTGCTTCATAAATCCAGCTTTTGCTGCACAGAGCATGTTCTTCTAAGAACACAGCAGTGAGTCGTCTAGAGCAGAACAAATGGCCCAATCTCACCCAGAGTCTGGTCTTTCAGGGGCACGTAACCCCGGCAGAAGATCTCTGCAGTTGTGCTGGTTGGTTGGTAGCAAACCACAGCCCAGATGGGTGTTTCACAAATAATCGGGGCTCTAAGTGCTTCTGAAATCAAGTGATAAGCAAAGGCACATCTCAGGAAATCAGCTGTGGGTTATTGTGGCCTGCTCACTGCCGCAGACACCCCACAGCTCCCGCACGGAGGATGGGACTGGTGGGATGTGCCGGGCTTTGGCCACAGGCTGGTCCCTCACCTTCCACACCTGCTCCCAGCAGAAGAGCCAAAGTCACACATCTCATCCAGCGGGAAGAGCCTGAGCCAGAGCCCACTCGTAACCACATCTTGAACTCTGAAATCAGAGCGGCTGCTTTGCCAGCCCCGGTTTCGGGAGGGCAGCCAAGGTACCGCAGGGCGGCTGGGGTGGAGCTGCAGCAGTGGAACTGGAGTGCGGCCAAAAATGAACGCTCCTTAATTGGGGGAAGAGCTGATTACCGGGCAAATGGATGAGAGTCACACAACTTCCAGTTCAGAGCATTAAGCCTTTTTTTACCTGGCTGGAAGCAAAAACCTTGCCACATAAGAGCTGTGGGTTGTTTCTGTTTAGCAGAGCTCCCTAAAAAGCAGATAACAGTTCTTTTCTTGGTGCTGTAAGGGACTCCCAAACCTTGCACATTAATTCTACGCTCAAATAATATTTTTCCAAGTCACTCCTTTCCTTCAAGCTTATAGCTTTGTTGGTCTTCTAAAAATAAAGTAACCCTGCCACATTATTTTCTATTTATTTATCTGTTGAATTGCTGAGGGAAAATGGAGAGACTGAGTCAGGAACCTGAATAACTCTGGGTAGTACTGGCGCAGGAAGTTCACGCTGGATGGTTGATGGTAAACAAGCTGTTTTCTCCCAAAGTTGCATAACTTTCCTAAGTGAATGAAACCGTAATGCATTTCAATGGATGTGTGACCAGACTCTCCCTACCTCGCCCCACACTTCTGCACAAATACTTGCACTACCTCGCCATAAACCGACTGCGCTAACTGAAATAAGAAACTCCATGCTCCTGTCTTAGAAACATTTCCCCCTAAATGAAGTCACACTGGTAACAGATTCTGAGCCCAGATAAGACCAAAGCATTTGTAGTAAGGTAAACTATGGAAAGGGTCTTTTTTTTTGTCTTTTAAATTGGTGAGACAGATTTTAAACCTGTTGTTAAAAACCCCAACCTGCTGGGTATGCCAGGGATCCCAGTGCCTCGCAGGAGAATGGGAATGTTTTCTGCTGTCCTTGTGGGCTATCAATCACAGGACCCATAAACAAAGAGTCAGTAGAGAGTCCTCCAGGCATGAGACATCTGGTTCTTTGGCAGCCTGCACAGAGTTTCTCTTGCCAGCTTTAACCTGGGCCTTTGCATTGGCCACATGCGGTAGCTGAGGCTGGGCTCTCTGGACTGCCATGTGTGCCTGGCTGCTGGGGCTGTACCCGTTAGCCTTGTTCCTCTCCCTCCTCTCGAGATCATCACCACACTGGTAAAACTTTGCACTCAGCCCTAGTATTTAAGGTTTACAGCCTTGCTCTTCCGAGCCTCTAAATACGCACTGGTTATGATGGGATAAAATTGCAGTGCTACGAGAATGATGACTCTGCATAGTCCTGGGCTTCCCCCGAGATTCTGTGCTTGCAGACATTCCAGAGAAACAATAAGATTTCCCATCTGTAGAAGACCATTAATGCATCCATAGGCTGGTCAGAATCTTCTCGATCTCTTACTGAACTGAGTCTGAAGTTTATAAACTAGTCTCTAGCTTGGTGTCAGGCTGTTATCAGAAATCTATTACCAGAGGATGCCAGCTGGAAGAACTGTTAGTTATGAAAATGAGTCTAGGAGCAAACTGCACACAGACCCTCTTCCCCAGTTGTATTTGCTATAAAGATGCAAACCCTTTGATCTTTATGCCCACCTCACCGACTGGCCACCTTGTCATGTCCCATTTTCTCCTTTACATCTGTTCCTGCTGAGCCCTGCCCCGAGCCTTTCCCTCACCACCTCCATCTCCTTCAGTGCCCCCCCTGCTCTCGTGATAACGATGCTCTCCTCTCCAATTTAGAAATTGCTGCCGCCACCGAAGCTTCGGGCAGCGATGGGCCACACATGGATTGTGAATCTTTCCGAGGCCGCTCTGAGAGGCACCGCAGTGTGGTGTTACTCAGTGTGCCGTTACTCAGTGTGGTGGTACTCAGTGTGCTGTTACTCAGTGTGCTGTTACTCAGTGTGCTACCAAGCTGACTGGAAATCCATTCGTTGCACTTATAATACTGGTATCAAAGGGAGCATAAGTAAGAGGCTTCTGCTTCTTCACCTGCTTTGACTGTGAATGACAGTGGGACGGGGAGGTCAGCAGCTGCCTGCTCCTTAGAGGACACCCAAAGGCAAGTTTTAAGTGTTGCCTATGAACCGTGAGCATTCAGGAGCCTCACGGCATCAGGAATCTCTTCACTTTCACACCCAGCGTGGCAGCAGGTGGCAAGGTAGCAGCCCCCCTGCTCTCCCAGAACCAGGCAGGGATCTGGTGCACTCTGTATCACGCTGGGTTTATCTGGCAGTTGACCTTCAGAGTCAATGGGAAACAAAACCCCGGAGCGTATAAAGAGCCTCTAGAAAAAAAAATCTATCAAATCACTTAATAAAATCCATCACTTTTGGCTCAAAGTACTTCCTAATTTAAGGCTGACATTTCTCTTACTCAAAAACAGCCAAACATAAATACTGAAAAGAGGGAAGAAGCTGGAAGCATCACAATTAGTAGTTAAACTTTTACAGCACTTTATTTTAAGGTTAGGCTAATGGCACGAGAGTCTGGAATCTGTAAGGACAGAGAACTTGTGGTTTTGCAAGAGATCACTGGAAAGCTACATTCGTGCATAGAGGGATTATTAAAATATTTCATGGAGGGGTTTTGAAGAAGAGTGCTCTGGCTTCACTGGCACTGGCTTCGAGCTGTAATATTTCACCAAAGAGGGAAATGTGGAACTGAGCCTCTCAAAGAGTCTGATGGGGAACTGAGAAAGCTTATTTGACACATTTAAGTATAGACTGACCTTAATAGCATTCAGCTCTCAACACTTGGGTAACGTAGTGGCCCCGTGGGCAGAAAACATCTGTCAAGTAGAGCTGGTAAAAACAAAAGTTACTCTGGGTAGTTTTTGATTAAATTGGCCTTGAACAGAATAGAAATGTCAAGAGTTTTTCCAGGCGTTCGCTGACCCCCAAAAGAGGCAGCAGAGGCATTTAAGATGTATTTCAGTAAAAATCTCCTGGAAGCTAAATAGATTAACCTCCTCATTATTATTTCTCTGGGAATACATAGATTTCCTGAGTAGCTATTGGCAGAAGTGCACTTCTGAGCTGAATTTAAATGGTTCTGCAGCTTCTGCCCCTCTTCCAGCCCTAGCACCTAAAGAATAAGGTGTCTGAACACCACGGCCACTAACTTCTGTGAGCTGGGGGCACAGTGGGGAGCAGCGATCCACGATTCCCTGCTTTGTACATTCTCTAGAAGCTTTGCTCGGCCACTGGCTGCTTCTCCAGGAGAAAACCTTCCCGTTGCAGCCAGATCTGTATTGCCTAAACATGAAGCCACTGCCTGCTCTGGACCAGAAGGGCATTTAAACTGCCAACAACTTTACCTCCACAGTTAGGCCCCAGGTGTCTCCGGTGCTCCCTTCAGTCAGGAGGGATTTTGTACAGCACGGACACAGCATTAATCCAGCCGAGAAAAATTGTCTCGAGCAGCCTATGAAAATGACAAGAGAGAATTGTCTCTGGGGCTGGTGCAGCTGCCTTACAGCAACCGGCTTCGGAGAGTAAATCATTCCATTGCCACTGAAATATTCATGTCCCTCCCCTAAGCCTTCAGATTGACTTTGGGTTTTAAATAGTACCCTGCGTTTGGCGTGCTTTGGTTGCCCGGTGCTGGGACAGCAGCTCGGTTGTGTGTAAGACGCTCGGGCCCGGTTTGGGCCGCGAGGAGCAGAAGGAAGAAGAGAGGTGGCTGTGGAGAACACGGGTGAAAGGACAGTTGGGTTGTGTCTGTGCACCGAGGCCGACTGGAAAGGTTCAGCCCCATCCGCTCCTGTTTGTGTGACTCCTCAGTGGGGCTGCACTGCAGGCCTGTGAACGACTGCAGGGGGGTGCAAATTTAGCATCCTGAGGTCCTTTTTATCAAGAGACGCAGTCAAGTACGTGCAAGAGCCGTGACACACGTATCACACCACTCTTAGGGCTACAGGCTGCCTGTCAGGGCCCCTTACCAGAAAATACTAAACCCCACTTCTAAACCAGCAAAACCTCTGCCTTCCCTAAAAAATAACCAAACAAAATCCAGCGTGTTCAAAATCAGTGTGGACAGAGGAGTCTGGGGGAACTTAACATGCTGCAGACCTCTCAACACGATAGCATTTCACACCAGAAAGCCTTTTTTCACTCCATCAATATTTTCATCTTCCTTGCTGTAACTTGCATAAATGAATAAATACATAGAAAACACTAATGATGAGCCTTAAATTAAAACTAAGCTCACCATCTTGACGTTCACATTTTAAAATATGCATGAGGCAATTCCTCTGATCTCTTTTTTATTTTCCATGCACTTAAACTCACACGCTCACCAGTTATTTGTGCTTCCAAGCCAAGTACAGCAATGAGCACAGACCCCTTCCTGCTACCGCTGAAAGCCTGCGAGCTCGGGGACCAAGGCCTTAAACTGAGCTCCAGAGATTGCTGACCAGGAATGACCAGATCCATCCTGACTGACTCCCACTCAGCAACAGGAACTGCTTCGTGCTCTTATCCCTCATGCTCCATGCCTTGAGTTGTCGTTAAGGAAAGCTTCTTTGTGTTTTTATGTGTATCTCAAACCTATTTTCTCAAGTTACTTATTCAAGGAAGGTTGTAGACACATTAGAAAAACCTGATGAACTGAATTAGAGTGGGATGAAATGCAGTAGTTCACACATGCAGGAATTTCTCCTGTAACTGATGTCTTGGTTAATGGATCCCCCCATATTCTCTGCAGTCTCCATAGCTCGTGGCACAGGCAGTGGTCACTGAATGAAGGCTCAGCTTGTTTCCTGTTCACAAAGTTACGCTCAGCAAGATCTGCTCAAGCAAGCACTTCACGTGAGCTGGTGTTATCTAGAACCTTCTGCACGTGAGCAGCTGTTTACTGCACAAGGTGCCAGCTTTAGAGGACAGAGTGAAAGCCCAGCCCGGGGGGAAGGTCTCTGTGCCTCTGAAGTCAAGGCCCCTCCTTTGCACCCGAGAGCACCGGGCTCTTCGAAGCCCACTGAGTGTTTAAGCCTACGGCAGCAACCTGTCTCCCTAACCCTGTCCCCACAGACAGATTGCTTTGGCAAAGGGACAACAGTTCCATGTGGTGGCAGATACTCAGTAGGGACCATGTCAGCCTGAACCCTTCAAAGGAGAGGGACCAAACAAAAGCCTTTACACAGACAGGGGTCCAGCTGACACCCTGACCTGCAGAGCAGATCCCCTGATGGGAGCACATCCTGCGGGGAGCCAGTTTAGCAGCAGAGCTGCAGCTCATTGCAGATGCTGGAAAGGAGCAGCACCAGCACAGTAGGGATCTGAGCCTCTTTACTGCTGCAGGGAGCCTTCAAATGACGATTCAATGTTCTGTTCTTGGCAGGGATCAAGTCATACGAGTTGTTCCTGAGAGCGAGAGGGAAACACAGATCCTGAGGGCTGCATTTCACAGGCTCAAGGTGAGTGTCATGATTTTCATCTTCGTTTTCTGATCTTGGTTGAAGACCTTGGTGGGTTAACTGATACACCTTCCATTGGGTGCTTTACTTCCAGCTATTTTATATTCACAAAGCAGCTTTTGCCCATTAAATTCCTAATCCCCCTAATAAAATGGCATAGGGATGGGATCCATCAAGCCTGACCTTCTTAACAAGAAACACTTACTGCCTTAAAATAATATAGGTCCCACCCTTGCACATTTGCTCTTTTGCTCTTCCATTTCTTTCTAGTGTACATAGTCACATGCTTTATTATCTGGTTTTATTTAAAATACTGAGTTAAGTCAAGATGTGAACACACAGGAATAGGAAAAAGGAAGTTGCTTCAGTTTGAGAACCTCTGGCAGAGTAACTTTCTAGAGACAGAGGAGCGTGTCTGTGAGACTCACTAGCCAGGCAAACACTTTCTTCCTTGGTCTGTTCTCACAGGTATTGTGCTTTGCCCTGAGAGGTGGTGGCTGCCCCATCCCTGGCCCCATCCCAGGGGAGGTGGCCGGGGCTCTGAGCACCCTGCTCTGAGTGCAGATGGCCCTGCTCCCTGCAGGGGTTGGACTGGATGAGCTTTCAGGGTCCCTTCCCACCCAAACCAGTCTGGGATTCTGTGATATAAACAATTAGCAGTGAGCCCCAAAAAGGCTCACCAGAGCAGGACTGGGGCACCAACCACTTGATTACTATGTTGAGTTTGTTCCAGAAGTGGAATGCAAGTCCCAGGCTCTGCCACTTCCCCCGCATTGGCTCATACTCTGCTTGAGCCTGGCAAGCAGCAGTTGACTCTTCCCTGTACCCACAAAGGTAAAACGAGTTTGATGGGCAGCCTCGGGCACAGGGTAGAACCATTTGGCACAGCAAACTCAAGCCTTCATTTGTGTCTGGCTGAAGAGAGCCAAACCTTTTGCCATTCTGTGACATAGAGTTTTGGGTCACAGCAGGACACGGTGGTACTGAAGTGATGGGAGCATGTGCACAACACCCCATGGCTGCTCACTGCCATCAGCTCCAGCAAAGAATGAGGCAGTTTGCAATGCATCTGTCTGCTGGTGGAACCTCACGTAGACGGTCTCACTGAGGCAATGGCTGCAGGCTTGTGTAATTTTCTAGTCTGGTAGTTAACATCCAGGATACAAGCAAATCAAACCTCAGTGTGCACAGAAAAGCAAACAAAATTAAGATCTTACACCCTCCTGAAAAGCATTCCATGCTCCAGTTACAACCAAGCTTCCTCACAGCATTTAATTGGGCAGAGCCACCTTGGGTGCCTCAGCTGAGGAGAGACCTCACTGCTGCCAGCACCCCAGCAGTCAGGACATCGCTGCCTCCAGGCGGGAATGCCGAGGCTTTCTTCATCACCCCAGCCTTTAACAATACTCAGTTCTCCCCTCAAGATGCTGTCCTTTGCGAGTCCCATTCCGAGGACACCCTGCACATGTCGCACGGGGAGCGTCGGCGCTGGGCAGAGGCTGTCTCAGCGCTCTGCGGCAGTGCTGGGCCCAGCTCCTGCCTTGCAGCTGTTTCTGCAGCGCTTGCTGCGGGCCTGACCCTCAGCTGTGAATGTTGCTGTTGTACCCCAGGAAGGGTAATTGTTTTGCTCCCAATTAGGAAAAAAACATCTTGACCATAAACCCAAGAAGTACATGTGGGAGCTGGTTTTTGCATTAATTTCTTCCCCCTGGATGCTGGAGCAGAGGGAACATGTGTTTTTTCCTTTCTGCTCATATTGCAAACCCCATGAAGCAGAAGGGTTCTTCACCTTCCTGCAACTGGTTCTCATTACAGAGCTCTCTGGCTCCCAGAAGGAGATTCCTTCACCCAATGCCATCAAAGTGGGAGCAGTAGAAACTGGAATAAATAATTGCATGCTGTAACTTGGAGAGCAGGATAACAAAATCCTGGCAAACCACACCGGAATCTGACTAGTTAATTAGGAAGTGATTGATTTTCATGAGGTAGTGAGCTGGGGAGGTGGAAGGGAAGAGTCAAAAAAGAGAGTCTTGACACTCAGGTTCATGCAAACAGCCAGGGTTGGGCTGCATTCCGGGTCTGGGGGCTCTCCCGTGCCCATCTACGTGGTGTCAGAGACACCTGGGGGCTAATGAGGAATGGATGTTGGCCGCTAGCATAGAATTAGTCCCCCCTAAAAACAGAACCTGAAGCTGCTCCCAAGGACAATGGCACTCCTAGGAAGTGCCAGGTACTCACAAAACCAGAAGTCAGTAGCAGCTGCTGGTTTGGACAAAGGGAAAAGAGCCAGGAAAATCTCAGCGGGCGCTGGGAAGAGCAGCCCCGTCTCACTGCGCTCGCTCACCGGCCACTCACTCTCCTTAGCGGGGATTTTCCCTCAGGAGATGTCACTTGGTCCCCTCTACCTGCTTGCTTTCAGAAGGAAACAGTGGGGCAGTGGGGGAAGAAGTGGGCAGGGCTTTGCCTTCTGCCACACTCAAGCCAATGCCACAAGTCAGCAGCTTGCAAGGCCTGTCCCTTTTGGGAAGGGCATCAGACCCCAAAGGAAACCTTTTCAACTTCTCCAGAAACCTACTGAGATGTCCCTGAAGGGTCATCTTGAAATTGTTGGCTCTACATCTTGATGTATTTAAGGTACCTTAGAGTAAGTATGTCCCCTGTCATTCCCAGGGGCAGCAGTGGCACTCGAGCCACAGAACTCAGAGGCTGGAGGATACTCAGGGGCTTTAGTCCGCATGGAAACCTCTTGGTCTCAAGCAGAGCCGCTCTCTACCCACTCCTGAGCTGTCAGCATCACTTGCACACTTCTACAGAAGGTGTAGTCCCTCCACACTCTTTAAACTCACCCCTCCTAAAGGGCTCCAGATGCCGTTTGCCCAAACCCCCCACTCCTTTGGTTTTTAAAAGAAAAAAGTCCCTATAATGCTTAGTGCAATAAACCTCGGAGAGCTGCCTGAAGGCTGCGGCCGTGCCGCAGTGCAACTGCCACTGCCTGGGCTGAGTAATGGATAATGAATGTTTCATTCCACACGTTTAACTTTTGGTTCAGGAATTGCTCAGAGGCAAATCACATTAGTCATAATCACTTGCTGAGTAATTTCCACAAATTAGTTTTGGTCTGTAGCTCCATTGCCCACAGTGCTTTGTTATTAATCATTATTATAAATTGATTCCTTCGTTGGCTGGTTCTATTAACTTGTAGGTGACAAAATATTGCTTTTTTCCTGATGGGGTGAGCATGGCACTGCTGGTAAAAATACCCAGCCCTGCAGATTGCAGTTTTTCTGCTGCAAGTTCTGCAGAGCTGGATTTAGTTCTGGTTGGAAGAGACCTTTCAGATCATCCAGTCCAGCTGTTCCCCCAGCGCTAACCACGGCTCTGAAACCCCTCCAGGGGTCACGGGGACTCCCCCCCTGCCCTGGGCAGCCTGGGACAGCCCTGGTGGGGAAGAAATTGTTCCTCAGCTCCAACCCAAACCTTTGACCCTGACCCAGTGTTTAAGAGCAGAAATAACTTTTTGCAGGTTCACTGTTTCACACCAGTAATTGAAGTTATTCCAGTAATCCACAAGTAAGGAATATGAAGGATGCCAGTGCCACAGTGACCTGAGTATTACAGAGCTGCCTGCTCTGCTCCCCAGAGTGCCTCTTGTCCATCCTCCCTCTGACTCCCAGACTCCCATCCCTGCCCAGTGACTGTCTGGGTCTCCTGCCCTGGCTTGTTCAGGACACAATCTGAGCAGTCCATTGCTGCTTCCCGAGCCCTTTCACAGCTGGACCTGAGCGACAGAAACAAATGTCACATTCCCAAGTGCTCTGCAAAGAAAGCAGGATTTGCTCAGGTCCTCAGACACAGCAGGTTCTGTTTATCTGCTCTGGAATTCTCCTCTGTAAGCATTTTTGAAGCACTACTTCACTCGAGCCTTGACCACTGACTCCTACAGCAGTGGCCTGCGAGGGTTTTATCCCGGGTGCCTGGCTGGGGTTGGGTGGAGGTAGCAAAGAAGCCACTGCACTGTGAACATTCCTGGCGTGAGTCAGACCACTCACCCTTCAGCAGCTTGTACCAGAGGAATTCCTGGGCACAGCCAGGCACCACTTCTGCTCCGGAGGAGCCAGCCTTGTAGCCATGACTCTCTTCCCTGTTTTCTTGCCCCTCCAGCAGCTGCTTATCCATTGGAACCCCCAAACTGGTCCTGTCACTGCAGTTCAGGGAGTCTCAAAGATATCTCATAGGGGTAAAGAATCACTTGGCTCTGAACCTGAGAGCTCACAGCTCTAAGCGAATGCTGAGAGAGGCTCTGGAGAGCAAGAGCCCATCTGAGAAGAGGGAGAACACCTCTCAGCCCAAACAGAGCTGTTCCTGCTTTGCAGGACAGCATCAGCTCCACAGGCAGGGATGGAGGCATTTGACTTTGCACCTGGAGCAAATACACCTCTCTAGCCAGATGCTTTAGCCATCAGTCCAGACCTTACCCTCATTCCTGGTTAGGGTTCCAGTCAGGTGTGCATAGGGTACTTCAGCTACACTGGGAACATCAGATGACAACAGGGGGTATCCATCAGTGTGTCAGAATAGGTCTGTAAACCACTCACCAGGCTCAGAAGGAAAATGTCCTTCCAGGAGAACCTCAGTGGGAAGATGCAGGCCAGGCAGTGAGGGTGCTGTTCCCACAAGACACAGGAAAGCTGGACTTTGGATGTGAGGAAATCTGCTTCCCAAAACCCAAGTCTGAGCTCAGCAGTTACCAGCACAGCCCCAGCAGGATCAGACCCAGAGCTTACTACTCTGGTTCCCAAACAGTGCAGCAACAACTGCAGAATGAACCCAGCCATAAATAGTTTAATAAGAAACAACACAGGGGTTTCCTGGGGATTTAACAAGCCCATTAAAGACTGTTTAGCATCTTTCAAATATAGTTAGCCCAGTGGCATCTGCACTCACAGGAATGGATATTCAATCACCATATAGCTGTGTATGAGCTTTTCCTCAGTGAGTCTCTTGAGGAATAGCCTACGAGCTATTTTCTGCAGTGCAGAGCCCTGTGTAAAGTTATCCCGGTGTAAGTAGAGTGGCAAGACCACTCCTGTGTTACAGCTCCTCTGCAAAACTCAAAACTACAAGCTGTGCATTGTTCACATTCTGTTCCTGACAGTTAGGGCTGCTGCGGTCCCGTGAACCGGTCCTGATTTATTGGCACAATCATTCTTACCAGCCTCACCGAAAAGCAAATAAATACTGAGGAGTTAGAGCCAATTAAATGTCTGGTGTGCTCAATCAGAAACTGAAATTACTTTGCAGAGCAGCTCAGGCTGCCTTGTAAGCCCTTCTGGGAAGCACAGGGAATCCCACACTTCATTGCCACTGCACAGGAAGGGCAGCTGAAGGAGATTTGCAGTCAGGTCTGTCAGTTAAGTTCCTTAATTGGCAGGAGCAAGCGAGGATGAAATCAGTCCTGATCCTGAAAATACTTGCAAGGGTGGAGATGTTAGAGAGGAGCAGTTCTGCCCTTGCCAGGGGAGCTACAGCACAGCTCTGGTTACCCCGCAGGGCCGGAGGCAACGGGAGGCTTCCTGCCTTCATCCTCTCAGCAGATGCACCAACAGGAGCCCAAAGCTCCACTGCACACCAGAGACATCCACAGGCAGGGTGTCTCTGGACACGTGTGGCTCTCGTGTGTTACGTGATGAAGCCTCCCATAGTCAGGCCTCTGACATCAGAGACTAGAGCAGTTTCAACTTCTGTTCTTTGCCTTCCAGATTTCTAATTGAGAGGATACCAGTCCAGGGTGTTCTGTGCCCATACCCACGTAGATGGCTGTGAGCAGACAGCCCGTACATCCCGAGAGCACCCCAGAGGTGCTGGTGGAGCCCGTGAGCATCCTGCTGGCACTACTGACAGCATCTTCCCCTTTCCTCAGGGATGCCACTGCAGCTGATGGCATCCTGGCAATAACTGTATGCTGAACTTCACAGCCAACAGCCCTGCCCCAGGAAGCCTCTCTGGTGGTGTTAAGAACAAGGCCAGCTTTGTCTGGGGTCTACCCCTCGGCAAGTACAGCCAGGCAATAAAGATCACAATATTTATCTGTTAGACCCACGAGCAATTCTGTCCAGGTACTAAGTGTAAATTATGGCAGAGTTATCCCAGTTATTTTCAGTGACAGGCATCAATCATCTCTCTTGATTGACAGATGACTGCAGGCCTGACAACAGCACTAAAGATCTGCTGTTCAGGCTACATGGCAGAATAAATTAAATGCCTGTTTACAACAGGGTAGTGAGGAACAACTGGAGGCTGCTGCTCCCCAGAAGGGCTTTAATTACAAAGCATGAGCCCCACTGGGTCCTGTGGTGCAAGTTGGGGATTTCCTTCAGTGCTTGGAATTCAGAAAACAAACAAACAAACAAACGACAACAAAAACCCTGACTGAAAAAAAGCCTACATATCTGGGGCTGAACTGGAGCAGGTCTCTGCCACCCAGGGATCCCTCCCCAGCAGAGAAGGGGGATTGGGAAAAGCAGAGGAGATCCCAGGGATTATTAAATCTCAATGGACTTGATGAAACAGCCAAATCAACAGCAACATGAAGTACATGAAGTCACACTCACCCCAGTGCACGTGCAGCAGTCACAGCAAACAGGGAAACATCCTCAGGAGCAGAATGGGCAGCAGCCCCTCTAGGGATGGGCAGGAGGAGTCCCTCTCCTCAGACTTCCCCCTTTATACTGGGTGTGATGTTACTGGGGTTGGAAGCACCTGGAGCTAACTGGGGGCAGCTGCCCTGGCTGACTCCAACCTGCACAGGGCCTGCAAAGCATGGCTGGCCCAGGATTCCATCCCAGCCAAGCCAGGGCAGGGGGGTTCTGTAGGATTTCTGCATCTGTTTCTTTTATAGCAGGAGAATCTTCCCCTCGCAGCTAGCAAATCCCACCACCCACGCAGCAACACAAAGCCTTCCTGGCACTGTCCACCATCCTGTGGAACAGCTCCTGTGTAGCGTGTGGGGATAACCCCACCCCACAGCAGACAGGGGAGAGGACAGCAGAACAATTCCTATCCCCGCTGCTCGTTAGGCAGCGGAGCCCAGCGTGCAAATCCACCTCAGATGGAACCAAATCGTCACTAAAAAGTCAGAGTCAAATAAA
>VWZY01004647.1:262598-292730 GCA_013399075.1 Chloroceryle aenea
GCTCCTGAGAGCCAGGGAATTCGCCATGGGGTGGAGGGAGGTGCCACTGTGGGGTGGAGGGAGGTGCCACTGTGGGGGGGAGGGGCCACCAAGCAGTCAGCAGGGTACGGGCAGCAGCTCCTCTCCTCCTGCAGAGCCTTTGGAGTTGTTCATCCGAGCAGGACCCGGCTCCCATCCATCTGGAAAGGCAGAGCAGATTAAAGCAGATCAGACCTGGGAAGTGAGGGTGGGGAGGCTCTTGGCTGCCTGCTGCACAGCCTTGTTCTGCACCCAGGGAAATGCAATAGTTAGAAGGAACAGGTGGACTAGAGAAAAGGGGAGAAAGGTAGGGAAGTTAAAGATTAAAAAGAGAAAGGGAATGCACAGGGAAGGGTTTGGCATTATGTGAAGATACAATCGAAAGCCCGAACCCAGCCTACTCATGTTTTGAAACAAACAGAAGGAGAACAAAGTCTATTGCTTGGGTTGGGAGCTTGGTTTTTTGTTTAGGTTTTTTTTTTTAATTGGTTTAGGGTTTTGTTTTTTTTTTTTTTATTATAATCTACTCTGTCAGGAGTTCCAGCTTTGGCTCTGTGTTCCATAGGTCTGGTGTTAATAACAACATCCCTGACAACATCCTTCCTGCAGAAGGTGCCCCTGAATGCTCATCAGAAGTTCCACCAGGGTTAGCAATACTGGTGGCCTCGGAGAAACTCCACCTCCTGGCCACTGAAGTTTGAGTTAAAGGGGGCAGCCTGGGTGACAGTAACCCCAGACAAAGAAGGCAGAAGCTGAGGGCAGACTTTCTGAGATTTTCTGAATGCTGACGTTGGTATTGATCACTGCCAAAGCCAGGCCTGAACCCATCCGTTCCCTCCGTAGTAACCAGCTAAGAGAGACACACGGGCTGTCCAGGATGCAACATGGCAACTCCTGCTCCCACTGTTCCATGCTCGAGACTGATTTATGAGCCACCTTGTGGGATGCCTATGGGTTGCATAGTGCCAATTAGGCAGCCATTGGGCTGGTGGACCAGGCCCCAGAGACCAGTCTGTACCAGGAATTTTGCAGGGATCAAGACCTCAGATTCCTCCTCAGGAATGTTTATGAAGTGCTCGACTGCAAAGACAGGATGCCTAAAATAACACGTAGACATAGACAGGACTGAACCAGGACAACGAGCAGAGGCAGGTCCAAGCAGGAGACCCAGACAGCATCCCTGTTAAAAAGGGTTGGCTCTCCTGGCCATGTGGTCAGAGGCCATGGAGCTGTAAGTATTCCTGCTTTAAGATCTGCTGAAAGCCAGTGTGGCACTCGTACTCATTCTGCAAAATTCCATCCATAGTCCGTGTCCTGATGGACAAACCATCTGCAGTGTGCTGCATCAACAGTCAGGGCAGCACTCAGTCACTCATTCCAGTGCTGAAGTCCACACTGTCAGGAAAACAGCTTCACACTGGGGTTCGTTTCTGGGCCTTGCAGAGTTCCACCAAACCCAGTAATCCTTTAGGAGTCAGAGAATCTATTTCCCTTTGCTGTCCCTTAACTACCAAAGCCTCGGTATGTGTTAAAGATTACACTTGTCAACAGCCTTAGAAGTTTTGAAGAGGTACAGCTGAAATGCCTGTTCCCTGCACCTAAAGCTCTTCAGCTGATGTTGGTTTGACTTGAGAAACTTTTTTGTGGTGCTTTAAATCATCGCATCTTCTTGCTCTGTGAAATCTGCCTATCTGGGTTTCCTGCTGTTCATCATTTTTCAGTTCACCCTTGTTTCCAAAAGGCCAGAAGCCTCTAAGGGCTGTGTCTTGGCCCCGTGCACCCTCCAGGGATGATGGCTCTGTGAAGACTCTGCTTCTTTCACCTTGAAGGACGACTCACCTGGTGACAGATCTCTCCACAAACTCTCTGCAGCTCTTTCAGTAAATGCAATACAATCATCAGAGCTTAATTTTTATTGTCTGCCAGACTCTCCAGTCTCCCCAGCTGGCTTTTTAGCTGCCCAAACTCAGAAAAACACCTGACTTCTCTGAGTGCTCCCTATATATCCATTATCTGGAGGAAAAATCCATCTCTTTCATCCTGCAGCATCTATGTTTGAAACACTCAGCCTTACTTATCTTCAGCTATCTCATTCTTCTCTGTCAGGAGCTTCTGCCTAAAACGCTATTTGTTTTTTCTCCATCAGAGGGATCATCTCTTCCAGCCTCTTCACTCAGCACTTCATTCATCAGCCTTTCAACAGCGAGAGGCGCTGGTACAAATGCAGAATCTGTTTTATCCTCATGATTTTTTTTCATCCTCTAAATGCTGTTCCTGCCAGTTGAAGTTTCTGGGTGGCAATCACATCTTTGTGTATGTAGTTTGTGCTTCTACTCAACATCCCCCTCCCATCCACAGCTGGTTCAGTTTTGAACGAGTTTGGTTATTTCAGCAGAACCACAGAAGCGATTTGGTTGGAGGAGACCTTCCAGTCCAACCATTAACCCAGCCCTGCCAGGGCACCACTAACCCATGTTCCTAAGCATCTTGTATCTCATGTCACTCTGAGTACCTCCATCTCTCGAGCACATCCTTGCTACTGAAAGCAGAGGTTACTAACTTGCACTGCCTCCAAGGAGAAGGAAGAGAGGAGCAGTGAACCCGATCAGTAAGAGTTTCCCAGACTGGGCCCACAGTTCCAATGCTGTTTTTTTCCAGTGGATAAAACCAAAGGTGATGCCAAGAAGGCGAGTGCAGTACCACGGGATCACCACGACGAGGCATGTGATGCACTGGTTTAAAAGCAGCTGCGGCAAACCAGTTTCCTACTGTGCAGTATTTCTTCCTCTCTTGGTCCATGGCGGATTGTCCCAGGTCCTATTCCACAGCTGGACTGTTCAGAGAAGGTGCTCTCCTTTGCTGTGGCATCTTCACAGTGGTGACAAAACAGTGGGCATGGTTTCCAGTGCTCCTTTTCCAAAGGGAAACGAGTACTGTGCGGTTTCTCTTGTGCACTTTCAGCTACTCAGCTGCATCCTCCTGTCTGTGATCTTGAGAAGGTAAAGGTTACTCTCATTTGTTTGCAGCTATCCCTTGTTCACACCTGGATGAAAGCAAGGTAACCCTGCAGCTGTATTGTGCCTCTAGGAGGAATCCTTCACAGACACGTGCTAGTGCAAACCCCCCTGTAACTGTTAATCACGAGGACATTCCAGTTCTGCCCCGTGCAGGCTTTCAAGCTGTTGGGTATGTTGTCCTTCAAGGCGTGAAGAGAATTCACGTGGTTGTTCCATCATATTACTTGGCCCAGGGAAGAAGATCTGCTTTCTGTTTTAGAGGTCCACTCCTGCAGGGTGCTGCTGACTTATTAGGGCCTCAGTAAAAGCCCTGACATGCAGAAACACTGCCGAGCATGAGGACGGTGAAGGAATGTTCTGTGTGTTGGACAATTGAGTTGTTCCAGAAGTGGAATTACAAGCAGTAGTTCTTCATCTTAATTATTTGTGTCTCAGAAAAAAAATAGAGATAAAAGGTGGAGACAGAGCTGACTACTGACTTCTCCAAGTGGCAAGGAAGGCCTGAACGGCAGGTCCTTGTGTCACCCTGCTGCCCTGTCAGACACACAGCAGTGCAGGTGGTATTAATCCTATTTAACTGAAGTGGGTTTATGTGATTTCTGGTAGAACAGCAATGGAGTGAATTCCTTGTGCTAAGGAATTCTGTTTAATTCAGTGTGATTGTTTAATTCAAACCCAGAAACAGCAAGATCTGTTACCTTAAATTTAACAGTAATTGTTAGACAGCAAATTATTCTTAAGCTCAACTGCCATTTCAGAGTTTCTCTCAACCCTGTCTCCTCACTTCTCCCATCTCAGGCAATCCCCTGACTTTATAAAAAGCCCAACTGCATCCTAAATCCATTTTAAACCCTGGCCTTTTATTGCCTTGGCAGTTTGCAGTACAGCCCTTGTGGTCACTTCCTCCCTCAGACTGAATCCCCTACGGACCCACTCCTCGGCCAGGCCAAGGTGGCATCACAGGGCTGGCAGGGTGCCCGTGTCTCCTGCTGGCTCTCTCCTAACGCCGCTCAGCCCTTCGGGCCGCTCTGGCTGCCGGCGTTGCTGCTCCGGGTCGCGTGGCGGGGAAGCAGAGCGGAGCCGGGTGAAGCCGCATCACTCGGTGAGCGGAGAGCTCTGCGCCAGCTGCAGCGCGCTGGATTCGCTCGTGGTTTGTACTGCTCTTGCTTGTGTCACAGGAAGAGAAAACGTTTCACCTCTGCCAGGGGTAGGGGGTGGTTCGCAGGACGCTGTTTGGAGGGTTTGAGAGCCGTGTCACTGAAGGTGAGGTGTGGGCTTTGCTCCAGCAAGAGGCTGCCTCATAAGGCAGGTCGCCAGCCCCCCTGTTTGGGGAGGTAAGATTACAGCCTCTGTGTCCCCGGATTACATCTATCAAATCAAACTGCCAGATGAAAACAGCATGAAGCACAAAATAACTTTCATCAGCAAGAGTGACTGTGATCTCGGCCACACCAGGCCACACCACCTACACTCCTGCATTCCATGAAGAGGAAAGCTGCACCAGCTCCACGGCGGGTTGCGTAGCAGGGTAACCAAATGATGAACCCTATCAGTGCAAAGAACAGAACTGAATAACTGACATAACTGGCTCTGAATCAGCGTTACGATTTTAAAGGTTGGAGAGCATCACTGGGCACTGCAGTGCTTTCTGGAGTCTCTCCCAGCAGTTTGTCAATGGCAGCAGGCATGAAACTAACACAGCGTAGCTTTACAAAACTCAAGCTGCTTGGCATTTTGCATTCTGTTTTTTGTTCAGGTTTTCAAGTGGCAGTGTTTCACCTAGTCAGGAGAATACATTCTTCACAGGATTTGCAATGTATTGATCATCAAAAAGAAAATCTTAATTCAGATAGTTTCATTATGTCACTTTGTGCAAATTTGGAAAGGTGCTGAAATATCCACAAAGCTCACCCGTGTGATTTTTAAGGAATGTGTTACCTTAAATCAATTACGTTTATTTTAAGGGGGTTGTATGAGAAATATTTTCAAGAGCAGTTTAAAATACATAACACTACAGTGTAACTAGAGGGGTGATTGGAGATGTGAAAGAACAGCAAATGTAAATACAGACACGAGCAAATGTGCCAAGCTCAGCATCACAGAGGTGTAAACACCCACCTCGGAGGCACAGCAGGAGCTTCAGTTGTTGCTGTCTAAAAGGGAAGAGCACTAAAAAGTCAAGGCAGCGGGGTGCGGTGCCTTGTTCCCTCCCCAGCCAAATCCCCTCTCTCCGAAACAAGCAGGATCAAAACGTTCCCTCTCCTCGACTCGCCCTGTGAGGCACAGCTCGGTTCTGTTTCTGCTCTGAGAACACTCCTACAGATTTCAGATCTGTACTTAGGGTGCTTTCCCCACCGCGGCTTCCTCCGCTGACCGCCACACGCGAGGCTCTCCAAAAGCAGAGGTTTTCTCAGTTCCAAGGGATCGAGCTGCCTGTATTGATGCCTGTGCATGTAAGCTACACAGAACACCACCAGAAAGCCTTAAATGCTTTCAGACATGCCCTGAGCTCACCAAACCATCACCTGGTGCAAACAGCAGCACTTCCTTGTCTTACAGGAACTAAACTCAGCTGGACTTGATCTCAGAGGTCTCTTCCAACCTAAACGATTCAGTGTTTCTATGATAACCTCCTGTCCTCAGCTCAGAATCTATTCCACTGACTTTCAGCTCCTTGGTGAGGAAACACTTTGCTTGCGTTTGCTTCTCTGCCGGGTGAGTTGTATTGTCCTGGCTATCGAAAGTACCAGAGACTGAGAGAGAACGGGGTCTTTTGAGCCCCTTTTTCAGCTCTTGGCACGCTGCCATCAGTCACACTTGCAGGATGACTTCTGAGCACGGCTCTAAGGATGTCAGTGGGGCTTTGAGCTCAGGTGCCTGTACTGCCAAAGGCCACGGCACCATCCCAGCCCTCACAGCACTTCATGGGGAAATCAGCTTCACTATGGAAACTTTCTCTGGCTTTTTTGCTTCAGGCTCTTCAGACATACCAGACGGATCCTGCCATGAGAAAGATGCTGACTCAGCTGTATTTCTATGTCATGCCCGTGTTTAACGTGGATGGATACCATTTCAGCTGGACACATGTAAGTCGTATCAGGAGCAGGACTCAATCATCTGGACAGGAAAGATCGAATGGTCCGTAGCTCATTCTGAGGTGACTCTCAGTGTGATCTGGTCCCTCGCTTGGCAGCCTGCAGAATGGAAGTAAATTACTCCAGTGAAAGTAGAATACTGAATGGCTTTAGCAGGGTGGTTTGTTGCATGTGGATGTTTGCCAAAATACAGTAATATTGCTATTAAACTATTTTCTAACTTCCATTAGGATCGATTCTGGAGAAAAACGAGATCGAAGAACACAAGGTTTCGGTGCCATGGTGTCGATGCTAATCGCAACTGGAAAGTGAAGTGGTGTGGTAAGTCTGGAGATACTTTGGCCCACCAGTTCAGATTACCCTGTATTTAATTACCCAGCAGAGTAAGTGGGTTAGGTCACGGCTCTTGTGCAATGTTCTCTTTTCCATAGCTAAAGCTGAATCTGCTTTCCCATCAAGCCACAAGCCAGGGCTCAAATCTTCCTTCTAGATATAAAAAAAATCAAGGCCCTGAACTTTGGAAACCCACCTCTCATCAGAAGCCAAAAGCTTCCATGGTGAGCGTGGTGAAAGTGTTTTTCACACACGTACAGCTGTCGTGTGCTCCTGCAGTGGTGTAAGTAACGGGGTACGCAGTGCTGAGCCTGGCCCAGCACATCTCAGACTTTACCTGACCACAGCTTTAGGAAATGTTTCAAACTTCATCTTACTGAATCTGTCCTTTCTCTCAAATGGCTTTAGGACATTTGGAAATGTCAGAGTTGTTTTGTTGGCCTCACAGAGAAATGTCTGGGAATATTTTAGGGCCATTATTATTAGGATTTAATAAAGAAAGAAGGTGCTTCTAAATGCATGGAAATCCAATTCTTAAATCCCAGCACTGCTGTAAATACCTTCATAAAAAATTGGCCTCAGTTTTGTGTAGTTATGAAATACGAGCAGAAGGTCTGGGATGGGTCCACTGGAGAAGAAGTGGCACTTGATTAACTCTTACAGCAAGAGAGAGCAGCTCTCACAGAGAGAGCAGCCTCACAAGGTCTGGTGCCGCAGGAAGTACAAGCAGGCTGTTGTGAAGCCGGGCAGTCCAGACACCTGGCTCTACCTTCAGCTAGAGTGTTGGGAGCTGTATGGATACGAGGCAGTGTGAGTCACCTGCCCGGAGAGCTGACAGGGACCAGGGGCGTACATTTCATGCGGAGCTGTGAAATATGCTTCCAGTTTTTCTCAACTCCACTTGCAGCAAGGAGAGGACAGACACAGAAGTGGGCACAGAAAGCCTCTGGTAACTGAGAATCCCTCTGCTGCAGAAGAAGGGCAGCCCCCGGGGGGTGCAGTATCCCCAAAGAGCCCTAGAGGCTGATCAATGGCTCCTCGAGCTCGGAGGCAGAAAGCCCTGGGGATTCGGATGACTTGGTGGCCATCTGTTCTGCAGGGAGGAGACCATCTGCCCTCCATACGGCCCCCGTACCCGCAGCAGTCCAGGCACTAACACCCTCTGAAATCCCCACCTGTGGCCATGGAACGGGAGCCGCAATTTCCGTGTTACAAATGAAGCTGCAGCATTGAATGCTTCCACTTTTTAATTTTTTGGATGTCAGGTTGACTGCATAACCCTGTAGTAGTTCATATTGTGCCTTCTGACAAGCTGCTCTTATTGTTTGAAGACAGCAGTGCTTGCTGGACAAAGGAGAGCTAATAAAACACTGCTTCTGCGAGTCCCTGAAGGCACCGGGGAGCGTCGCAGCTGAACTGTTATCGTCTGCGGGTCAGTGTAAAACATGGGGCATTTTGAAGTCATGCTGGATAAACGAGCAGAGTGGATTTGCATAAATATTGTTCTTTTAGGTGCAGGCCCTAAGCTGTAAATGAGATGGTGGCTTAGGTCCAGAATTGCTAAGTGATAAAGGAGCCACTGCCACATCTCCTTTCCGAGTTTCACCTTCCAGTACCCGCAGCTCACTGCCACCCAGCAGCGTGACGTGCTCAGAGTTACCCTCACGACCAAAGCCCTGCCCCAAACTCGAAGGAGAATTCAGTCCTCTGCAAACAGAGGTGATTTTGATTACAGCTAACTGAGAAATCATGGAATCACAGACTTGTCTTGGTTGGAAGAGACCTTTAAAATTATAGAGTCCACCTGCTCCCCCAGCACTGCCAGGGCACCACTGACCCCTGGCCCTCAGCACCACAGCTCCACGGGGGGCTTGGAAACCCCTCCAGGGGTCACAGGGACTCCTCCCCCTGCCCTGGGCAGCCTGGGACAGCCCTGGAGGAGAAGAAATTGTTCCTCAGCTCCAAGCCAAATCTCCCCTGGGCAGCTTGGGGCCATTTCCTCTCATCCTGTTGTTTGTGCCTTGGGAGCAGAGCCCGACCCGCCCTGGCTCCAGCCTCCTGTCAGGAGCTGTCAGAGCCAGGTCTGCCCTGAGCCTCCTTCTCTCCAGGCTCAACCAGCCCAGGTACCTCAGCTACTACTTGTAAGTAAGTGGCTTGTCCTTTTTTTTCCCATAAGGTTTGCAAGATTAAAAATAGGCAGTAGTCAGGAACTATTGTTATGTTTCAAACCAGTCTCTACGATGACACGTGCTGAGGTTAACTACCCACCAGTGTAACCACTGCTGCAGCAGCGAGTACTTTAGAATCCTGTTGAAGGCTACATTTGTCTGGGCAGTGACTAGTGAAAAGAGCTACAGCCTTCTGATTTCAAACGGTTCAGCTGAACCCTGCAATGGTTTCAATACTGGAAGGCTGTAGTAAAGTGCAACTCACATGGACAGCCAGGGACAGAAATACAAGGAAGTCAGGCTCTCCTTTTTCCCTTGGGTTTCAGATGAGTCCTCTGGGCAGAACTGTGCAGAGTCAGACACTTGGTGTGTCTCGGAGATGGCCAAGCAGGCTGCCATACTGAGGTCCCACTGGCCCGTGCCCATGGTCACAAGCTTTTCTCAGTTCCCCACGTGGGCTCACGCAGGCTGAGCCAGAAGCCGACGCCTGGACATTTTCTGTGACGGTTCACATCGAGTTTCTCTTTCCACCTCTAGATGAGGGTGCCTCATTTCACCCGTGTGACGACACCTACTGCGGCCCCTTCCCCGAGTCTGAGCCCGAAGTCAAGGCCGTTGCCCATTTTCTCCGCAAGCATCGGAAACAAATCAAAGCCTATTTGTCCTTCCACGCGTACGCACAGATGCTGCTGTACCCCTACTCGTACAAATACGCCACTATCCCAAACTTCAGCTGCGTGGTGAGTACAAGTGGGGAGAACACGCTTCCCTGTAGGCACTTCTCCATACGTTTTGTTCTGAGAGGAGACTCCTTCCTTGGATATTGGGATCCCCTGCAGCCACATTTCTGCTTCTCTAACCTTCCCTCCAAGTGAGTCGGCAGCAATGTGATTAAAATGGTACAGTGCCTTCCATCCATCAGCCCTTTGAATTGCTTTATGGGATAAATCCCTGGGTTTTAATTCTAGGTATTACCATTTCATTTAATTAACTGTAATGGGAATTACATAGTTAAGTCCGTGGGCGTGTAGCTGAAATTCTGTCCCTTCATGCTCAGAACTTAAACACCAGGAGCAGCAGCAGATCAGCTGCAATGTTCTGAACAAAGTAAAATTGAAATGATTTATGTTTACCGAGGAGAGGAGAAATCTCTTTGATTTCACCTTCCATTGCTTTATGGATCAGCCTGCTCAGACGCAGTGCTTTTAACCCTTCGAGACAATTAACGTCGGGGCATTTGCTTGTTAGATGAATAAATCAGTGTTTATTTTATGCAAGCCTGTTGATTTACAGGCACATACATTTCTCATGTTCCGTGCTCACCCAAACACAGAACTGTCCCCTCTGCTCACAGCCTGAGGTCTGTTTTTGGCCGGCCTCCTGTATGTAAAACCCTGCCTGGGGCTTATTGTCTTAGGAACACAGGCAGCACTTTACCCTCTGCTCCCACTCCCAGACACAGGCTGCACCAGCCAGTCGCAAGCCTCTTTCTTTTGCCCTCAGTCCCCAGGAAAATTACATTGTCCATATATCTCCCATTTTGGCCTTGAAAGTTGCAGTGACTTTTAACTTATTAGTTTAAGCTATTTTATTCCAAAGGAGCTTAACTGCACCTTGGATTTATCCTGGGCAGAATAAATGATGTTGTCTGTCCCCAGAGCTTCGCTGAAGTTTTGCTCAGCTGCCCTCTCAGGAGGCTGAGCAGCCAGCACTCCCCAAACCAAACTCTCTTTGTGGATTTATTTCTGTAAGGACACTTAATTTCAGCAGCTAATAAAATTTCTCCTGTCTGATGTCATTCCTGGGAAGGAGAGTAGATTAGAAGTTAACTAAGCAGACAGAGGAGCTGAAAATAGACTTGTGGGGACTGACCACCCAGCCCTGCACTGACTGAATACATCAGTGAATCTTCTTTTTGTCCTACCTTCATCATCTTTTGGGGAGCAGCAAAGAAAGGAGCTCCCCAAGAGAATTGGCAATTATTACTTGACAAAACCCATGGGCTGGGATTTTAAAACCACGGGATGCCATTCCTTTGAAGACCAGCAGGTGCAAGAATAATTTTTTGCAAAGAGAGAACACAGCAGAAGGTAGGGATGTGGTGTTAGGAAGAATAGGCATCTCCTCTGCCCGCAGATGGTTGCTGGCTATCTGATGAGAATACGCTGAGTACCGTAAGGCAATAGCAGGCACCGTGGCAGGAGAGTCACTGTAAGGAAAAGGAGTCTCTAGAGGAGAGTTTTCACACATACCAGTAAATCTTCATCACACGCTGTTCCTGTTGCTGTTTCCTTTCTGAGACGGGGGGGTAACTGCCCCTCGGCACCCACACTCTGCATCTTTCCATCCGCAGCTTTTAGGCCAAAGGAACCCAGGTTTTGATGTAGTAGGTGCTCCCCAGGTTTGTGCAACCTTGGACCAGGCTTCTCATCAGAGGGAGGGGAGCACAGCTCTAAAGGGACAAAGACAGACACTGTTTTAGACAACAGCCCCAGACAAATGGAAGCCAAATCCCAATTCTAAATATTTTGCCAGTATTTGGACTGTGTACTTCTTTTTATTGCAGCAGGTCAAAAAGAACAGGGAGGTTGGAATAAGAAACTGAGGTAATTTCCTGTTATTTAGAAAGCTGGTTGTGAGAATCAGAGGGAAAATGAACGGAATACTCTTGGTTATTTATTTGTGAGTTTTAGTATTTGCCTACAGCCAAAGGCTCCCTCACCTGGCGGCTCCTAAATGAATGGTGTTTAATATTTGAAGGGTCTAAAATGGTGACTGAGGCTGAGGTTTCAGATTCTCCAGTTCTCTGGAAATTACAGTGAGCTGGAAAGCAGCAGATCTTTGTTTCCTGCTGCTGCTGGAACAAGCGGGCAGCGGAGAGTGGAGAAGCGTAGGACTCCGCATGCCTAGCAGATAGCTAACATTTGGTGCTAACAGGGGGCCACAATTAATCCTGAGCAGAAGAAAGGCTGTTCCTGTCTGGGTCCCTGCCGTTCTAGTGATCTGTCAGTTACCATTTCGATTGAAGTGTTCAATTATTCAGAGTCGCTTTGAAACTGGAGAGCTGTGTACGGATCACAACATGCAGATTCTGTTCTAATTTAGGCACACGTCTCTTACTAACACTCTCCTGAAATCTGTTCTTTTAAGATATTTAAAATGAAAGTGCACTTTTAGATTGAAAAAAAAAACCAGCAGAAACATTGCTCCATCTCCAGAGCTTTAAATTTTACCTACTTCTCATCCCTTTTCTCCCTGTACAGCCCTTTGCCTTAAGTGTTTGCAGCAAACTCGGGCGGCAGGGCCGGGCTTGTGCCTGTCTTTGTGAAAATCTGGTAATTCCATGTGAAGCTTCCTCCTTGAGGGTGTTCGAAGACTGGCTGCCCAGCTTCACTCAGGGTGCAACCTGCACGGTGTGATGAAGCTGAGAGCTGTCCCCCTCTCTGGGCACATAAGTCTGACAGTGAAGCAAGCAGCACCCCTCAAGGTCAAGAGCATCAAGTTCCCAGTGCCTGGGGACGCCTGCCTATGTGATGGATGTGGACTTAGGTCACCCTTGCTCTGGCCTCCAGATGGTTGCTGCCTCTGTACAGAGCCCACTACTGTTGTGCTGGTTTTAAACGGGCAGAGCCAAACTATTTCTTCAGAAGGATTTCAACAGGGCTTGCTTCTGCTGTCTCATCGCTGTCCAATGCACAACTCATGCACAGGGAGCCTTCTCCTTCGTGGTGATGTTCTCCTTTCCGTGGTGCGTTTACCAAGACGTTGCTCTCCACCCATCTTGGCTCCCTCTGCTGAGCTCTGCCTTCCTCTGCCTTGGCATCAGGCCTCTTGTCAGGCCATCCCAGCTCCTCACCACCACCCTGGGTCAGCTGCTTGCCAAATTTCTGTTGAGCAATTGAGCTTGGTACTTGGGGTTTCAATGCAGGCAACAGCTGGAGCTGGAGCTCCCCACTCCCCAGAGCCCTGCGAGGTCCCACTGTCACCACCACGGCCTCTCAGTGCCACCCCACTGCCCTCACGGGGTCCAGCACCTCTGACCCCATCATGGGTCTTGTGTGTCATGATTCACAGTTGAGGCATCTGTAAGAGGAGGAAGAGTCCCAAGTGACAGCACTTCCCCCTTTGGACATCCTCCCACCTCTTCCTCTGTGGTGTGTCAGAGGTTACCCCTCACACCGGCTGGCAACCACATCCCAACCCGGCAGAGTGCCCGGAAGCAGCAGTGGCTCCAGCGGTCCCTGTCTCCACACGCTCCCTCATGGAGGTGGCAAGAGGAAGAGAAGGGGTGAGCTGAAAATGTCAGTCTTCAGCACTAGCATCCCTGTGCTGAGAAACCAACAAAAAATCGAACAGATTTTTATAGCAGAGTTTAAAAATGCTCTCCCATGTGCTAAGAGCATTTCTCAGTGTAAAATAAACTCTCCAAAGCCCTGCTTGCTGGCCAGTAAGTGGAAATTCACTTCTGTTTTTTTCTGGAATGACATTTTAAAGCAGTTTTCTCTGGCTGCTCTACTTGGGCAGACAAAGACCCACAGCAGGAATGCCTGCAGGGGCCAGACCGAGGAGTCAGCCAGAATCCCCTCCCTGACAGCGTCAAACCAGTGGAAGGTTAGAGATGTGTGAATGGAACGGCAAGGACAGAGTAATCCTTCCCCAGGGCATCCACCCGTGCCTGATGAGCAGCAAGGTGAAGACCAAGTTCATGAAGAGTGGCATAAACTGAAACCTACAGCTCTTCAGTTCATGGAAATAAAACAATCAGAACAACCTCTGCAGCTTCACCCCGTGGTTCAAAGTCCAGCAGTTTCTAGCTCCAAAGATAGCCACTTCTCTCTACCAGAGATGCCTTGGGGTTTTCCTAGATATTCCCAGCCTTAAGGATTCTTTTCTTTGGGATACTAATATTCCTTCTGAGTATGCATGTCCTCTCCCTGTGTCTGGATGCACTATGCCCGTGGGACCGTCAGAATTTCCCGTGGGCCAGGCCTTCTGCACCCAGTGTCACAGGATGCCACGAGCATCCTAAGCAGACTGCATCCATGGGGAGTGGAACTTCCCTCCATCCTTCTTCCCTTTCCCTGAAACACTGTGGAGTGTCTCCAAGAGATCACTTCTTCACAAGCCCAGCACAGATGAGGTTTAGTGGAGTGGGAAATGCATCCACAGGTACTAGCAGAAAATCCACACGTGGCTTTTAAAATGCCTAAAGAAGAGATTTTTTCATCTCGTGGCCTCAGGTGTTGCCTGTGTTTGTTGTGTCACTAGATTGGTGTATACACCTATAATTACCACTACTTGATAGCTGGTGATTCACAGTGCAGGGAGCTTCTCTATGCCATGAAAATACCGAACCGAGTTTCTCAGGGAATGGGGAACTGCTGTCAATAAAAAGGATAATGCATTTACAGTCATTTAAAATCAGCCGCCGTGGGCTCAATGAACCCAGCACTGCGCCGGAGGGACGATCCATAGCTCGGGTTCCAATCCCATAACAGTATTTAACTCCAAGTCTAATGTAGGTATTCGTTTTTCTCCCGCCCCGCCAGGAATCCGCAGCCTACAACGCTGTGAACGCTCTCCAGTCAGCCTACGGCGTCAGGTACAGATACGGCCCCGCATCCAGCACGCTGTGTAAGTCTTCCTCTGGCACAGGTTTGTGACTTTGCCCTACCTACGGTAAGAAGGAGATCACCCTTCATTGTAAGGAAGAAAGAAACAGTGTCCGTTCCCGTTGTGGATGGGGAGGAAGGTGGAAGATGGAGTTTTGTAACTGACTCGGTCAGTTGATTGCAGTAAGATTAACTCAACTGATGCAATAAAAGAGATTAAGATGCAATACTTCTGGGAGGTGAGAGCCAGCAATACCATGTTCAGAACATATAAGCCCAGGTCTTTTTTGAAAAGGAGGGATAAAATGAGTTCTTCAAGTGTGTTATCAGATACTGTAAATGTGTTACTGTTATAAAATACTCGAGTAGAAATACCTCAGATTAGGTTTCATTCTTCCCCATCCCTCTGCCTGCAATTGCGATAGATCCAGCTATTCATAGAGCTCGTTCTGAAATTTAGGGGATGCCTTTAAAAGCTGGGTTTCAAGTCTCTCTGTGTCTAGATGATGACAAATGACAGCAACAGTAGCTTTACTTGGACATCTTCCATTTTTCCGACAGCCATTTCAAATGCATTTTTCCCTATAACACAATAGCTTTCAAATAAGCCCGTTAAACACGTAACAACATTCTCCCAGGCAAGCTCTCCACCTAGACAGGCAAAAGAATATGGAAGCTCAATAGGTTTCAAGGAGACACTTTATACTGAAACTGAGGCCTGAATGCCCTCGGTAACGTTAACAGACATTGAAAAAGTGAGAAGCTTAAGTAAATAGCAAGATGTTTCACAAGCAGGCTCCCGCATCTCCTGTGCCGCTGCTGTGGTTTCGGCTAGAGCTGCACTGTGGTGGCCACCACCTCGCAGCGCGGCCGTCGCTGTGCCAGCCAACGCCAGAACCGCACAGGAGAGAGCGGGGCACGTGGGAGATGGATCTTTACAGACATACACGTGTCTCGGGTAATCAGCACATGGAGATCACGAAAGCGTAAGCAGCACGCTTGCTCGGGAAGGTTTGTTAATATTAGACACCACCTATGCAAATGCTCTCCTGCTGTAAGGAAATGCTGAGAGGAATGAAAAGAGTTTGAAAAGCACTTGGAGAAGGAGAATGTAGATTACTTTATCTGTTTTCTTCCTGCAAAGGAATTGCCTAAAACACCCAAACCAAACCTAAAAGCAGGAAGAGCTCGTCCAGCTGGGAAAGCTTTGTGGAGGTAAAGCTTTACACCACACCTGCCTGGGGACAAGAACAGTTTGAGGCTCATTCTAAATGTTCTCTTTAATTAAGTTTTACTTTACACAGAAAAGTCAGGTTGTTTCCTTTGAAAATCACGGGTCTGATCCATGTTGTGCTGAGCATCTTTGACCAGGTGCTGGGTGAAGGGTGTTCAGGATGAGGGCAAACAGCAGCCAGAGCTGAGAATATTCCCTGGGTCCTGGAGACCAAACGCCACCAGAACCCTCTGGTGCTTTCAGCATGACCTGCATTTAACGCTTTTTAAATCTTCTCTGAATTCCCTCTTCCAGATGTGAGTTCTGGAAGCTCTATGGACTGGGCCTACAAGAACGGCATCCCCTACGCGTTTGCGTTTGAGCTGCGTGACACTGGCCATTTTGGATTTTTACTCCCCGAGACGCTGATCAAACCAACGTGCACAGAGACCATGCTTGCAGTTAAGAACATAACGCTTCACCTGCTGAAGAAATGTCCCTGAGGGCCCTGCCCGGGAGCTGGCAAGGGAGTGTTTTTCTCCCAGTGCCGATGCCTTTCGGTGCATTTGGTTGCCATTCTAAGCTTGGCCACTTCAGAATTCTAGAAGCTAATGGGAAATAGGGTGTTGTTTCTACCAGGTTCACTTGGTGGGAAATGGAAAATGTAATTTAATATTTGCTCTACAAAGTCCATAAAGTTGGTACCCTAAGTTGGTTACTGCTTTGATGTAAAAAAAGTCTGTTCTTTTTGCAGTAAAGCTTTGATTCTGCAACTTCAGTGGGGCAGGTCCAGCTCTGCATACAGGCACCTGAAATAAAACTGCACTTCCAGACAGTGCCTGGCCTTACTCCCATCCCTCACAGGATGTCTGCCCTTAGCAGGGTCTCTGGAGGCAGGGGATGATGTTACAGCTGCAGCCAGCACAGGCCAGTGCCTATAGCCACCAGTGGCACATAGCTGCAGCGGGCCATGCCGCAAGTCGCCTCCTCCTGCACGTATACAGACGTATGGATAGGCACTTGGGGATTTACTGTTTTCATGTAATGCAAGAATCTGACCCAGGGTTTCCTTTAACTGTTGAGAGAAACCTGTTTCCAAATGTATATATACTGGGGTGGACACAGCATCAACATACTGCCTTTGCAAATGTAACTTTCCTAGAGGCACGTAAGAATTACAATGAAATATTACCGAGATGCACAAGACTCTGCTTTATGCAGAGCCAAAGCAACTTGCCACGACTTGGAACTCGGAAGCCGGCAGCCGACGGGTGCATCTGGGTTCCGCTGTAGTCAGCGTCTGCCCATCTCCAGCAGCCAAGACTTAAACTGTGATTCACTGATGGTTTATTTATCGGTATTCCTGCAGTGAGTTCCGTGGCTATGGGGCTGTTCTTGGAAGTTGTATTTTTTGCATGTTTTAAAGGAATTAATTATAGATTCTTAAGTGAGCTGGAGGGGAAGGCAGCAGCTTTGCAGCTGAAATACAGTGAATAAGCACCATGTTGGAAAGCACGAGAACACAACAACTTGTTGAGGGTTCTTTGTTACTTTTAAATCACTATTTTTTGGATCTTATTGTATCTGCAAAAGCCTATATTTTACTTTATTAATTCTGAGTTCAATCTTATGCCATAGCATGTTAAATAAAGCATATTTGTTAATAAAATAATCAAAGGCTTTTGAAGTATTATTTGTATTTCACTGATTTGTTAAAGCCTCAGTTGAAGGATGTGTCAGTTTTACCTGTCTGAAAACACTACAGACACCAAGGATGCAGTATCCAAAACCCTACCTCCTTCAGATCCACATCCCCTGTAAACATCTACTTGGACGTAGCAAATGGGCAACCTTTATGAGAGTGGGGAGCAGTGTATTAAGAACACGACTGTTTTCAGGACTGCAGAAGGCAATCAGTGAGCAAAGATGACAGAAATGCATTTATTTATTTCACATTTTGTTAATAAAAAGTATTTCTTTTAAGCAATCCTTCTGAAAGCTTCTTCAGATTTGATTAATTCCGACTCGTGTAATGCCAGTTTCTCTTCTGGTTTAATACAAATCCTGGGGACAGAAGCTCTCAAAATGTTTACCCACTAGCCATTTCCAATTGCTTGGGACCCTATTAGCACCATAATAACTAAACGTTTTGAAGAAAAATAACCATCTTTTCCCAGCACAGACTGACCGATGGTCTCGACAGGGGTATAAATTAAATATTGTCACCAATTGTTGTGAGAGACTCTGGATTTCGGTGAGAAGACTGAACCAGTACAAGGACATAAGAGACTGAAGTGAGGGGCAGAAGGCATGGGAGATGCCTTATCCGCATGAGGTACACACATCTCTAGATGGCTACAGAACAAACCTGGTTTATGTGCAGCTGGAAAGGCTGAGCTGAGTTTTGAAAAGCAGTGCAGGGTAATTTGGTGCCCCACTACTGAATACAACTGTGAACGGTCCCGAGCCCTTTAATTTCAGGGTCACTAACACCAGTCAGGAAGACAGGCCCTAGAAAAGAACAAACCTTATTTCCTGAATTAAGAATCTGTAAGACAAATTTATCAGCAAGAGTGATTCTAAACAGAGTAGTTTACCCTAAGGGAAGAAAGAACTACTGGAAATCAGCTATTTGGATACAGAGCAACCACCTCTGTGACTTACAAACAGTGCTCCTCTGAACAGCTCTTTCTCTCCGTAATTGTTTATTTGTCTTCCCATTGCTCTTCTCCTCAGCAGTCTTTATTGCCTGCAGGACAACAAAATCAATAACTGGTTGTGAGGAAAGTGAATTTATTTTATGATCATAGATGTAGTTTATCATTCAACACAATAAAAAGTATGTGAACAGCAAAACGCTGGGTATTGATCCAGCTGTGAAACCCACACACACCATGACTATGTGAAATCCAGGAGTTCCACTTCCATTGATTAGTGATAAAATAATTATAATCACTTTGGTAACTTGTAAGAGTGCTTGGACAATCCTTTATGAACATCTTTCTTTTCATAAAATCACAGAACAGTTTTGGCTGGAAGAAACCTTTAAGGTCACTGAGCCCACCCACTCCCCCGGCACTGCCAGGGCACCACTGACCCCTGGCCCTCAGCACCACAGCTCCACTGGGGGGTTGGAAACCCCTCCAGGGGTCACAGAGACTCCCCCACTGCCTTGGGCAGCCTGGGACAGCCCCAGACAACCCCTGTGTTGTGGGGAAGAAATTGTTCCTCAGCTCCAATCTCAGCCTCCCCTGGGGCAGCTGGAGGCCAGTTCCTCTTGTCCTGTCCCTTGTCCCTTGGGAGCAGAGCCCGACCCCCCTGGCTCCAGCCTCCTGTCAGGAGCTGTCAGAGCCAGAAGGGCTCCCCTGAGCCTCCTTCTCTCCAGGCTCAACAAGCCCAGGTCCTTCAGCTGCTTCTCACAAGACTCCTGCTCCAGCCCCTTCCCCAGCTCCATTGCCTTTTTCCAGCCACGCTCCAGCCCCTCAATGTCCTTCTGGAAACTGACCCCAGGACTCAATAACTAGATAACTAGAGTCACTCCAGAGCAGTGAGCAACCACACGGTTCTCCTTAGCGAACGATGTGTGGGTCAAGGACGTTTAGAACAGGAAACCTTTACCCCTCAAATGCTCGTCCTTGCCTGACAAGCAGGACCTATCAATCATAAAGCCTCAGCTCTCTCCACTTGCAGATCCTTTCAAGCCTTCTCCTGAGAGACCGAGTCAAGCACAGCAGGGAATGCACTCATAAATAATAGATTCAAATGTTAATTAAAAAAAATCATCTGCTGTCGCCAGCTGTGCGGAGAGCGCGCGCTGCCCGCGACCGGGAGAAGCCAGGCCTTGCTGTGAAGGCCCCGGGTGTTCAGAGTCCCTCGGCGGTACTGGAGAGACACAGGCAGGAGAGACCCAACAAGGAAGCCCCTTAGTCTCCCCCCAAAGACTCACAGAGGAGTCTGAGAAAGTTTCATTTTATAACAGAACTTTCAATTTTCTTGAAAATATTGCCTTGTTTCACTTCACTTTGTTTCTAGATGGAGAAAATCTGGGTTGATGGGGCTGAGATGAAGGTGTGCAGTCAAAGTGCAAAGGGCTGTTCAGTACTTAAAGAACTAGAAAGAGATATTTTAAAAGGGAAAAAAAAAGTCAACTTGCTATATACTAAGTTTTTTATAGTTCTTAATGCAGACCAGTTGCTTTAGTCTAAATTAAATGATGGCTTTCAGAGAGCTTAGGATGGTTTGGAGAGATGCGTTGTTATTTTCCCGTGAGCCAGCCAGTTTTCTACCGGTTGAGCGAGTGAAATGCCTGCTGGTGTGTTAGGGAAGCAGAGCTGCTCTTTGGCCTTGTTAGCACAGTCTGTCAAAAAGACAAAATGTACTTGAGCCTTCCCTAACCAGATAAATTTGCTCTATCAAGCCGCATGTGCCTCCATTTCTCTTCCTCCATTTCAAAAGAGAAGCGAATGCTGTCTGTCGGTGACGACTTCAGGCTATAAGAGCCCAACTTTTGGCACTAAATTTATATCGTGAAGCTGTTAAAAAATGTGAACTTCCCCACCTACCCACTCACACACAAACAAGATGCCTCCCCGCACGGCCTGTGCTGCCGACGGTTTCCGTAATGGCGTAGCCGCCATTCCTGGCACCCGCCGGGCTGCTGACAGGGACAGCACGCGACATCTTTGTACTGGAAATCTGAACCCACAGACCACAGGTGGAATATGTGGAGCGTGTTTTGTGTTTTCATTGGGTACCAGGACTAAAAATAAAGGCAAAGGACAGATGTCTCACATGGAGTAGAGGAAAAAGCCTAAATTAAATAGCAAGACTCTAGGCCCCAAGAGCAGCAGCAGATTACTTAGACTAGAATATAAAGGCATTTTTATTTTTAACCAGGAATAAAAACACTGAAGCACCAATACTTAAGAAAGATGAAAAGAAATACTGTCAAATAACATTAATGTGCTGAATACTTAGAGGGCTGCTGGGTCCAAAGGCCTACTGGGAAAGCAAATGGCTATCTGGGACTAAACAAACGGCTGGAAGAACAAAAGGTAGGGAAAAAATGGCAAACGAGCAGAGACTAATCATTTTAGACTGAATAACACTCCGTGAGAAGTATAAAAATATCTTCATCTGAAGTAAGTAAAGTAAACAGACACTGCTGGGATTATATCTAAAAGCAGAGAAGCCCAAAGGGACACAAAAATCAAGAGAATCACTTCTCCAATCCTCTGACGGGGTCAGTCTGCAATCAAACTTCTCTCACCTAAGAATTTACCTGGCTCTGGAGTACTCCCGAAGGGATGATATTAATTAATAATCAGGAACCCTGTGGCATAATTAATTTTTAGTGCATGTGGATGTTAGAAAGAGGTGGTGGTACCCAGTGATGCTCGCTACCTTCCCTGGCTCTTTCCCCAGCTGTGCACGTGGCTAAAGCCTGAAGCACCAAAACCAGGTGGGTGCCTGCGGCGTGAAGCAGCAGAGCAGCAGCTTCCATACAGGGGTGGCACAAGACATCTGTGTTGTATTTGGGTTGTATTCGTGCAAGAGAAGGTGCAGAAGTGTGAAAAGCACCCAACATCTGCTGCGAGGCACCAGAGACTAAAAGGTAAGGAGGGTTACGATCAGCCTCCTTCACAGAAAGCCTCACTTGGCATAGAAGTAATCAAAATACTGCTCTCACTGCATGGTAAAAGTGCATATTTCTTCCACTTCTCATTAGACACCTGGAACAGAAGGCAGTGATGTTTTTTCCTCTGTTCTTCTGCTTGTCAATGTATTTTCCTAAGCACCCAGCTTTTCAAGAGTAGATTGATACTGTAGCTGAAAAGGATAAAGCTGCAGCACCACCAAAATCCAGCATGAAATTAAGGACTTGTAATAAATTCCAAGCAAGCAGCAGCACTGGAACCCTGGAGATGAGACTTAGATGGGAACATTTCCAAGGAAGGCTCTCTTAGGCTTCACTAAATCTTGACAATGTGTATCTGTTTAAGCCACACTTCATGCTCAAATTCACCGCAGTACAGAAGTCAAGGCTGCAATGAAAGGGAAAACTATTGGATATGGATCATTTTGCTTGCCAGTCAGTGTGGGTAATTACTTTAGCACAGCCAGAATCAGTCTATTTGCCTAGTATACATCTTCTTTTAAAAAAAAGGACCAGTAAATAATCTTCCAATGCTGCAAATCTGTTGTATTAATGAGTATTACTTATCAAGGCTCCCACGTTAATCACAAATCTCTCGGTGCTTTGCCTCAGGTGTTCCCTCACAATTCTATACACCACTGTGAAAAAGATCCCAATCTTGAACAGCCCATTCACTACAGCTCAGCATACTGATAACTGGTGATAATCTACAGCCAAAAGTGTACTTGAGATTTCTGAGATAGCTCTGAGATAGCCCAGTACATCCTCTCCTTCTTTCATGGCTGGGAAGAGTGGGCAGCCCCTGTACCTCTCCTCCTGGAGGCTAGCGATGCAGGGCACTAAGGAACAAGGAGGTGTTGGCCTTACAGGCCAACTGAGGCTGCCAGTCACCACCTGGGTTTTGTGTTCATCACCTGGGGTGGCAGGTCTCAACTTCCCCCTCTATGGGAGGAGAATTTCCCAGTCTGCTTGCTCTGAAGGTGAGATTTAACTCATCTGACTGTAACTATATGATAACTATTCATCTAAACTAAAGGGACCTGGTTTCCTCTGCAGTCCAGAGGACTGTAGAGGGTGACAGGTCACATCTATCTTAGAGTCAGTACCATTGGCACTGCACAAGTTACTCAGCTGTTGGTCTTTCTGGATGGCAAGAGCCCAGATGACAGCTTAGACTGGGTGCCTAGCTTTTATAACTGTTAACATTCATGAAGACAATTCCACTCTAGAATGAGACATATCTTTAAACTTCCAGTATGTCAACCATGCCTTAGGCACCAGCCCTGGCTAAATTCAGGTGCCTGAAGTTCTTTCTCTCAGGGTTGCCCCTGGAACGTGGGACATTCAGGGAACGAGCAGCCTTCTTAAAAGAGAATGTTATTTATTTTAGCTGTAAATATTTGTCTCATAAAAAATAACATGCACATAATCAGCAAACTGTCTGTATTCCTGCCTTATAACTTCCACTATAATCCAGGCAGACCTGATTTCTTCAGCCACCACAAGCAAAGCCTGGCATCCTTCAGGTGCTGAGGACCATGAATGCTCCTCCCTTTTCATCCCTCTCTCTCTCATGTCTCTTTTAATCCCACCAGTTATTTTTGTTATTCTGCATTCACATTTCATGTCTTCTCCTTGTGATTTGCTGGATAGGGAGCCAAAAATACGAGTCCCCATTACTAACAATTAGCTCTCAGAGTCAGCTGCTTGATGCAATCTTTTTTCCTGGGCAGATTTTTGACATGTTAAACAAGTGGTACCATATAACATACAGAAAAAAAACCCCAAAAGACACACAACACACCAGCACATGAATAATCAAGCAGTGTAGAGTATTCAAAATCTATCATAGGGTAGTTCCAAATCTGTCACTGAAAACAGCAAATTCCGGGGTTGGCGAGACCCTGTGGATTTTACCCCAGCAGCTGCCCGGCTGCCAGCTGCCTGCTGAATCCATCGGAGACACCCCTCCGAGCAGCCAGTCTCTTCTGTTAATCATCTCTTTTTCCAGCTTCTAGCAGGCATTATATGATATTTAAAGGCTACTGAGTTTAAAACACTCCCTGAATTTAAAGTGAAAATGTGATCTGATTTTGATAAGAATGTAAAAGAACTTCTAGTTTGATGCAAATGATCGGTAACTGAGACTAGTAATCAAATATTCAAAGCAAGCTAAAGCCTCTTCAGCCTCCCCCTGCAGCACCAATCTGGTTCTGATAAAAGCCAGTGCCTTCATTAGAAAGAAAATCTGCGCTGAGCTTGTAAGAGCAAGGAAAACAAAACACTGTCATAGCTTCATGGTAAAACATTTATCAGAAATGTATGAGTGACCTAAATGCTTTCTGCTAAGTGACGTAGTAAAAATAACCTCGGAATTTATGCATAGAAAAATGGACTGCAGATTTCTGTGTTTGGTGATGGTTATAAAGAAATGACCGTTTGCAATTATCACAACAACATTTAGGGTTGCAAATACACCAGAATGTCTTAGCCTTACATCTCAGCGACCACATCTCCCAAATGTGCACAAAGCTGGCCACGAGACACCGCTGTTAGCTCCCAGATTTTTTAGAGCACAGCCAGCTTCCACAGGCTCACACCTATTTTGGAGGACACAACCTCAATTCTTAGACACCATGCTGTGCATTTAAAATTCACTTGGCTTTGGTCTTCTATCTTTGAAACAGCACTACAGTGAAAATAAGTGAAACCGTGCATTTAAGCCTCTCTAAACTTGTGGATAACTATGGTGGGGTCTCACACCTTGTGACATGAATGCCTCACATTACTATTTTGAAATGATGCCCAATTGCCTACTCTCCTTTACAGATTTCTCCACAGCCTATTATGCCTGAAGATTAAGGAAGCTGTCCTGCGGGTACCATACATAGTGCTGGACCAAAAAAAGGCAGAAATCCCAGTTGCCTGTGCCGAGCATTCTGGTTTCCAAGTATCCAGATTTGGGTTCACCTCATCCACGTGACAGAGCTCACGGTCGGCACACCCTGCTTTGAAAATGCACACTGTTTCCTTCTCACATTTGTGTTCACACCTTTGTGTGGGATTACAACCCGCGTATTGCCTCTGATGACTGAGAAGAGCAGCAGTCAGTCACTCTGGCTTCAGAGGAACTCAGCCCTGTAGAATTAGCTGCTGCATGTCTGACAAACCATGATAAATGAGATTTTTCCCAGCCCAACACTGCTTGCTTAGTCTTGTCAGCTACAAACAATTATAAATTGCAGCTCAACAGTCGCACCAGTGGCACAGCAACATTTTCAGAGAGCCACTGTCCCCACCCCTGCATGAGATCTAAAACAATAAGGTTTTATCCAGGAACAGCACACAATACACACTTTCAGATATCCAAACTAAACGCTCCGGGTTTGCCTGGATCTGAGCCCAGAGAGCAGTTTGAATGTCATGAGAAACCAGCCACTGTACATGCTGTGAACCAGTCGGTCCAGTTTTAACCCATCCAGATCACACTTCAGCTCCGACACTTGAAACTGGAAACACCTTCAAAGCCTAATCAAAACTGTCACAGGCATTGCAAAATGCCTCCTAAAGGTATGTGAGTGAATACACATCTAGTAAATACTTAGTGAGTTAATTGGGATACTAGAATGGATCTCCATGGTGCTGCTTTAATGTCCCTCTTCCAGGCAAGAATATCCACAACTCCCATTCAATTTTATCTTTCTAGCTATTCATTTTCAGAATCTTTCACTCCAGCCACGCAGCCCGCAGTTTCCAACGTATATGCTGAAATATCAGTTATTGCATTTTTGACAGGAAATAACCCACTTCAGTTGCTGGAGGAAACAATCGGGTGGATTCAAAGGTCGCTTCGTGGCAGTTAAAAGTGGTTATTGCTCCATTCTCATTGCTTCTCACCTTAATTCACATGACTTTTATGACCTCTCTGTCTAAGCTTTTCAACACGGATATTATACCGCTTGGAAACATCCTTGTTATTCATTTGACATACCCTACCCAGAGATTAAAGGGATATTTTTTTCCAGCTGATTTCCATTCAACTTTCTCAGTTCCTTTTCATTCTCAACCCTTCTTTTGTTACTACCGGCTTATTGAAAGAGACCTGCATAAACCTTTGAAAATGCCCAAGTTCTAAAGCAATAGGCTGAATTCACCTGAGATCAAGGGCAAGGGAGTCACTCAGCATGGAAAAATTAGGTTAAAACTAATGTTTCGTGCTCCCAGTGTCTAGGCTATTTAATGCCTAATCTGTAAGACTACTCAGCATGCATTACACCAGCCACGTCACATCGCTTACAGAGACCTGCAGGAGTCTGCAGCTAGGATTGAAAGATAGAGTCATCATCATTTCCAGGAAATTTGTTACTTTCCTAATTTGTTACAAACCAGACTATTCCCATTTTTTAAACTGAAACTGAAGATTAAGAATTAGGGATAACCATACATTCTGCTGGTCCTGCCTATTACCAGTGTTTGGGGAGATAACTAATTAACCAGGCTCACACCCATGGAGTATTCTAGGAAAGCTCTCACTGTAGGGACAGCACCTCCCAACAAAGCAAGCAATCACGTGGCAGCTCCCCCCCTTCAATAGTCTCTCCTTAAAATCCAATAACAGCTCCTTAGCAATTTCATCTGCTAGGGCTGCTGGGAGAAGCAACACATCAGTGGATCTTATTGCTACCTTTGCTATACGCCCTCCACACATCTTCTTTTGCAGTGCAGTTTTGTCCAGGAAATTGCCAGAACTTTGCATTCTTGGCATTCAGAGGCAGAAATACTCACCATTATGAAGGACAAATCCAATCCATTTGCATAGCCTCACACACAACAAGAGCCAGATAGTATGTTTACAGTTCAGGGTGAAGATGTGTGATTGACTTCTACATCCCCCCAAAAGAAACACTCTTTATCTTTTCTCATACAGGGTAGCTCAGAAAGTCACCTTCTCAGGCAGCTATGGCTGATACAGCCCTAACCAGCTCCTCAGGTTTGAAAAATTACTAAAGAAACATCCAAAAAAGCCCCAACTCTATAGCCAATTTATTAAAAATATATTGCCTTGTCTTTAAGATGGATACTTGCATTCCTTCTCATGCTGGGTTTGGCTGGAATAGAGTTAACTCTCCTGGTGGCAGCTGGCGCAGTGCTGCGGTTCGGATGGACGCTGAGAAGAACGCCGATAGCACAGGGATGGTTTCCTGCTTGCTGAGCAGTGTTTACACTGAGTCAAGGACTTCTCAGCTTCTACTGCCCTGCCAGCAGAGGCTGGGGGTGCACAAAGAGCCCGGAGGGGACACAGCCAGGACAGCTGACCCAAATGGCCAGTTTCCAGCCACAAATCAAAACTTTATTCCATCCACCTCAAGAGGTGGGTCTTTTTTCTTCACTGCTACCTGACATTTTTCCTGCAGCCATCACAAACTGACAAATAACATGCTTTACCTGGAGTATGTATCCTCGCTTAACTGTAGAATCGAGCACGTATTTCAATACAGCAAGAGCCTGTACTTTTCAGCTTTAAGGAATAAATTTGTCACCTTGCAAGAGCCTCCTCAGAGTGATGGATATTTATTTCATTACTGGTCACTCCGGGGTGTCAGATGCTTTTGTACAAATGTTTGTAAGCAACCTGGGAATTACCTATTGATTTATGTTCCCTGTGCTAATAAATATTTGCTTTTTGCTCTTTCAGTGCATACGCTGCAATCTGTTTTAACATCTTAGAATACTCACTCTACAAACAAATGATGAACTCTTAATTTCAGCTCCTGAATTTATCTTAAATAAAAGGCATCTTAAAAATATTGACGTACTTTTATGGCGAGAGCTTCTCCTGCAACTTGGTCGACAGACTGCAATCCTTTGCATGATGGATACAGTGGATCTTTTGATTTATGCTTCAATTATCTTCACAAGGGTGGCAGGCCTAGGACTCCACTAGGGAGCAGAGAAAAATGCTGCCTTTGTACTTTTGTGCCTCAGTATGACACGACCAAGCACCGCTAGTATGGAATCTTACGCATTCAGTAAAAGACCCCAAACTTCTCCACAAGGTGCCTGCAGTTGCAGAACAGAATCCCAGCTTCTCTCCCATTCCAGGTTTCCATCTGCCAGATCCATCTGGACCCTGATCCATCACGCACTGATTATCTGCATCTGGCACCCGAGAGCAGACAGGGAGCAAACGCAAAGCACCACACTGCAGCTAGAGGAGGTGCCAGCAAGTGAGCCACCAGTCAGAGAGGCTGGTACACACTGGTGCTGGCTATTGACCCATCCATCCTATACACATACGGGGTCACAGACACAGACAGGGCTGAGCACTCTCTTGTACAATGGAAATACTGCAGACAATTTATATGAAAAGCAGCAGTTTGAACAATCCTTCAATGTGGCAGAAACTGCTACCGTTGCCAAAAAATGCAAGCCTGCCCTCCTCTTGCTCATTTTCTTGTCCAAGTCCTTGTTGTTATCCCCTTCCTTGAGCTAACCTGACAAACATTTGTGAGGTTGCCTGATCAATAAGGATATGGAACATATCTGGATTAAAAATCATCTGTTTCTTGTCAGGTTAGTTTCAACCTAATTAAATTCTGACTATAATTCAGCACATAATTCACAGCATGACAATGCAAATTCTTATGCTGACCAAGGAAGCAAGAAATGTGTAGGTAGGAGCAGGAAGGAGAACTGCTTCTTTTAGAGGCAGTTCTGTCTTATTCTGGCTTAAAGCAATCACAGGCTAACTATTACTGTGCTCTTTCAAAGCTCATCAAGGTAATTTAAGAAGACAGTGCCACCATGAGCAGTAGACCAGCCCTCCTCACTGTCCCTCACCACACTTCCCCACTCCCCTTCTTGTTAAGAATTACTTAATATGAAGGTTGTGTGATGAATTAAAGTAATCAGCAAAGAGCCAAGCATGTTCCTTACAGTCTGTAGTCTTTGTAACAATACCTGCCCTCAGAATGCTTCCTCAAAGTCCAAAAATTCTTCCTTGTTGACCAAATATTAACACATGGCTTCCCTGGTAAGTAAAGCTGTCATCAACCAGCTCCACTCAAAGCACCAGGACCCAGCACTCAACACTGATGACTCTTTGCACCTTGGCCCTCAAGGAGGGCACTGGACCATCTTTTTATCTCCAGTGCTTATATCACAGTTCTCTTGTCATTTCCCTCCTTATTGGCTCAGCTCTTGGAAGGAAAATAGATGTCAGGCTACTGCATGGACAATTTACAATAATCTTCCCTGCAAATTCAGGAGCAGTGCTTTGGTAGCACGAAGGCTCTGCACTGTTGTGGGTTGTAGATGTAGAGGATGAGCTGTGCCACACTGAGAATCGAGTGAACTGAGCAGCTGTTGTTTGAACTTGAGAATAGAAACTGAAAATTCAAACCACATGAAAAAAGCACAACAAACAAAAATAAAATAAAACAAAGCAAAACAAGAAATTTAGTCACACTGCAGCACGAAGGGAAAACAGAGACCTGTCTTTTTGACAGGACTTTTCCTCCAGTAGCTTGATGTTTTCAGCAGCAATTCAATATGCTCAACTAACCCATATTTTCCATGTAGAGTCTTGTGCACAGCATATGAAAAGACCCATTAATATGAACAAAACAGATCACAGCAGTTCTCAGTACTCTTTACATACAGATACTTGTTGTCTTCATGATATTGCAATTGCAAGTCTATTTCTGCCAAATGGACTGTGAAAATCAATAGCAAACTCCATTTGCTAAATAACACTTGCAAGCCCTGACTTGACCAAGGAGATCTGGACTCTGGTGGTTGGTAGAAAGCCACCAGCCAGAATCCAGGGAAGTTCTTACCCTTTCCATGTGGTCACTAGTGGGCAACTTTGAAAGACCAAGGTGATTCTGCCACCAGAATCTGAACTTGCACCTGTGTACAAAACAATACTGAGATTTAGCCAACAGACTAAATGACTAGAAACAATTCAGTTATGCTTGGTAATTGTGCTGCTGCAGACACAGCCTTTTGAATAATGAACCCAACCTGAGATATGGCCATTAAAATAAATTCCTTTGTTTTTTTTCAGGAAACATTGCGTTTGGTGATGTGATGTCCAGCTCTCCCACAAAGCTGTTATAAGGCTAAAACCAGGTCCACCCTCAATATTTTCAGTATAGTTTATCAGTTGGGTAATAAAACAGCCTGTGGGTTCCAACTGACAGCAACTAGAAAAAGACCCTGGTGCAGATCAAATCACTTCAGAAAGCCACGTGTTCTGCTGTAACAGCCAGGCCTGTCTTTCACCTACAGCTTTTGCAGAATTCCTTATGCCGGGATATTCCTTAAAAAGCCCAAATAAGGTGGCAAGTCATTCTGGCACAAGCATTTTTCACTTGGGAAACTGGTTAAAGCAATAGTGGGCAGCACTGGGGGCCTCTTCACTCAGGGGACTGGGCTCACTGCACCTTCACTAGTGCAGCTACAACCAACTCACTGTAGACAAGAGACAGAGGTGCTCAAATTAACCTCTGTAATAAATTTCTTAGCAAAGAATTAACTGTTCAGTAAAGAATGTAAGGCTGCTCGCCAGGCCTGAGCATGGTGGCATGACAGCTTGAGCAGACACTCTCAACTTCTCCATGAGCAACGGATCAGGATTAGTTTTCTCTGGAAGGCTGTTGTCCTCAATGATGCTGCAAAACCAGAGCAACAGAGGGGACAACTTGGGATTCTGCTCCCAAAGTACAAGCAACAGGACAAGAGGAAACAGCCTCTAGTTGCACCAGGGGAGGTTTAGGTTGGAGCTGAGGAACAGTTTCTTCCCTGAAAGGCCTGTCCCAGGCTGCCCAGGGCAGGGAGGGAGTCCCTGTGACCCCTGGAGGGGTTTCCAAGCCCCCGTGGAGCTGTGGTGCTGAGGGCCAGGGGTCAGTGGTGCCCTGGCAGTGCTGGGTTGGACTCGATCTTAAAGAGCTCTTCCAACCCAAACGATTCTGTGACTTTCTGTCTGTATTTTAAAGGCAGAGGATGAAAGCGACAGG
>VWZY01004647.1:293996-306774 GCA_013399075.1 Chloroceryle aenea
GCGGGAGCCGGGGAGCGGTGGCCTGGCAGGGCCGAGCAGGGCCCGCTGGGTTGGTGCTGAGGCGCCGTTAACACCTCCTCGTCCAGAAGCGTGCGGGAAGTGCTGGCCCGGGCAGCACAGAGTGTTCCTGCACCTGCGGTAACCGGCGGTGTAAACGGAGAGTTTGGGCTCGGCAGCTCTGGCAGGATGAGCGCAGGCAGGGTTGGAACCGATGTGGCGAAACATCGCCGTATTTACTTCAGGAGGAAGGCAGCTTTATTGAAATACTACGTGGGTTACATCCCTCCCATTCTTGTGCAACTGTTTGTGGGTTTGGAGATAATCGTCTTGATTTTGTACAGTAATAACGTCCGTTTAAAGGGAATTTGCTCAAAGAAATAGTATTAAACTGAAACTTGCTTGTCCTAAAAGCAACTATAAGGAATTTCAAGCTGTTTTTCTGTCATTCTATTGATTTGTCTTTCATAATGCTTGTGGGTTTTTTTCAAAAAACAAAACACAATCCATTTCTTATTTTCTTTGTCTGTGTGTGGAAGACCCTGACAAGTGGAGGAGGACAAATGGCAGTAGTTCAGCTGTTGATTTCTCAGTAGTTCAAAGAGATTGAAAAAAAGTTTTTTCTTGCATTTCTCATTTATCACTAAAATTATTAATGGCAGTCACCTGATTTAGGCAGATGGGATTAAACTGCTGACTCTGTTGACTTTAGACTGCGTATTCAAGTTAGAAAGAAAACAGAGAAATGTCTTCTTATTATTAAACTGAATTTATATCCATCCCATGTGTCACCCTTAGAATTAGACACCGGTATTAATCCTGTGTTTCTGCTGTACTTTATTTCAGTAGCTTGATCTGTCTTAAGTATCCTCCAGATCGCTCCAAGCCTGGCTCCATTGTGTTAGACAGATTACAAAGCAAGCCCTCTAGACTGTACAGTCTGCATCTTTTATCTTGTAAACTGATTTGTGTGAGCAGACCCCCAAGCACACATCCCAGTAATTTCTGTGCTACAGCTTCACTCAGACCTTCTCCAGTGCAGCTGATTGCGTGCTTTGGGCTTAAATAGGAAAACAGTGCAGCGTGTGGGTATAAAACCAGTGAAGCAGGAGGAAAGCAAGCATGTGTTAGCTACTGTAGAGAGAAGAGCTTCGTGCGCTTGAAAAATAGCAGCTGTGATGTTAATTGCCAGAGAGTTACTGAAATCCAGGGGTTTAGGTTGTGGCACAAGGAAATAAAGTCGGTGGTTGTAACTGTCTGGTTTTGTGTGTGATTGACTCCTCATTCAAAAGCTGCAGCGTGTAACTCTTGAATAGAGCAGTGTTCATGTCTAACTATAAAAAGCTTTTCAGAGGAAAGTAAATATCTTCCTTATTTCACATGTGGAGCAACTGGGTGTTGAAGCTGAGCTGTGATTTTCATAGTGGAATTGCAAATAGGATGCACATGTTGCACTCCCTCCACCTAGCTCTTGAGGTGATGGAGAGCACTCTTGTACTGCATGCTGCTTTGCCACCTGAAGCAAGGAGTGTGGGTTCTTATTCCCGAGAAGCTGCTGTATTTTAGAGAGTGACAACATTAAGGATAAAATATTAGTGAAATAGCAATTTAGAGTTAAGTTCAATGTGGAGTTATCTCTGGCAAAGTTTTAACTATAAAGTTGTATTGGGTTTTAAAAAATGGTTGTTAAATAAAAGGTAGCTTTTAAAACTCATGGCAGTAATTACACATCCTCAAATATTTTATTGACTGCTATTCACTGAAGTTATCTGATGTAATACAGAGCTGCCATTAAGATCTTTTTTCCAGCTGCATGACTCTAGTAAAATGTTGATTATTAGTTGTATATCGAATATTTTAACTGGTAGTTGTTACTCATCCAGACTCCCCTGATTTTGTTTCATTTTTCAAAATGTTTTAGTTTTCTGTTTGNCTGAGCCGAGCTGACCTGGAAGCAGACGGCCGGCGGGGAGGGAGCAGGTGACAGGCAGCGGTGAGGGGGAGGGAGCGGGGGGGGTGGAAGGCGAGAGACAATGACACCAGGCCCCGTCTGGAGCTGGTGGCCCTTCGGAGTCGGGACGCTGCCCTCTGGGGAGGAGGGTTAGGGCAGGAGAGGGAGGCCCGGGAGGTGTGCGAGGCCGTGCCCTTATTGACGGGCAGCGGGGGCTTCCCGTGGAGCCGCGGGAGCCGGGGAGCGGTGGCCGGGCAGGGCCGAGCAGGGCCCGCTGGGGTGGTGCTGNTCAAAGAGATTGAAAAAAAGTTTTTTCTTGCATTTCTCATTTATCACTAAAATTATTAATGGCAGTCACCTGATTTAGGCAGATGGGATTAAACTGCTGACTCTGTTGACTTTAGACTGCGTATTCAAGTTAGAAAGAAAACAGAGAAATGTCTTCTTATTATTAAACTGAATTTATATCCATCCCATGTGTCACCCTTAGAATTAGACACCGGTATTAATCCTGTGTTTCTGCTGTACTTTATTTCAGTAGCTTGATCTGTCTTAAGTATCCTCCAGATCGCTCCAAGCCTGGCTCCATTGTGTTAGACAGATTACAAAGCAAGCCCTCTAGACTGTACAGTCTGCATCTTTTATCTTGTAAACTGATTTGTGTGAGCAGACCCCCAAGCACACATCCCAGTAATTTCTGTGCTACAGCTTCACTCAGACCTTCTCCAGTGCAGCTGATTGCGTGCTTTGGGCTTAAATAGGAAAACAGTGCAGCGTGTGGGTATAAAACCAGTGAAGCAGGAGGAAAGCAAGCATGTGTTAGCTACTGTAGAGAGAAGAGCTTCGTGCGCTTGAAAAATAGCAGCTGTGATGTTAATTGCCAGAGAGTTACTGAAATCCAGGGGTTTAGGTTGTGGCACAAGGAAATAAAGTCGGTGGTTGTAACTGTCTGGTTTTGTGTGTGATTGACTCCTCATTCAAAAGCTGCAGCGTGTAACTCTTGAATAGAGCAGTGTTCATGTCTAACTATAAAAAGCTTTTCAGAGGAAAGTAAATATCTTCCTTATTTCACATGTGGAGCAACTGGGTGTTGAAGCTGAGCTGTGATTTTCATAGTGGAATTGCAAATAGGATGCACATGTTGCACTCCCTCCACCTAGCTCTTGAGGTGATGGAGAGCACTCTTGTACTGCATGCTGCTTTGCCACCTGAAGCAAGGAGTGTGGGTTCTTATTCCCGAGAAGCTGCTGTATTTTAGAGAGTGACAACATTAAGGATAAAATATTAGTGAAATAGCAATTTAGAGTTAAGTTCAATGTGGAGTTATCTCTGGCAAAGTTTTAACTATAAACTTGTATTGGGTTTTAAAAAATGGTTGTTAAATAAAAGGTAGCTTTTAAAACTCATGGCAGTAATTACACATCCTCAAATATTTTATTGACTGCTATTCACTGAAGTTATCTGATGTAATACAGAGCTGCCATTAAGATCTTTTTTCCAGCTGCATGACTCTAGTAAAATGTTGATTATTAGTTGTATATCGAATATTTTAACTGGTAGTTGTTACTCATCCAGACTCCCCTGATTTTGTTTCATTTTTCAAAATGTTTTAGTTTTCTGTTTGTTTTCTAACCCCTCTGATTCCATTGGTTTATGCTGCTCGTGTAGGGTGAGTTGCTGTTGAAGTATTTCAGAAACAAGCAATGACCAGAAATAGGGTATTCCTCTGCACTGGGCCAACAAACCTCTGCCTTTTTAGACTGAGGTCGACAAGCACTCATTTTTAATCCCTCTGTTTTGTTATAAACCTGTGCTGTTGCATTCCATTAAGTTTATACTTCCTCTATTTTTAATTTGTGCATCCTGAAGAAGGAAAACCCCCCAACATTCCTGCTGTAAGTCACTGTGGCAGTCTGACCTCTGAACAGGGGTTCAGATGAGGGCCTTCTAGTGTGACCATTGTTCTGGGCTGTTAGAAGAGAAGAAAACAAAATATGACTTAAGTATTGCAACTTGAATTATAGATGTGCTTCTTTTAACAGGCACAAAATTAAGCCTGATACTTGCATCCTTTATCTCGTGACTCCCCAGCTTGTGTCTGGATTAATATAGAATGGTTGACTCCAAGTTTAATGTATTTTTTCATGTAACATTTTCCTTTTTGAAAGACATCCCCAGTATGTAAAAAATGTAACATTTCTAGTCACCTAATGAAATGCAGCTAATTTTGTGTTGCTTGCCTGCCTAGCAGCTACTCTTAATCAAGGTAAGGAATTGAGTTTATCTGCAAAGTGTTGGCATGCAGAGAGCATCAGGCAGCAAGCTGCCAGCAGGGGCAGATTAAGGGGTTCCCTTCCCAGTCAGTCCCCTGCTGTGCTGTTTTTGTATTGGTTTTTCAGTTGTATTGCAGTGTAGGAAACTTCACACTAAACATACTGCACTGTCTATGGTCCATAAATGGTCTTGGGGGAAAAAAAAATTCTCAGCTGAATATAAAATTTTTAATAGACTGAAAGAAAAACCTGGTAGTGCTTGGTGTCAGAATCCAGGGTGTGGATTTGTCCACCTGGAGACGTGTATAGACTGAGTAAACAGTGCTTCCCTCCTCTCTCTTTGCTGGGTTAGGGCTTTAACTGGCAGGGTTCCAGTGTGGTTCCAGTCTCACCTACTCTCACAAAGATTTGAAACTTGGCCTGGTAACAGTAAGGTTTGGGTGGCCCCATGAGCTGCTTTCCAGGTTGTCTTCTGCCTTTGAGGTGTAAAGTGCCATTGATCTTGAATTTAAGGGGCTCATTTAAGAGAAGTTGTGCAGAGTGGGAGTTGTTATTGTTTTAGATGCAAGCAGCTCTTGGCTGCGTGGAATGGCAATGGTGCTGAGCTTTAATCTCCCTTGAGAAGGGCAATGGTTGGCACAGTGCACATAAAAACACTTCTGTAGAAAATGAAGTAGACTGCATTTGGGAGGGAAAGATGTTAATGGCAAATGAGTATCAAATATTTGCTTTTTGTCTTGAAAGGAAAAAAAAAAAGGTGTTTTAGGTGGAACTTTGACTTTATCCTGAACTAAGTCCTCAGTTAAAGCCTTTGATATTTTGAAAGTGTTAACATTGATTTTCAGTATCTTTTAAAATCTAGTCTTAAATGCTCTCAACACATCTTTGTGACACAGGGCAGCTTTTAAACACCTCTGTTCTGCTGTGGCTTCAGCATTGCAATGTTGAAGCTTAAGATGAAAAGTTGTTGCCTTGAGACCAGAGTGCATCTGTTGCTTGTAATGAAATTTCTTTATTGTTTCGCGGGGTTCAGTTCTAGTTGATCTTTCCCTGTACCCTCTTCCAGTATATTATTCCTGTCATTGTCATCTCTTCTCTGGGTTCTTGTCTCCAGTTAAACACTGTGAGATCATTTCCTGGCTGACAACAGTATCCATTCTTCTGCCTCTTCATCACATACAATTGCAAAAAAAATTAGCTAGGCAATTTACCTCAGCTGTATATTCCAGACCTTTTCTGGAGTTCTCCAGAGCTAGTATTTTGGGAATACCTTGTTAAACACACTAACTTGTTTAGGTGTCAGGAACAACTGTTACGGGGGTGTTTAGAGAGAGGGCAGCAGCCAGTGGTGTCCTAGTTGGTCGCTCTTCCCTGTTCTTGGTGAAGCTTCCAGCTGGAATCATGGACTCACAAAGAGCTAGAGGAGGAGGTGACCTTGTCTTCTTTCAGGGCACCTACCTGTCAGTTCATTTTTTTTCATTGGTGTTGGTATTTTTATCAAGTTACTGATTAGTTAGTACTTTAAGCAACTGCTGCCAGGAGCCTGGGAAGCAAGACCAGCAATGTGCATGGCTCGTCTTCAATCCGGCAACAGCCAGCAGTAGATGGGTGACTGGAATAGGCAGGGGGAAGGGAGTTCCGTGTCTTCTGCATCCAGCCAGGGAGCTTCCCTGTGTGATGTGTAAATTGGTGGTTTGCCGGGAGAAAAGATTCCTGTCTGGGAAAGACAGCTACTGTCAGTGGAGCATCAGAGGCTGGAGTGACTCGGGAAATTCGCAGCTCTGCAGATTTTGAGGAAGGAGGGAGGTGTCAGGGAAATAGGACTGAGTAAGAAGCTTGATAATTTTTATGGTGGAGGAGAAAAAACTCTGTTGTCTGTGTCTTAAGGCAAAAAATATGTGATCTAGCTGTGCTTGTCTGGGGGGTGCAGACTGGGATGTATAGCTGACAGTTATGTCCTTTCCATGAGTGAGAAGAAGCTATAGGTTACTGTCAGGCAAAGCAAACCCTAAGAACAACTGCTTATGTGCAAAAAGTGTCCACACAACCAGGGAAAACACACAAAATTTCTGTGGGATTTTATAGAAAGATAACATCGTACAAGGACAATCAAACAAATGGTAGCTGCTGTGTTTTGTTTCTGTGAGAAACACCCAGTGTCAGAAATTAAAATCAAGGATAAAAACAAACCCCCAAAACACTAACAAAACCCCAGCATACATATTTTGTAGATATCTTAATGGAATGCAGGGGAGTGTTAAATAAAAATATTTGTTTTGAGGGATGAAGTAGATGATATTTGTTTATGGTACTTCTCATTTTGAGTATAAATGTAAAAGATCTGCTAAAAATAGGCCTGTCCTGTCCCCAGAGTTTGAAATACCTGGCAGGATTCCCTTATTGATTTTTAATCAATTTTAGGACACCGAGAAAATTGGAAAGGACTGGAAGACATCTGCTACTGTGCCAGTGCTGTTAGGAGGATTAATAGGGTGACCTAGGTAATGACTCGTGTACTGGCCTAAGGTTGAGCCCAGGCAAGGCACTGGAGTAGCTGAGGCATGATCTGAGTGAGAACAAAAATGCCAGTCAGCAAGGACTTGACTTGTTTTGTTGCTTGGTTGTTATTTTTTTAAAGAAAGCCTTCTGCTAGTTTAACTTTTTGGCATTTCCCCCACATTTTAGTGTTTTCTAACTCCTGTGCTCTTCAGTTCTTTATTCTGTAAAATAGGAGTAAAAATGGCCAAACTGGGAGGGGAAGGTTTGATTAAAATTTAATTAGAATTGATGAATATTGGCAAATTTTGGGTGGTTTGTTGTTGTTGGTTGGGTTTTTTTTTCCCATTTTTCATGTTGCTTCCTTCCACTGTACCCAGTACCTAAAACCTAAGTTTTAGGTACTCTTCTTGGTGTTGGGGATTTTGCTTGTGTTTCTTCAGGTGTTTCTGGGTTGGTTTGTTATTTTTCTTTAATCAGAGGTTTTCAGTGTGGATGTATTAGGAGCAGATTGAGGTTTTAGCTGGGAAGCAGGAGCCTTTAAAAGAACTTGAGGTCCTGAGGACTGGAACTCGCAGTATGACTGCAGTCAAGAGCAGCTTGAAGCTTGGATGGGGCATGTGGAGGCTATACTAACTCTGCACCTGGTACAGTGTTCAGAGTAATGTTACGTCTGGTTTCAGCAGTGAGGGGGTTTTATTATCGGTGAGATGTGCTTGAAGAGCCACACAAAATAGAGAATGACAAAAATAGCACACCGATCACCTCCTCCTGTTCAGGCACAAGCAGGAAAACAGTGGGCTAGGTTTATTCTCTGATGTTGCAAGTCTTTATATCACTGATTCTTTTCCAAAAATGAGTTTTTATTTGAGCAAAAATCATTTCAGAGATGTCTTGTATCTGGCTGTGCTTTTCAGGAGCATGTGAAAGGCAGTCACGGTGGATGCTTCCTCTTAAGCTGCAAAAAGGATGATTCAATTTTGGAAATGCCTTTCTCTTTAATAAGAAGTCACACTTGATTTTATGGTAATTGTAACTGAAACTCTGCTTGTACTTTCAAACACTGCAGGGAGGAGCTGGTGTACTCGGTGTGTTGTGGAAGTGGTGTTTGTGTATGAAACCCCAAAATAACAAACAGAGAGAGAAATTCACTTCTGCCTTCTTCACCTGCCCACTGATTTTTTTGCTCTTCAGGAATGATAAATCACCAAAACTTCCCGAGCTAGTGATCATTGCTGCCTTCTGATGGTGTTTATTTTCTGAAGGGGCTACTTGTAGCTTCTCTCTAAGCTGTGATCAAATGTATGCATGCTGCTGAAGAATCCCAGAGCAGTACTGTCTTTGGTGGCAACATTTGATTAGATTCCCAAAATACCTTTCTGCTCTCTTGGTTTAATCTTTTTTTTTTCCCATCCTGTGTTGTTTTGTTTGGTTTTGTTGTGCGGGTTGTTGTTTTTTTCCTTCTTTTTTAGCTTTAACATTTTTTTCAGGTAGATTTTAAAATAAAAAGACAAACCCAACCCTGACAAGTAGATTTACACTTGACCCAAGCAGTGGACAGTAGCCCTGTCTACTCGGAGGAGCTCACAGAGCTGCCTGTTTCAGCAGCTCACATTCTGTTCTTTGCAGTTCTGTACAAACCCACTGCATTCACTGCCTTAGCACGTGCTGTTCTAACAATCTTAGCACGTTTTGTAATGTTATCACTGTAATGTTATTTCTTCTTTTCATTTAGAAATAAAAGTGTAATTACATTTGTAAATATTTCATGTTGAGCTTTTAGTCAGGGCTGGATGCAGGGATGTTTTTACCGTGTTGGGTCTTTCCTTGACAGAAATGGGGACTCTGGAGTGTCAGTTTGTGTTGCAGTTAACCATCAGGAATGCTGGAATGACCAGTGTGCTTCAGCATCACAACGTGCAGCTTTGCACTTTGAGACAAACTGGGGAGAAGGTCTTTTTAGATTTTATATTGAGATAAACTACTTGGGTTTACTGAAGATATTAAATAGTATTTTACAGTACAGGGCTCAGCAGTTGAATAATACGAGGTACTTACAAAGTTTCCAATCTGTAAATGACATATCAGTGGTGCAGCACTGCTTGGATTTCTGTGGTAGCTTCCCATCGTATTTTCATTTTAAAACTGTGCTACAAATGAACAGAGATGCACTTGCAGTGCTTTTACTGCAGGTAAAATGGGAATGTCCTTTGACTGAGGATGGGTTTGCAAAGGTGTGGTTCTCCTGTGTGTAAAGCTAATGCTGTGCATGCCTGGCAGGTTGTAAGGGTGTGTGTAAAGGTCTGGGTGGCAACTACTGCAGGGACCGAGGGTGCAGCAGCTGGTGTAAAATCACAGCGGGGTTTCCTGCAGCTCAGGAAAGCTGGAAAGTGCAGAGTCTTGCCTGGGCTTGCTTCATTTAGCTAATGGCCTGTGACATCTGCAGGAATGCTGCACTGGGTCTTGTGCAGCGGATGAGAAAGTGGAGAGGAATAAATTAACCTCTGTTTTCATTACCCTGAAATGGAAGCAGAGCTTTATAACTGCTGTAAGTAAAATTGCTCGAATAGGACAGTTGCATTTGCATAGAGGTTGGGAAGCTGGATGAGGACTGCCTGAGTGCCTGAGAAGTATGATTAACATTTTCTTCACCTGCAGTGAAATGAGACGCTTGGATGTTTTCCACTTGTGATTTTAAGACATGACACTTTATTTTGTGTGATTATGTGTGCATAATTATGTATATAAATAGATCTCGAATGCTTGCACATTTTGCTGTAAAGGGAAATAATTTTTGTCTTTGAAATTGTCTCTAACTCTGTGGGAAAAATAGACTGACATGGTTAGTGGTTTGGAGAAGCCTTAGGTTGGTGTCTCAGATACAGAAAGAAAGAGAAGAGGGGCTAACCTTGACCTCCATCCTTGAGTCTTGCCTTGTATTCTTGAGCTCAAGACAAAATTCTGTGTTCAAATTACTCACACTGTCTTCCACATTGAAGGTGAAACAGCACCCAGGACATTCTTTCCTTGGTCGCCTCCTTTCCCCATGCAAGTAGGAGCAACAAGTAGCAGGGGCACAATCTCAGAGCAGTAGACAGTGTGAGTAACCCCTGTTACATAGAAAGTGTGTGTATATAAGTACATATATAAGCCATTTGTGTGGTCAGTGCAAGTACATTGTTTCATGATAGATTATCATGAGCTCAGTATCTTGACCTCTAGTCCTTATATTCTTACGTGTGTTCAGTCAAACATCCTGGTCTGAGCCGCTTCCTGTGTCAGAATCTGATGAAGAAGTCAGGGCTGTAAGAACTGTGTGATGGCTTTGAAAGCTTCTTTTGAAAGCCCTCGCATCAGGACTTCTGATTTATCTCTATTATAAATACAAATTTTTGTTTGAGCGAAATCACAAAGTTGATATGGTTGTAACCATTTTAGGAGGGCATACTGCAGACACAATAATAAACTTAAGTCCTTACCTTTTCTGTTTCCCATCTATTTGCTTACCCTGTCAAATGTAGCTTGGTGAATTTTATAGACAGTCATTGAATTGTAGTCTCCTGGCTATCTTCTGCTATCTGGAAAAGGTGATGATTTTCTTATGATTCAGAGCTACAGCAGGAGCAAAGTGGCATAATGCTTTTTTAATTAGAAGGTGACCAGTAGTATAATTAATGTGACCTTTGAAGTTTTAGTGCTTGAAACTGGTAAGAGTCTTGCAGTGTCATGTGGTTTTTGCCTCTTGTTTTTTCATCCCTACTGGCAGATTGCTTTTGAAGTTGCTGCAGTGACCAGGCTACTTAATGGGAATCTGGCTGGGTTTTTTTTTGCCATTTCACAGGGTATCATGAACTTACAAGGGTCTTGTGTTTAAGTCCGAAATAAAACTTAAAAGTCATTTCCAACTTCTAAATTGCCTTTTAAACTGGCCATTTCCAACAGGACAAAAACTAATTGTCGTCATGTATCTGCAGCAAGGGTGGAGGTTAAAATGAATGCAGATTTTCCCATATTACAGAGGGATCTTTTAATTTGATTCTAGCTGTTCTTAGACCTTGACACTGCACAAGAGCTTATTGTCCTTGGTTCTGTCTAGGCTTTGACACTTCATGGTGCTGGTGGCTTAGCAGAAAGGTGTATGGAACCTCCTTGTATGCACTGGAAATTTTACAGCAAATGATTGCCCCTGTTGTCAGGATGATCATTAAAAAGCACAAAGGTTTCCTTTGCAGGATGTGAGAAGGGAATTACTTGCATAGTTTGATCAGTTTTAACCCTGGGCTTTATTAAAACAAAAAATAAATTCTAGCAGTCAGAATAAACACCTACTTTGAGATAAATGTACTCACGTGTCTAGCTTAGAATAATCATCGTTATAGGCTAGGATTTGGTGTATTTTATTGAGTCTGTTCTGTATGTGTATCACACCTCTCTGATGTATCATGAGCTGGTGTTCATGGAGGGGACAGCAGAGGTGTAATTGCTTTCCTTACCCTCAGTAAACCGTGAGACTGGAGTGACTTCTGTGTCTGTAATAGTTTGTAGTAGCTGGTCATACTTTTAGAAATACAGAATAAGGATGTGGCATTGCTGGGCTCTTGGGGAAAAACTCTCGAGAAGAAATAGCAGTGACTGAAGGATCACGTTCATGACAAACTAACCCCCAAGAGGTGGGCTGTGCGAGAAGCGGACGCGTAGCTTTTGTTCGTAGTGCCAAATGATCCAGAAGCAAGACTGAGAAACATAATGACAGTCTTGTTCTGCAGCAGCAGCCCCTCCTCGCCAGAATAAATACAAAGCACTAGTAAAACATTTATTTCAGTCGTCAGTTGTCACTAAGCAAGCAAATGAGCAAGTAGAGCATAGTTGAAAATGAGAGAGAGCCCTATAAAATAGTTTCATCAATAGGTAACTGTGTCAAAACCACATGTATGCTTCTTATCTCTGAGTGGAGTCTCCACAGACGGTCAGCTGAAACACCCGTGGTTTGCACATGAGGTTGGTATCTTAACAGGCCAGGAATGAGCAGGAATAATCTCTGGAAAAGTCTTAATTCCATAGTATTAATTACCCAGGTATGAATGTTTAATTTGCTGTACTTTACCGAAAGCTTAGTCATGTTAGGTAAATAAATCAACTGTGTTGACAGATAACATTCAATTAGGATGTACTGAGCAGCTCTTGAGTCCTTCTTGAGCACAACCCAGGAGTTGGTTTAAGATGCAGCAGCTGAAGAGCTGGTCTGTAAGCATTTGCAGCAGTACATGCTCAGACGGATGCCAAAATACACTCAAATTCGGCTTGGTAGTCATCAGAAAGACTCATTAAAGCACTTAGGTTTTAGTTCAGGAAGAGAACACAGGATCGAGGACACTTTTGAAGGGAACAGAATGCTTCGAGCTAACCTGGTGATTCTTTGTCGTGTTTTATTAACACTTGGAGTTGTACACCAGCTATTGACAGAAGATTCTGAAAAGCCTGTGAGAGAAGTCAGAACCAAGAGCAGAGACAAAGTCAGACCCATGTCTGTGTACCTTGTGGATGATAAAGCTGTGGACAGGCTGGAGAGGGCCACAGAAATGATCCAAGGACTGCAAAGCTGCCATGTGAGGAAAGGCTGAAGGAATGGGGATTGTTCAGCTTGGAGAAGAGACTCGGGGGACTCGGGGAGACCTTGTCACCATGTTCCAGTATCTAAAGGGTGGCTATAAAGCTGGAGACTCCCTTTTGATAAGGAGTCTCATGGAAAAGATGAGGAGTGATGGGTACAGGTTACTCCTGGGGAGATTCTCTTTGGACACAAGGAAGACTTTTCCCATTGAGGACAGTCAGCCATTGGAATTGTATCCCCAGGGAAGTGGTGGAGTCCCTGACATTGGACACTTTGAAGATCCAGCTGGACAAGAGCTGGGCCAGCTTGTCTAGGCCAGACTTTTCTCAGCATAGGTTGGACCAGATGATTCTTGATCCTTTCCAGCCTGGTATTCTATGGTTCTATGATACTGCAGAAGCATTTGGAGAAAAACAGGGGGAAGATGGATGGTAAAGGAAGTTTGTCAGA
>VWZY01004647.1:306833-351893 GCA_013399075.1 Chloroceryle aenea
CTGAAGGAATGGGGATTGTTCAGCTTGGAGAAGAGACTCGGGGGACTCGGGGAGACCTTGTCACCATGTTCCAGTATCTAAAGGGTGGCTATAAAGCTGGAGACTCCCTTTTGATAAGGAGTCTCATGGAAAAGATGAGGAGTGATGGGTACAGGTTACTCCTGGGGAGATGCTCTTTGGACACAAGGAAGACTTTTCCCATTGAGGACAGTCAGCCATTGGAATTGTATCCCCAGGGAAGTGGTGGAGTCCCTGACATTGGACACTTTGAAGATCCAGCTGGACAAGAGCTGGGCCAGCTTGTCTAGGCCAGACTTTTCTCAGCATAGGTTGGACCAGATGATTCTTGATCCTTTCCAGCCTGGTATTCTATGGTTCTATGATACTGCAGAAGCATTTGGAGAAAAACAGGGGGAAGATGGATGGTAAAGGAAGTTTGTCAGACTGTGAGATTGGAATTGCTGGTAATGCAGATCCAAATAGCCTGTAAGGAACTCAGCTTATGTAAAGTAAAGCAAAAAACAATATTCGTTCCTGCAGCTTGTCATTACATNCTCGGGGGACTCGGGGAGACCTTGTCACCATGTTCCAGTATCTAAAGGGTGGCTATAAAGCTGGAGACTCCCTTTTGATAAGGAGTCTCATGGAAAAGATGAGGAGTGATGGGTACAGGTTACTCCTGGGGAGATGCTCTTTGGACACAAGGAAGACTTTTCCCATTGAGGACAGTCAGCCATTGGAATTGTATCCCCAGGGAAGTGGTGGAGTCCCTGACATTGGACACTTTGAAGATCCAGCTGGACAAGAGCTGGGCCAGCTTGTCTAGGCCAGACTTTTCTCAGCATAGGTTGGACCAGATGATCCTTGATCCTTTCCAGCCTGGTATTCTATGGTTCTATGACACTACAGAAGCATTTGGGGAAAAACAGGGGGAAGATGGATGGCAAAGGAAGTTTGTCAGATCCAAATAGCCTGTAAGGAACTCAGCTTATGTAAAGTAAAGCAAAAAACAATATTCGTTCCTGCAGCTTGTCATTACATTGATCCCAGAAGATTAAATAGTTTAAAAAGTGATGAGATGAAAGTTTAGGAGGGGTTGTCAAACTGCGGGAAGAGTACACGTGGCTGGATACTGGTAGGAGGGGACTCCTGCAGCATTCCTGCCCTGCTTTTATCACCTGCATTTAGTTAAGCATATGCTGTTGGCCACTCCTGGAAGCAAAATACAGGTTAGAGATCAAGAGTTCTAGAAAAAACCTCTCATTCTTGTATCTTTGATGTCTGGTCCAGCCTGGTGGTTTTATGTTTGCTTTCTGGATTTATTCCCTAGTTTGCAAGGTTTACGTGGGCTGCATTTAAAAATCTGGAGTAGGGATACTCCGTTTCTGTTTGCATCTTTGGACGCTGATCTGCTTATGTATTTCATGTGAATTCATTGTCTGTCAAGCTTGATTAGTTCCCTTCATGCCTCTTGTTTGAAATTCATTTTCATTTAGTTCCATTATGTCTGCAGTCTGTGGTGAAATAGCTTTTGAGCTGGTAGTGCAAAAGTTCAAAAATGTTTATGCTAAGTTGTCTTTGGTTTGAGTTTTTTACGTGTTAAAATGCATGTTTAACTACAGAGGAAAAAGCAGTTTGTTTTCTTAACTAAGTGTACGAGAGCTACCGAATGCAAATCCCCATCTCATGACAGGACAATGAAAACACTGGTTCTCTGGGAATGGCATCATGGACTGAAGATACACCAGCTCTGCACGTAGGTGTAAAAAGCTGCGTTGTGTCTGAAGTAGGAAGAGCAGAATGCTTGTAGAACACAAGAGGCTGCAAAATACGCTGCAGCTTGGGTTTCCAATTTGTCTTTGGTTAGGCCTTAAAACTTGGATTGACAAATAAGCCAAGTGTGTAAGTGGAAAATACAGTAGTCTTTTTTTGTTTGTTTGAGTTTCTGTCATAATTGATGTAAATACAGCACTTTATGTTTACAACTGTGCTACTGTTGTTAAATATGAGAGAGTATTGGTGCTGTGGAGAAACTGGCTTTGTGACTTCAATTCTGAGAGCTGCTCAGACACTTAATGGACTTGCATATGTCAAGCCTTTCATTTATCACCTTGTTTGCCTGCAAGTGAATGCAGTGGAGTCAAGCCGTGGTCTAGATTGAAGGGGTCCTGTGGAGCTCATCTGTTGAGAGCAGGCTGGTGGATTAGGTGGAGAGCCCTGTGAAGCAGCAGAGTAATTCCAGTGGAGCAGACTCTGCCGCTTCTCCCGGTGGGCTCTTCGGTAATAAATAGGCAGGGGCACGTCAGATGGCAGAAATGTCTCTCTTACAGGGATGGATATGGTGGAAGAATCCAGCAATTATATTGCAGAGGGGTGAGATATTTTTCTTGCTGCCAGATCTTCAGTTTTTTTAGTTGAGCTGCTCCTGTTGGCTTGCTTTGAACTTGAAGGACAGACTTAAAGATGATCTTCAGAGAGAGGCTCATTGTGTCCTTTCAGATGAGCTACAAATGGCAGGATTTTGTTCTGGATATATTTAATTTCAGACATGCTTTTTCAGACAGATGGAAATGATTGGATTGAAAATGCTTTCCCTGTTCCGAATGTAATTTTGTGTCTGCAAAATTTGTTTCTGCTTCTGTGATCTTTGTGTTTTGGCAGAAGCTCACACTTTTCCAAGCAGTGTATGAGGGATGTGCTTGAGTTTCTGATCTTAAAAATGAGAGAAACTGGCCTACTCTGTTAGGGAGGGGGAAGCCCAACTTGACATGAAAAGGCACAATGCGCCTTACCACAAGCTCACTGCCTTTGTAAGAAACAATGCTGCACTTCTTTCATATCTGATAATTTTCACCAGAAATATACAGAATCAATTCTTTTATTCCCCTATATTCATGAGTTTCAATTTTAGCTTTTCAAAATGAAAAAAAAAAGGATCTGTGGTGTGTTTGAGTATTGCTTTTTATGAAGAGTTTATCAGGGTGTCTGAAACAGCAGCAGAGGCTGGAAATGGGTGAGTATTGTGACTGCAGTTTCAGTCGTGACCTATCTTCTGATCCAGACTATCAGTTAAATGATTGTGGTATTTCCTGTGATCTGCTGAATTAAAGCTTCCTCTTCAAGCTGCAGATTAGATCTAGGGAGTTAAAATTCCATTATATATGGTGACACTGTGTGTGAGTGTGCACATACAGACATGTATATATAAAGCCAGCCATTTCTGAGAGATGTATAGTCTTACATTTCTACTTCCTACTATGAATCTGAAATAGCTGTAATATATTCAGTGCTCAAAGGGAAAAAGATAAAGACCTACATCTAAGGTAATTTCTTAAAGGTTGCAGCGAAAGGACTGAGGCTGCTTTTGACTTCTCAGACAGCAGCGTAGCAACCAAAGGTATCGATGATCCATCACCTCTGGCTGAACTGGGCAGATGGCACCGGGCAGGGGGGCAGTCTGGTTGTCCTGCAGGAATGCTCTAACCACAAGAGTTAGATACTTAAACTGTTAAATTCTATCACCCTTCCAAGGCTTACCTCCTCCCCACACCCCCTCCCTTATATTTGAAACTCAGTTCAGTGAGTAGATTCTTAGCTCCTTCCAGGGGACTTACAAGTGCTTCCAGGAACTTCACACACAAAATGCTTTGCAGTGTTGGGTTGCAGCAGTGTAGGGGATGTAAGCAGAAAGTCTCACTTCTATCAAGAATTAGGCTGATGATAATCCTGTTGTATGGAATTCATAACTGGTAATTACTTCTCTTGACCTTGTTAGGAGTTACCTGGATGGCAGTTATGATTCTTTGCAAGAATAATTTAGAAATCCATTCCTGAGGCAGAGAAGTTGTGCTTTATTATTTTCTTTCCAAAGACTTGCAATGGTTTTTTTACTCCAACATGTTGGTACTTTCATGAGAGACAGCTGGTAAGGACCTTTTTCCATACTGATTTGTATCCTGTACAGCACTGCACTCGGTTGGTAAAATTGCTTTTTCTGTTAATTACAGTTATTCTGACCTGAATAATTGTAGTATATCCTTTGATCAGACTCTTCTAGGGGGTCTGTCTTAACTCAGTGTTTTGTCCTCTCATGTTCTGTAGTAAGAAATAAATGACCTCCTTCAACACACATTTTCACGTTTCCATGTTGAATTTATTTTCCGTTCTTTCTGTGATTCCAGGCTGTTACAATCAACACCCCATGGTTCCCCAGCAGCAGCAGTAATACTGATAAAGTATTTGTAGTTTATGTGATATTATCATGTATTTAGGTAAGCAGAAGGAAACGTTACCTAAAGGTAACCTAGAGGCGAGGGTCAATTTCAGATAGAGGGGCATGTTGGCACAGGAACCAAGGGAATAATCCAGTTGAGTAATTGAGATACCCCTCAGTGTAATTAAGGTTTAAGTCATCCTTTCAATCAGATTAGTGGGGCAAACAGTGAATTAGTTCTAGGTTGGAGTTTGATGAGCATCATAGACAATTAAAACAGTGTTGTCCACAGCATCTGCTTGACCTGCTTGGCTCATTCTGACCTTGGTGCTTAGGCATTGTCATCACAGAGAGAGTTGTTAAATTTATAGCTGCAAATGAGATTAGCTGGTTATCAGGTTTTACAGGGAGAAAAAACCAACCCTAGAAACTAGTTAGGTTTTTTGGTCACAGAAACTGTTCAGATTGTAGAACATCTTATGAGCAGTCTGTAGAGGGTAAGGGAGAGCAAGCAAATCCCTAAGTCTTCAAAGGGTACTGACTGTACCCCAGCTAGTTCCATTGTAGGACATCTCTCAGTGCCTTCAAACACTCGGAGCTGTTTTCCATAGGAATCCTGTATTTGCATCCCGATAATGTAGAGGATGACTCCGGAAGCTATAGTCCTTTTCTCCAGTCATCTTGCCCTGTTCCTGCACCTTGCATCTTGTCTTACTCCTCCTTGAACAGTGACACTGAGATAATGAATTTCTCCAGCTGTTGGATCTTCCTTTCTCTTACGATTTTGGGGGGGTGTTTTGGAAAGCAGGGGAGCCAAACAAGGAAGCAGCTCATGTTTTCAAGCCTGGCTTCATCTCCCTTTTCTAGCTAATTTGTAATCTTGCAAGGGTGTCTTTCTCCCATGTAAAGAAAACGTATCCGTCAGTGTTTGGTTTGGTTTGTCTGTCTTTACAGATATTTATCGTGTGTGGGAATGTCAGATGCCTGTATTATATCTGGGTTTTCTGCTGGCAGTGCTGCTCGAATTTTTGTATGCTTCCTGCTGGACGTAGTTGTTGCATGACCATGAAATTGTGCTGTGATTAACTTGTGTTTTGGTGTGGAGAGCAGAGGGAGCAATCAAACAGTGAAGGAAATGAGGTTTTCTGTGTTCTCAGGGGTAGAAGTGATGTTCGTGTCTATCCTCTGCCTCGTGCAGAGGAATGGCACCGTGTCATGTGCTTGTCTGCCATTTAAATTGCTTTGGTCCCCTAAAATAACTTGTTGGCCACTGATTTAACAAAGGTTATAAAACCTGCCCTTTCACATTAGTAGAGTGATGCAGTGCTGCTCGAAATGGTAGTAGCATTGAATTAGATTGACACGTGCATGAGCTCTTTCCTTGTAATTGTGGTGTACTTTCCTCAGTGACAGGAGTTCCTTTCTGTGATGAGAATTGTGACCTATTCTGAACACAACCTCTTGTATTAGATAAAATAACAGCAGAGTAACGAGGGCTCTAAGTAGCTCTGATGGGATGGGGATTTTTAATTCTTTGTTGTTATTTTGGTAATCTTTGCAAGGACTGCCATAGTGTACAAAGCAGAGGATAAAGTCAGAGCTAATCTGACGTAGCAGCAAGGTGACAGGTAGCTGGGTTTGATACGTTTGTTTAGTTCAGGGATGCAGCTGCTTATAAACAAGTATTTTCTATTTCAAACTAAGGCTGCTTTGCTGAAATAGTTTTGCTTTCCAATCATTTTCAGTTATTTAATTTTCTGTTTGTGGTTATGGTGCTGTTTCCTTAACTCTGCCTTTGTTTTCTTTTACAGAGGAAATAAAGACTGAAACCGAGAAGCAAAGGTATGTGACATTGTAGTGAGTGAGAGTGCTTTTAACCTCTCTAAATGTGTGCCATGCTTACCCTGCACTGGGAGCACGGGCTGGGCTCTCTCTGCAAAGCATTTTCAATCTATTGTGTGAAGTTGGTGGTACCTGGAAATGTGCTGAAAGCGTTGCTTCTGGATCTGAGTGTTCGGGTCAGAGCGAGCAGCCTGGTGCTGCCTGGCCAGGGAGAGCAGGAATGGGGATCGAGGACAGGAAAGGTCATTGTGGGAAAGAAGGTATTGGTGGAAAGGCCTGAGCTCCTGAAGAGGGTTCAGAGGAGGGGGAAGAGCCAGGAAGGCAAATACAGGACTTGAGCTGCAGTGAGCAAGGGGAGGAGACAAATGAAACATCATCTTCCATAGTTATTGTTTTGGGCATTTTTTAATAGCTTTCAAATAAAGGAGGCTTCAGGCTTCTGCAGTACCTGGCTGTGGCATGAGTTCTGAATTTTCAGAATCAAATCATGGTGTCATCTGAAGCACAGGTAGAGCAAAGTTTATTTGTTGTTGTTTTGCCTGGTGGTTTGTTTGTTTGTTCCTTCCTCCCGAGTATGTCCAGGATTGAAGTTCAGATATGATTTTATCTCCAAAGCAGATGTACTTTCTCTGAAGTACTGAACCAAACTCGTATCAGAATACAGGAGTTGAGTAGTTCTTGACTTTCTGGGTTATTAAAGTTTCCAGCAAGTTGTGTTTTTATCTGTACTAGACTTCCCTGAGGTATCAGTTACTGTGGAAATGATACAGAATACATCTATTTGAGTAGATTTCCCTTCTAGTGGGTGTGCTGACTGAGAGTACTGTTGTTCTGCCTAGCCCCCCTCATGGAGAAGCAAAGCCTGGTTCAAGCACCCTGCCCCCTGTGAAATCCAAGACGAGCTTCATTGAAGCCGACAGATACTTCCTGCCGTTCGAGCTGGCCTGCCAGTCCAAGTGCCCCCGCATCGTCAGCACCTCTCTGGACTGCTTGCAGGTCTGTATGAAGATGTGTGTGTCCCTGTGTTGAGTTAGACAGCAGGTGGAGCATTATTAAATTCATTTTATGCTGTTTATAATTGCAGTTAAGTGTTTTCAGTTTGCAATGTCTCGTCTCTCGAAACTCAAAAGTTCCTGTAATGTTTTCAAAACAAATTCTACAGCATGGAACTGAGCCATTCCCATCTCCTGTGTAGCCCCACAGTGAATGAACTCAGTCAATACCTTTACATCCACAAGCACGTGCATGCCTAGTGCTGTCACACGAGGAAGCCTTGTGTGTATTAACTGGGTGAGCTGTGGAGATTGACAAATATTCTCATGCCTGAAGCGTTTGGGAGAGGATTTTATAACTTTGTAATAAATGCCATTTCATTGAAAACCTCGAGAGAGGAAGGGCTAAGGGAACACTTAAAAGCAGAAGACTAGTTAGTAGCTGAAATAGAAAGCATTTGCAGCTGGTTTGTCTGGTATAAAAGATGTTTGTTTGCTGACCATATATGAAGACACGTGTGATGCGAGCTACTTCTTAGAATCCTGTTTGGTTTAAAACATTAATAAATGATGAACAAAAACTTTAGTGCTAAGCTTGCTGATGAACTGTATTGCAGTTGCTGAGTGAAAATGGAATAAATCTGGAGGACATTAAAAAAAAAAAATCCTTGATGTTTTATGAGACTTGGGGGAAAATGTACTGGGTTAATTATTCTGTGCAAGTTAGAGCTATCAAGTGAATTTATTTATTATAATGAGAAGCTGAAGTTATTTTTTTAAAGCTTTTATTTATGTAGATTTTTTTCTTCTCTACAGAAACTTATAGCATATGGGCACTTGACAGGGAATGCTCCAGACAGTACAGCTCCAGGCAAAAAATTAATTGATAGGATTATTGAGACAATATGTGGCTGTTTCCAAGGACCTCAAACAGACGAAGGGGTTCAGCTACAAATAATAAAGGTAATATGATTAATACTTCCCAGTATTTATCGTGGCGACAGCAGGAGGACAGAGCTCAAAAGCAGAAGTGTTTAATTTGTAAATATAATGGTAATTTTAAAATATTTTCTTGACCCTGTTTGAGATGGAAACTCCCCATCTCGTGCTCCTTTCCCTACTCTCTCCCACTGCATTTGGGGTGAACTCATGGTTGTGACCTAAGCCTTGCACACAGACCGCTGGGTGCAGTTTCATTCGCAGCAGATCAGTGGAGCTTTCTAATTGTGAGGAATTACTGTCAAATAATCCTGCACTCCCACTGGGGAAGATGGTAATTAAGCGGCAGATTTTAAAATCCATTTTGGAATTATTCTGTGAAATGCAATTAGACCTGGCAGTCAGTCGTTACCATGGCAGCTTGTGCTGTTGTGTCGTAGACTTCTGCTTCAAGGAGGTCTAGGGTTTCTTTCCATGGCTTAGAGAAACATTGCATGTGGAGTTTGTACAAATAGGTGTTTCTGGGGAACCCGAGCAGCTTTCTGATTTTACCCATTAATTATGGGGGTTTATTACAGGAAATTATTATGCCAACTAAGAAAAATTAAGCACCTAGTGGGAATACCACACCCTGCTGCTAGAACAGTCGTCTTTGAGTGGTTGAGATGATAAGCAGTGGCGAAGAATACAATTAGTTATGAGGAAAGAAGTGTTTGTTACCTCCCATTCTTGTGTCTGTGTAGTATCCTGAGGTGTTGACGTTTCCTGGAGATCATATTTCCTTGCTGTCCCGCAAAGAGGGCGGTTTGTTCTCCTACTCCTTCTCACAGCTCACATCTTCCTCTTTCTTGACACACTGCTCCTCCAGCAGACGGTTACAAATGTTGGTTTATGCTGCTGGTGTCTGGATTTGTTGTGGTGTTTTGCTCAAGCATCAAAGACATTTTTCACATTGGAAAGGGAAATTTTTGTTGATTTAAACTTGCAATGCCTGAAACCATTGTATCCCCCTCTCACTCTAATACCTTCTCTCCAAAGGCTTTGTGACAGAGAAGGCTCTTGTGGAAGGACTCGAAGTAAAACAAGGTGGTGCCAACAACGCTTTTTTCAAAGGTTTCCTTCTGTGCCTAAAGAACAGCAATGGGGAGCAGTACAGTAAAGCAGGCTTTTTCTTTTTTTTATTCATCTCTCCTTAGCTCACACTGAAGATAGTGGATGAAAACAGATGAGCTAAGTGTGACAGGAGGAGTGGGAACTCAGCTGCGAACAGCCTTGAGCAGCAAATCTTAACCATGCTCGAAAAGAGCAACCTGCTGCTGAGACTCCATAGTCAGTAGAGCTGCTGCAGTCTCTTGCTGTTCTGACCTCTGCAGAGAGGCGTTTTGCTGTCCAGTCTTTGCTCCCAGGCATTGTCCTCCCCATCCCTTCTTCGGGCATAACTTTGATACACCAAATTGACTAAAATCACTTTTAAAGCAAACAAACAAACAAAAACCCAACCCAAACACCGGAAGAGCACCTGCGGATTATTTTGTGTTTTGTTTGTACTGATATTAATGTGCTGCCATTAAAACAGCACAGGTGGCTTCCCAGCCTGGCTCCATTGCAAAGCAAGCAGTCAAGAGTGGCTGGCTGGGAGCAGGGCAGGGCTGTTGCTGTTCCACCTCCCAAGGACACGCGTTGCCGTGCAGCAGATTTGGTGTAATCCTGTTTAACTGTTCCTTCTCCTGTCCCTGCTAGATTGTGATGGTGGAGGCAGGAGATGGCACTGAGATGTGACATAAGCATGACTGGTAGCCTGAGCTGGCTCTATGTTGGAATAAACAGGGAAGATATTAGCAAAAGATGAAAGTTAAAAATGCTTATCAGTTCTCCGACGTGTATAGCAGCCACTGGGGGTTGTTGTCTCTAGTGCCCAGGGAGGAAAGACACAGGGGGAAGTGGCTGTCAGGACCTCTGTAGCCAAGTGGAACTTTTTCAGTTACCTCTCTGCAGGGAGATGCCTTGCTGCAAAGACTCATTTCCCAGTCTCCACAGAAGATGCCTGTATTCAGTGAATTTGGATTAATATGTTAAGGAGATCTGTCTGTGCAAGTGTAAACATTTCTGCCCCTCCACACCCCCTATCAAGCTTGGTTCTTTCCACACCACCTTAGTAGTCATAATGAGTGTAGTGAAGCAACTTGGGAAAGTCAGGCTGTTAAGCCAGTTAGCACAAGAGAACACACCACCCATCTGTAGCCTTGTCACCTCTTTCTGCTAGCAAGCATTGTCTCCTAATATTGAAACTTGGAGGGGAAAAAAAAATCAAGTGGCAAGACTTCACTGAACTGGGATGGCAGTTCGAACTGGACTTTCAAATACCAGATTCTTAGTCACATGAATTTACCAAGGGGATGGGATGTGACACAAAGGAGTAACTTTATGAATGACGTAGCTTGACCAAAGAGATGGAGATTTGACCCCCCTGCCCCTTTTCAGTAGTGTCCTAAATGCTCAGCGAGGTGGGTCTTTGATTCTCTTTTCCCTGTTGATCTGTACAGTGATTTTTGAAGGGTTAGAGTGAGCAGTGGATACTCTTTGTCTGCTCTTTGGTGCCGTGTGTGGACAGAGGTGCTGACAAAGTCAGTAGGAGAAATGAGATATGGTTTGATAAGTAAATGGCACAACACTTTTGGTTTCAACTGTGATAAGCTTAGGAAGGTATGAGTTTGCCAGTGCTTCCAGTTCTTTCTTACCCTAAACATCCCCTTACATCATTAACTCTGTCAGAGTCTTCAGTGCATAAAATTCCCTGATTTCAGTATAAACAAGCCCTGTTGAGTATAAACATGGGTGTTCTGTCCTGGACCAAGCCCTTCCCCTTTCATTACACACCCCTCTGAGAATGACTGCACACTGTGCCCTCAGCTTTCATCCACTTCTGCTTCTGCTCTTTCATCCAGATGCCTCCCATAAAGATAATGCCTTCCTTATTTCTGTTACCTGATCTTTAAAAAAGAATAACACAGAGAAGCAGATACCATCTCCCATGGAAAGAAAGCAGTGACTTTCTACAGAGAGGGCAGCACACTATTCTGACATCTACCCAAAGAGAGTGTTCTGAAGGGGCAGTTGTCCCACTTAGAGCTGCCTGATCTCATACTCGATCTTTGCTCTTCACGTTTCCTTTTATTTGTAAAACAGCTTCCAGACCCTTTGGATTGCTTTCCAGATTTTAACAGGTAGTCTGTTCGTGTTTTGTGCCCAGGAAATTCTAGGATGACTTTTACTACCTACCTGTCTGATAACTCTATGGGTTATTTCTTGCTGTTCTACACTATGAAACATGTATTTCCCAAACACATTAATTAAAAATGTTCTAAACTTAATCTGGTATGTACAGTGTTCTGGTATGGCTACAACAGTACATGGGAAAACTTAACTGCAGCTCAAGGTACTTGTACTTTAAAAGTAAGCCAGTTTTGTTACTTATTCATTTGCAAGCTATTTGTTTGACAAGAAAAGTTTTGAGTGTAATAGATATCTATGTGTGTGTGTGTTTGCTTATTTAGGCTTTGCTCACCGCAGTAACATCTCAACACATAGAAATCCACGAAGGAACAGTGCTACAGGCTGTAAGAACATGTTACAATATCTACCTAGCAAGCAAAAATCTCATCAATCAAACCACAGCCAAGGCCACTCTCACACAAATGCTGAATGTCATTTTTGCACGGATGGAAAATCAAGCAGTGAGTATCTCGGTAGCTTTATCTTGAAACCAGCTCTTAAAAGCAAACAGGCTTGAGAGGTTTCTTTTGGCATCATTAGTAAAGCTTTCTGACTTTCCTAACTTACATACTCGTGGAAAAAAATGGAGTCTGATGTCTGACATTGTTCTTTTTGTGCTTTGCAATCTGAAATCGGTGCGAAATGTGGTTGGTTGGTTTGGGTTTTTTTTGGGGGGGTGAAGAGGAAGGAACCACAAAACTAGAACAGCCTATATCTTACAGGTTGCTGATTTCTCTCTGAGGCTCTGTCTTCTGTAGGGTTTTGGAAGTGCTGGTCTCTTCAGTTTTAATTTCTGGTTTTGATTTTTTCCCCTGGACATTCAATCAGTTTCCTGTTATTTTAGTCTTTGCCTTAATTCCACATGCTTGTAGCAGAACAGAAGGCTCTGAAGTTCTCCAGCGTATTTCTCTTTGTAAGAGCTTTCAAAAGAGAAATAAATCTGTCTAGATGTTTCTCCATGCAGTACTTGTATATTGCCACATCTGGCTGAACTCCTTCCAGGGTGGGCAGCCAGCTCTGGGCCCTGTCCCACGCGTAGCCCAGCCATCCCTCCTCCACAGCCCCGGTGTGGCTGAACGTGCTGCACGTAGTTGGGAAGCAGCCCTCTTGCAAAGCTGTGTCCTGTGACACTGAAATGATGTAGAATAGCACTGTAATACCCAGCAATCACTTCCTTTCTTGAACTGTCCCAGCTCTCTGAAGGTGCTGTGTAAGCAGAGACGATAGAGGCTTTGCATTTATAAAATAACACATACAGTGTGTATACAGCTCGTTGTTTTGTTTAGACCCTGGAATTCTTGTGTGATTGCAATGTTTCTGTAGCTTCAGGAAGCCAAACAGATGGAAAAGGAAAGACACAGACAGCAACACAATCTACAGCAGTCTCCAGTAAGCCATCATGAGCCTGAGTCACCTCAGTTGAGACATATTCCGACCCAGGCTGATCAGCTGTCCAAAGAACAGGAGGGAGAGCTTGACCACAGCTCCAATGATGTGGACAAGAACCTTCAAGAAGATATAGAGGCAGAAAATGGATCTGATATTTCTAGTGCTGAAAATGAACAGACAGAAGCTGACCAAGCCACAGCAGCAGAAAGTAATCAGTGTATATTTCTGTTTCATGGAGGGTGGGAAAAGGTCTGTAAAAAGAAAGGCTTGAGGATTGTCCTTTTTTATCTCTCCCAAGTGTGGAGTCAGGCGTAGATTTTCAAACAGTTGATTAACACCTAATGCCTGTTGTCCCTGTTGCCACTGGTGGACTTTATCACGTGGATCATTTAGTCCTACTCTCCATTGTAGTCACTGTAGCAGAGAGTCCTCATTGCCCCTGTGTAATATTGTGAAGGTTTTTGAGAATAATATCTCAAAACCAGTAAGTTTTCAGTGTTTCATGTATGTGGAAATGTCTTTTGTTGGCATAGGGCTGTGGATGAATACCATGTAGAGGTTACATACTGGAATGCGTATGTTTTGCAAATGCTATTTTCAAAGCATTCAAACACGAGGCTTTTTTTAACAGATGCTTTCCAATTAATAGATTTGCAATGGAATTTTTACATATTAATTGCAAGTAAAATATCTCTTTCATCCCCGAGTTTTTCATTAATATTTGTTTGGGTTTGTTTTTCTTTTTAAAGGTCTTTCTAAGGCTGATGGCGGAACATATGATGGTGAAAGCAATGAGTGTGAAGAGAAGGCACAAGAAATTGTAGAAAGTATTGTGCAGGAAATGGTGAACATAGTAGTTGGAGGTATTAGATTCATGTCTGTGTAGTCAGTGGCGACTGCAGGCTGAATCTTGACACTAAGAATTTTTGTAACACTTCTGAGTATTTAACTCCAATTCTTTGAATCCCATGTCATTCTGTGAACAGCAGTTTGCCAAAGAAAAGCATTTCAGTTGTCTGACCTCAGCTGTGCATTATTTAATAGTAAAACACACAAGATTTCAGATACTAATTTACACTCTGCATTGGAGACTAATGTTCATTTTCAAATACAAGTTCTTGTTCCTTTGGGTCTCTTTCTGTTCTGTTTCCACATAAACTCTTCACAAGTGGGCCTGTCTCTGTAGTAGCAGTGTAGCACTGCAGCTTTCAGTTTGTTGGAAAGTACAGATCAAATCAGTGCCTGCCCCTGCCTTCCCCCCAGTACTTCTTGGGAAGTTGGTAGAACGGTGAACCTAAAAATGTAAACTTATAAGTAACTTTTTAATTGTAATTTTCATTAGTGGGAATGAAGAGTATGTGGTGCTTTTTTAGTAATATAATGCTGTGTAATTCTGCCTTAAACACCTCCTTGTGTTACTTTGCTTATGATTGTTTTAGTATTTACATGCTAGATTTAAAAGCTCTCTTTCATTTACATGTTGTAACATCTGTTTATACTTTTTTACATATTTCCTGTTAGATGTGGAAGGGCCTGCTGAAAGTGCAGGTGGTGATGGCACTATGGTAACATTAGAGGATGGCAGTGACAGTGAAAACATTCAGGCAAATGGAATTCCAGGGACTCCAATTTCCGTTGCTTACACACCATCGTTACCCGATGACAGATTATCTGTCTCTTCCAACGATACTCAGGTACAGGCAGATATCTCTTTGGACATCCTGAAGAAGGTAGTATGCTTTCAGTGTTGCCCAGCACTTGTGCAGAGAGCATTTAAGATCATTCCAGAAAATGAAGTTACTTAGATAATTTTTATCCTAGTATGTTTTTAGCTGGCCTATAGAGTAAAATGATCCAAGAGTGGAGAGCTCTGTTCCCTGGTTTTGGAGTGCTCCTGCAGAACAGTGTACCCACCAAAGAATATAGCCACTTGCAGATGTACTTGTATGATGGCAGTATGCTGGTTTCAAATGATTATTAAATAGGAATTTCAAGGCTGTAGCATGACCTTACTGTAGTGATTTCAGATAAGAAGTTTCATGTCTGAGAGGATCTGGTTTTCATTGACAGAAAAGATGCAATGAACCGCTCGCTCTGTTGTGTCTGATACCAGTGTGTGTCAGCTGATGGGGGAGCCACTGGCAAAGCAGAGTAATTAAGTTTGGGAATCATACATGTTAAGCTTAAAAAACTGCAGCCACATATGCCATAAAAATAAGAGATTAACATTAAACACATTGCTTGTATAAGGACCAGCAATACAGAACTACAAGAACTTACTAGGAGGGGTGATTACTGTACCATAGAAATTTTACCAGCTGTATCTTGCCACAAATATGTCACTACTTGTGCTCTCTTAACATGTCAGGTTGGGGTGTTTTAAACTAGTTACCCACTGAAAATGTCTGAAGGCAATTGACTGCAAGGTGCTTTACTCAAACTTGACCTACCTAATTTCATTGCAATCTTTACTTCTGTCTTTTTACTCAGAGGACGATTTTTATCAGTGAGTTTGTTCATTTTAACTGGACTGTCAGGGAAATTTGTTTTGGTTTAGTTTAGTCTTGAGAACATAAAGCTATAGTGACTTGGTTATATTTGTATAATATGTTAACTTCTTGTTGCTAGGAGGTGGGGAATTCCCTACACACCCTGCTAATGCAAAATGGAATACTGAACTATGTTAACTTCTTTAGGAATCTGGAAATTCTTCAGGACCTACTCCTGGTGCTAAGTTTTCCCACATTTTACAAAAGGATGCCTTCCTTGTATTCAGGTCACTGTGTAAACTCTCCATGAAGCCCCTGTCAGATGGACCACCAGATCCAAAGTAAGTGGGATCAAGAGCTCTCATAATGAATCTTTCCTACTTGCAAATTAAAATAAGTTATTAGAATATTTTTGAGCACCTTCAGTGATTGAGGAAATAATGATACGATAAAAACAACCTAGAAACTTTGAGAAAGTACTTGTACATTTTAATGTGTCTTTTGTATCTTAAATGAAAGCAACTGCTGCTACCCATCTACCTTTACAAGTTTCTTAACAGCACCTCTGCTGCCTACAAGTGCATTGGCTTCCTCGGTGCTTTTCAGAAGGCTTTGTAAAGAAGGTCTTTGGGTATTTTTGGCTAATGTTGCTTTTAATAATACCTCAGTTTGCAACCATTGCTGTTTATTCACCACAGTTTCTCACATCTCTTGCTTACTGGGAATCCAGTGCACATCCCCAACTTTACTTCATCTTCATCTAAACCCCTTGCTTTGAGCTCATAGTGGTTATGATAAATCCATGGTACAATCTTCAGTTCTTTTGCTCAGATTTTCAGGAAATGCCATGAAAACCCCGTGGTTTTAGTCAGTTCTCTGAGACTAAGACTGACCATTTATTAAAGGCTTTAATGGATTAACTCTCGCTGGAAGAGCAGCAATAGCTGTTGAGGCACTTGGAGCATCTCCTCTGAATCCACGGAGTCCTTGATGCTCATATTAGAACTGGATAAGCTCTTCATATAGAACAAATTGGAGGAAACAGCATTTAGAGCAACAGGAATTAGCTGCAAAGGCATTCAAAGATGTCCTGTGTTTGGAAAAGTGCCTGGAATTTATTGATGGTTCTAAGGCATTGATGGCTTTTTGAACTATTACAAACATGCTGTAATTGGAAGAGGAGGCGTAGGATTTCTACAGCATTGAAAAAAAAATCTTTGCTGCTTTAAAAATCATCTTTACAGTGATATTAGCTATGAAGTCTTTAATGGAAGTATTTTTAAATTTTAGGTAACTGGACACGGAGCTTTAGCTTAAAATCTCAAGGCTGGGAATTGAGATCAAGGTTATGCTTCCTGGGAACCTGCTTAATGTCTTCATCTCCTTTTTCCCTGGAATAAAATAAGATGAGGGAAAAATGTCTGGAAGGTTCACTTTTTAGTCCTTAAACTTGTTTTAAATTAAATGGGCTTTACACATCATACAGAATTGGTAAGGCCAGCAAGTTAAGACTTCAGTCATCAGCTGGCATTTGCTGGAAGTAGGCAGTATTTCCTATCTTATTTATGACTGAAATCCTCTTCATGTTCAAATTCTTACATTTCATAGCAAAGTACGGTCTGGTCATGTGCTGTCTGCACACTTGGTACAACGTAATGCAAAAATCAGGGCTCTGAAAGAGAACCTTGTGTTGGGTTTCATGCAGCTGTGTCCAGAGCCAGGCATTTTCTTGAGGAGCTTCTGCAGAGAGCTGTTCTGCCACGTTGTGTTGACTTGAAGCGCTCCTTACCGTGTCTGGGCTGGACCGGAGGAAAAACTCCTGTTGTTGTTCCCTCTGTTTCATAACTGTCACCAGTCAGTGGGTGGTTGTTCAATGAAAGATGTAGACTGTCTTGCTGGTGAAGCCATTTCTGTCTACACCTGCTCTTCAGAAGACCTGTCATCTTCTTTGAGGTGGTCAGAGGTGGGAGCCTGAGGAGGGGAAAGCTTTCACCAGAATACTATTTAAGTTGCATTGTATTTTCATAGATGTAGATTTCCTTTACCCTTTTTGACGTGTGGGGTTATTGTTTTTTGCTGTTGGTTGGTTTTTGGCTGTTTTTCTGTTTAAAGCATAAATAGTAGCACTGTTCTGACATGAATTCTAGCTTACTTCAGTCAGTAATAAGTGTGATGTTACTGTGGAGCACTTGACAACACTGCAGTTGCCTGACTTTGCTATTGCTGTGCTTAAAATAGGCATGTTACGTATCTTAGCTGCCCTGGGAGTGGGATGGGGCCAGTGACTGATAAACAGTATAAAATCCTGTGTTTGAGAAGAGAGACTTCGCTGTCGGGAGGAAGTAGGTCAGGCAGTACAGCTGGTGTCTTTATGGTCCTTCAGCTCTCTTTCCATGCTGGTGGAAGTAGAGGAGGAAGAGGAATCTTTTAGTCATCAGTGTTTTGAAATGGGATGAGTATTTTAGATGGGATCTTCCATAACTCCGTTAAAAGGAGAGGTTGCTCCCTTCCTCCTCTGGCTAAGAAGGGCAGCATCACCTACTGTTGGTGCTGTTCACAGTGCCCCAGAAGAGAGAGTGGCTTGGTAATAATGGACAGAAACAACGACTAGAAAAGCTTACTCTTGCCCACCTTGTCTGAAAGTGACCACTTCAACAGAGGAGATAACATCTTTACCAAGTCTTTCTACACCAGCCTGTGTCAAACTTGAGTTTATTTCATGGACGTTCCACGTACAGTGGCATCGTTGTGGTGTCTTTGAGAGAATGTTTGATTTGTAATGACTTGGACCTAGGTGATGCTCTGCATTGCTTTATTCCAGATCTCACGAACTGCGATCAAAGATTCTGTCCCTGCAGTTGCTCCTGTCCATTCTGCAAAATGCAGGACCTGTCTTCAGGACAAATGAGATGTTTATTAATGCTATTAAGCAGTACCTTTGTGTTGCACTGTCAAAAAATGGAGTCTCATCCGTTCCAGAAGTTTTTGAACTCTCACTTTCCATATTTCTTACCCTCCTCTCAAACTTCAAGACTCATCTAAAGATGCAGATTGAGGTACGTTGCATGACTTTCAATTCAAGGGGCAGGGAGGGTGTTAAGTGAAGGCTTCTTTATATCGTGGTCAGCTTGGTCTTGCTTAGATGAATGTCTTCTCCTTTGTGACTCTCAGCTCTCACCTAAGACGTGCAGAGAGCCCCATCCTGCCCGTACTGCGTCAGCAGGGAATTGTGTTCTGATCACTTGTCACATTATTTTGATGCCTTCTGGGGAAGGAACAATAGAATTTTCCAGTATTTCCTGAAGCATAGCTTGGATACAAGTGAGACAAACTGTGTGTGCTCAGCAAGACTGTAGCACATGTGCAGCCAGACTGGGCCGAGCTGCTCTCCTGCCACACAGCCTGCTCCCCAGAACGCGCTGGACTCACCAAGCGCTCGCAGAGCGAACGAGTCCCCGTGTAGGTGGCAAAAGCTTTGCAATCCAGCTTCCCTGACAGAAGTTTGATGAGCTTCCATCGCTGCCATCCTTTCCTCAAATTCCAGACAGAAAATTGTGACATTGCTGAGGAAAACTGGATGTAGGACTCTCTGTTGTGGCAGCTTCTAGAATATGCTGAGCTAGGACCATCACCACGTAGCAGGGCTGCATTTCCTCCTCACAAAGATGAAAGCCAAAAGCTTGATGCTGCCAGAGTATCCATCTATTACAGAGTACTGGGGACAGCAGTTTCTAGAAACCTATTCTTTCTCCTGGTTGTGAGCTAAGAATTTCTCTTCTTTCAGCTACTGCTCCTAAAGGTTATTCCGAAGATGTGGGTAGACAAGTAGATAACTTCACATTCAGTTTGTGTCTTGGAGCTGTAAGAAGAGCCATATGCTCTGATTTATAATATGCAAAATCTATATATTTTGGGATTGAGGCTGCATTCTTCATCTGTGTAAGAAATTTTGGGCATGTTTGAAAATAATAGCTTCAGATTCTGTTGAAAGTGACCCTCCTTTTGTCCTTTGACTTAAATATTCAGCTCACACTACCCTCTGACAGTTAAAATACCTCGAGTGGGACTTTAATTGCATTGTAGCTGTGTATCTAAATGGGTCAATGAATATGTTTGCAGCAAAGAGAATCCTAGGTTTTGGGGTGTCATTTAGCTGTACTTTGCATTGCTTAGCTGTGAATAAGCATCTTAAAAGCCTTATTTTTAGTTGACCAAACTAATAATTAGCTTATTTCTCTTTTCCAACGTGCTAGGAATAAAGTCTTGTCTCAGTGACATGAATTGCAGTAGGCAGCATAGTGCTAGCATTTTAAATACCTGAAATGTAAACAGTCATTTTGATTTTGAGAAGCTGTTCATTCTAAGGTATGTTTGTCCAAAGCTGACAGCAGAAGCAAGAAGTCATCTCTGTCTTGGAAGCCCACAGGTCTAAAATATCTATTAAAAAATCAGAAAACAGCAAATATGTAACTAAGGAACACTCATAGCATGACCTTTATTAAAATTTTATGTCTTCCTCTGGATTACATAAAGTTATGGCTAAATCAGCCCAGTACTCTTGAGTATATTTAAGGGCTTGAAAATGTTTAATCTGCTGTGTTGAACTTAGGTTTTGTAGGGGGCTGTTTTCCTTGTTGAGGCTAATAACTGAGATTGTACTGCGTGCCTCTCTTGCCCTGAAGAGGCCAATAAAATGGAGATATTGTGTTTTCGCTCGAGGAAACAGCTTACCATCAAAGTTGCTTAACAAGCAGTGTTGCTGGTTTTCCCCAGACGTGTGACTTGAAGCAGAATTAGCTTTATGCTTTTCTCTACCTGGCTAATAGCATAAAACTAAAAATCCCGTGATATACAGGAATATCTAATATTCAATGAAGTGCTGTTAGGTTTTCCTCCTCCAAGAATCTAATGCCACAGAGTGATTGTTTTGTGTCAGGGGAGTTCCCTTCCGATGAAGGCCCCATACTTTCAATTGGCCTAAGTGGTGCTTTGTTATGTTTGTGCCATAAAACCATCATCTCCTAGAGAAAATCTTCTGTGGTAAGGTAACACCTCCCCCTTTAGCATCCCAAATGACCTCTCAACAGCAGCTTGCACTTCTTTGTTAGGCTAAATTGTCCCTCGGGTCTTCATGTCTTCCAGTTTTGAGTGATCAGAATATAAACCAAATTTTTATCTGGACAAAGCTCCAGAACCACATCAGTAATAATTCGAATTCCTAATTGGAATGTTGTATATCCTCCTGCTTTTTTCTTCTTGGTTTTAATTATTCCTTATCTCCTGCACCTCTGAAGTGCTTCTTTCAGAATTATCTTACAATATTTGCCATCAGAGTTAGTGACTGTCTTTGTAATAGATTTTATTTTGTTGTTAGGTTTTCTTCAAAGAAATTTTCCTGTATATCTTGGAAACTTCGACTAGCTCATTTGATCATAAATGGATGGTTATACAAACGCTGACAAGGATATGTGCAGGTACCAAGGACCATTTGGTTCTAGTTTTTACATTTTTACGCTAAATAACAAAACTGTACTTGCCTTTCACTAAATGATGATTTCATTGTGGAGTCTCCTTCTCTGGAGAGATTCCAAACCTGGCTGGACATGATCCTGAGCCCCCTGCTCTGGATGTCCCTGCTCCAGCAGGGGAATTGGACCAGATGATCTCTAGAGGTCCCTTCCAACCCCCACCACACAGGGTTTCCGGGATACAGGTTTTGTTCCAAGTTTAACAATGTCCCTTTGTTCGTAGATGCCCAGAGTGTGGTGGACATCTACGTGAACTACGATTGTGATTTAAACGCAGCCAATATATTTGAAAGGCTGGTTAATGACCTCTCAAAGATTGCTCAAGGAAGGGGTAGCCAAGAACTTGGCATGTCCAACGTTCAGGTAAAAATTCCACCAAACTTTATGAAGCTTCATGTTTCTTGGCATGATAGATTTGGACTAAACCCTTCATTCCACTAATGTATTGCTTTTGAAATCCTTTCTAGGAATTAAGTTTGAGAAAAAAAGGATTAGAATGCTTAGTATCGATCCTGAAGTGCATGGTGGAGTGGAGTAAGGATCAATATGTAAATCCCAATTCTCAGACAACACTTGGTAAGACAACTTGTGTTTCTTTTGGCTTTAGTAGAGAGGTGCTGCAGGAGTTTAGTGCATTTTCCCAGTACAGTGATGCTACGGGTGACCAGACTGGTAAAAACCAGACTTGCATTAAAAAAAGAGAGAGGATAAACTGTTTTTTCTTTTCCCTTGGTAGCAGTCTTGGTCAGTTTGGATTGGTGTCGTTTGAATAACTTTTCTTAAATGCATGGATTCCTAGGAAGCTACTACCCTGAAAAAGACTAAATCCTGTTAGTTTCTGTATTTCTAATTTTAAAAGGATCCCAGAACTTACTTTGAAGCTCTCCTAATTTCATCCAACTTCATATTGATCAAATTAATACTGAAGAAACCTGAACGAGAGCATTTTTATAATTGATTAGTATATAGCTAAAGAGCTTCCAGTGCTGTAGGCAGTGAAGTAACTAAATAATTACTTGTTTTAATCTTGTTTCCATCTGACCTGAGATGAAAAGTACTAAAGCTATGCTGGAATTTTCATATTAAGTGCTTAAAGTTGGTAGGTGAAGTAAGAACTTTGGAGGTGGTTGTCATGGCTGTGTGGGTGAACTGAGAGCACCAGCTCCTTGGCACATCTCATCATAAACACTCTTAGACACTGTGGTTCAAGACCTTAGCAAAGTGTGGCTCACTTGAGGTTAAATGTAACCTTGGACTTGAAAGTAAAAGATCTATAATTGGATTTCTAAGGTGTGTGGTTTTTAACAAGTACCTACAAACTATAGTTGTAATCTAAGGCTTCAATTTCAGGGTGGACTGAAAGGATCCTCGTTGATGTGTTGTAGTGATTTTTTTTTTTTAGTTTTGTTTTGTTATTTTCCTAACCAAAACACAAGCAGAATATTTATCTAAAAATAAATAAGATTCTTGAAGATAACCCTGGTAAGTTTTAGAAGCCCTCAGAGAGGATTTGAAGATAACCTGTGAGTTCTGTTTCTTTCTGCTGTCTATATTTTGTGTGTAACCCTTTCCAATTTATAGGCCAAGAAAAGCCTGCAGAACAGGACAGCAATGAAACCAAACACCCTGAGACAATTAACAGATATGGAAGCTTAAATTCCTTGGATTCTACTGCTTCATCAGGAATTGGCAGCTACAGCACACAGATGTCTGGCACTGACAACCCAGAGCAGTTTGAGGTCCTAAAGCAACAAAAGGAAATAATAGAACAAGGAATTGACTTGTGAGTGCCCTTTTATCACCCATGGGAGGGTGGATTCTTTTGGAGCTATGAAGGTTCCTGGGTTTTTCTTCCTTCTCCTCGTAGATACTCATCTTCTGTTAGGAAAAAAAACTCTGGATGTAACAGCACTTACTCTGGTGAATGGTGCTGAATGGTGTCCCCTTTGGAACCTGTCAACAGTGTTTTGTGTTAACCTAATTCCTCACAGCTAGAAGATGAGTACTCTGAACGTTTGTTCTTTTTTCTCCAGGCCTGCTTGTCTAAAAATAAGATTTTTGTATTTGGATTAAAAGAACATTGAACTCACGATAGGCTAGGTATGATCTGGTTTAGCATACACATCACTGATGAAAGCACCTTTATGCTTAAGCTGATAATCCTTTGATTAACTTGTCATCATTAGAACCAACAGATAGCATCATTTCTGGTGCAGTCTGATGTGAGCTTTCTGTGTGATTTCAGCCTTGTCACCTCAGTGAGGTCGCTTTATGCAAAAAGAAAACTCTTCCCTCGTGCAGTTCTCAGTCCCTCAACAAACATGCCTTAGTCTTTTAAGGTTTCAGATTTCTTTTAGCTACCTGGCTCTTTTCTTTGTGCATTTCCATTCTAACACACAACTCATCCAGATTAAAACAGAGAGCAGCAGAGTGTAATTGTTTCTTTCCAAGCCAAGACTTTACTGTTTCTGTGGAATATTTTTTCTTCATAAGTGCCAGAGTAAATGGCAGTGTTTAGCTCTCCTTCCTGGGCACCAATCGGCAGCCACACTGGCAGTCACATAGCAAAGAGGAACAGGAGGCTGTTTCCAGTGAAAAAAAAAACAACAAAATCATCCAGAGATGAAGGGAGTAATCACAGAAGGGAATAGCTTGTTCCTATCCAATGCACAGTTTGATAAAGGAAAAAAATATTTTATACATGGATTTTCATCCACAATTACTGAATCTTTTTACTTAAGCTGCTGAGGTTTTGTGCAGGGGCAAAAGGGTTAACTCTCATTCCATTCTGATCTTGATTATACAGATTCAATAAGAAACCAAAGAGGGGGATTCAGTACCTGCAAGAACAAGGAATGCTTGGCACTACCCCTGAAGATATTGCTCAGTTCTTGCATCAAGAGGAAAGATTAGATTCAGTAAGAACACTGTTTTCCTGATGGTTGTTTTCACTCGTGCTGATGTTGTTACACTAACTGCAGATCACGTGATGGTGTTTTGAAGTGTGTAACATTATTGTACAGCAAAGAAAAGGAAGCTTCTTTCTCTTCTAAAATTTGTAAGCTCGAGGAACTTGGAGTATGCGTTCGAGCTGCACCCTGTATAGTCTCTGCATCCTGCAGTTCAGCAAGGCTAAAGGCAAGGATGGACCTCCTTGAGCTGACTCAAAGCTTGTCCACAGTTGCTAGTGTAGCTAGCAACTTCTTAAACTGTATGTACTTCATGCCAGTAAGGGGCTGCCAGAAGTCACTGTCCTTCAGAGACAGCTAAAAAATAGCATGCTACAACAGCATGAAGAGCATTTTTTGCTGCCTCCCCATGGAAAGTTATTTAGTCTAGATTAGTTCTTTGAGTTTATTTACAGCTAGCAGCTGTTGCTGGGCTTGGAAGGGTCCTGCACTGTATGTCTGAGGAGACTGGGGATATTTCATGTTGGTACTGTGAAAACTCAGCTTTCTGCAGTGGCAATCTGCGCCACTGGCTTTGGAGCCATCCTTCTGAGGAAGGGCTTCCAGGAGGCCATGCTTCCAGCTGTGGCTGAAGTCCCAGATTGCACTATTAGAATTTAGGAACAAATACCTCACCTCAGCTTACAGACGCCAGCAGCTTTATCTGAACACACAGTGGTTTTCACTGTACTGTGCTGGCACTGACAGCGATCAGCTGGGGTCTGTTTGAGTACCAGCTCTTTATACTGCAGCACCACTTGCATGTTTGAGATCTGTACTCTACTGTGTGGAGTTTAGTGAGCATTTCACTCCTGTGGTAAGTTTCCTGACTACAAAAATCATTACAACAGAGAGCAAACAATCATTGGTAATACTCACCACGGGAAAGTAGGCAGATGCAAGCTTGTGATGGAATATATGATGGAATAGATGGCCAAAATACTTGAGAGCAAGGAGGAGAAGTGGGAGTACGTCTTAGTTACCTGCATACAGGCTTCTCTTCTTGTGAGACGTATGGGCAGTATGACTCTGTTGTGCTTATTTGCTGCTTTCCAGTGTAAATGCACTAGTTTGTCTTTTCTGTTCTTATTTTAGACTCAGGTTGGGGAGTTCCTGGGAGACAATGATAAATTTAACAAAGAAGTCATGTATGCATATGTAGACCAACATGACTTTTCAGGAAAGGATTTTGTTTCAGCTCTGCGCTTGTTTCTAGAGGGATTTCGTCTTCCAGGAGAGGCTCAAAAAATTGATCGCTTAATGGAGAAATTTGCTGCTAGATATTTAGAATGTAACCAAGGGTAAGCCATACATTGCCTTCAGAACTTTGGAAAGCTGAATAATAAGTAAAAAAAACCCTAATGTGTCAAATCTGCTGTTTTTCTTCTTTTCTCCCTTCAGGCAAACTCTTTTTGCTAGCGCAGATACTGCATACGTTTTAGCTTACTCAATTATCATGTTGACAACAGATCTTCACAGCCCACAGGTACGTTGCTACAAAAATGTTTGTGTAATCTGTAAAAGCATCTCACTTTCAGGCTTTGTGACAGTGCAGTTGTGAAATCGTGATGTTCAGTTTAACACCAGGATGTGTGCAAGAAGCAGGGTGGCTTAAGATTGTGTGTCTTTTAGCTAAGAGTTTCATAAGTGTTGAGATTTTGAAGTTGCTTTGGTCGGACCTTGTAAGGTATTTCCCTACTCTATGTTGAAGAGGAATTGTGTGGATTTGTGTTCATGTTGCAGCTCCTGATTTCAGTCTGCTTGAAAGAATAACACAGCCTTATTTTGATAAATAGAGCTCGCTTCCGCAGTGCCTGGTACTCCACGCTGTGGTGATCAGCCATCACCATTCACTTAAGAGCACTGAACAATCAGGAGGTTAGGGGATAATGTTGAAAGTGGATGGCTTGGCCTGTGTGACGAGTTAAAACACAATCTTTTGGTCACCTGTCTGATTGATCTGTGGCTCCTACTGAATGTTTATGAGTGTTGTAGTGTCCACGTGGTCTTGTGTTGCTTTGTATGTTTGACAGTGTAGTCTTGGATACGTTGGATACTGGTGTCTCCCAGGTCAACAGGTCTTTGTCCTTAATGGGGACTTTTTGCCCGTTTTCATCTGTTAGGCAGCGTTGTAACTGCTCTGAACTCGCCTCCTGTTAACAGCTGCTCTCTGGGTTTCAGGTTAAGAATAAAATGACAAAAGAACAGTATATCAAAATGAATAGAGGCATCAACGACAGCAAAGATCTCCCTGAAGAATATTTGTCTGCTATCTATAATGAAATAGCAGGAAAGAAGATTTCAATGAAAGAAACAAAAGAATTAACAATACCCACAAAATCCAGTAAACAAAGTAAGTAGTTGCAGTGTTAGCTTTCTTCCAAGTGTGGTTTGAGCAGCCCCACGGGGAAAGGCCTGCCCAAGTGACAGTGCTGCTGTCAGGCTCAGTGCAGGACACACACAGTAGCTTCTGCCCTCTCTTTGTGAGACACGTTGTGTTTCCCTGCAGGAACCAATCTCACCCTCAAAAATTTTGCATTACTTGGCTTGTGTGGCCCTAATGCACTTTTAAAATCATTTCTTTTCCTTTCTGAAATACCAGAAAACCTGTCTTGTGTTTTGCACAATATGAAGATTCAGATTCTAGCTTTTCTACAGAGAACAATAAGAGGCTTGACTCTACCCAACATAGGCACATTTGTGTACTTGTAAGTCCTAGTTTAGCCTTCTGAACAAATTGCTTGCAGGAAATTTGCATCTGGAGAAAAGAATCCCTCTTATTTTCAGTATTCCTTCAGTTAGCATAATGGGTTTATTGTCATTTTAAAGAAGGTGATTATTACTTTCTGCTTGAGTTTCACTTTCTTGATGAGGTTCCATTACTGAAATGAAGAGGTGATTAAGGTGGTTCTCCCTCAGAAAAAGGATATCCACTTATTTTTGTTACTATTTTCTGTGCTGATAGATTACTATGAAACTTCTGCTCACTTTGAGTTTAGCTTAATGAATGTGATATTTATGTGGTCAGTTGAGGTGACGGAGAAGAAATGTTTGTTGTACAAATCTTAAAACTCTGTAAAGATTTAAAATTAGATTGTATTTCATACACGAGTTTTCCTTAAGTGAAAATGTATTTAATTTGTAAAAGAACTATCTTGCTTGCGTGATGATTTCAGAATGTAAAGAGAATGAACAAATGCATCTGAGTACAGCACTTAATGAGAAAATTATTCCATTGCTGAGGACACCGCTGTTACAGATGCACAAATGAGAGGGAAAAACCTTGTGTTCACAGGTGTTGCCAGTGAGAAACAGAGAAGACTCCTGTATAATTTGGAAATGGAACAAATGGCTAAAACTGCAAAAGCTCTGATGGAGGCAGTGAGCCATGTTCAGGCTCCTTTCACTAGTGCAACGCACCTGGAGCACGTGAGGCCCATGTTTAAGGTGAGAGGCACATTTAGACACTGACCTAGAACATCACACAGCTTCTTGATAAGGAATCTAGTGACTGGCAGGATTTGTGGAAAATACTGAAGATTTGTGCCTGCTCTCTTTTGAACATTTTGTAAGTTACTTAGCTTGCTCCAGAAAGAGTCTTTGAGCCTTCTAGTCCAGTTTCATTTACTCCCTGCGGATAGGAGCAGCCTCTTGATAGAATGGAGGAGTTATGAGGAGTATGTTGAGGAGATGAAAGCATAAAGACTAGTTAAAAACTTCCTGCTCTTCTGCAAGCTGTGGTCCTTGATGTGACCCCTTTGAGAGCTGCTCCAGGGAGGTGAAGTCTCAAACCCCTGTTGTTAGAATAAACAAACGGTTCCCTGGAGTGATAACGCTGTGAGGCCAGGCTGAGCTCCAAGCCCAGGCTCGTGAGTCACAGAATCATGGAATTGTGTAGGTTGGAAAAGACCCTTAAGGTCGTGGAGCCCACCTGCTCCCCCAGCACTGCCAGGGCACCAGTGACCCCTGGCCCTCAGCACCACAGCTCCACGGGGGGCTTGGAAACCCCTCCAGGGGTCACAGGGACTCCACCCCTGCTCTGGGCAGCCTGGGGCAGCCCTGGAAAACGCTTGCAGGGAAAAAATTGTTCCTCTTTGGCAAAAGGCAACCTGAAGGTTAGTGATGTAAGGGTGGAATTTACACTTTAGCAAGATGTTGAAACTATAACCTTCCCTTCAAGTACTAACAGCTGCTGACATAACTGATTCTGCATACGTTCCAGCTGGCATGGACACCTTTCCTAGCTGCCTTCAGCGTGGGTCTCCAGGACTGCGATGACACGGAGGTTGCCTCTCTTTGTTTGGAGGGTATACGATGTGCAATCAGGATTGCTTGCATCTTCAACATTCAGGTACAAAAATTAAGACTGAGACAGTACTTTGATTTATGTACTATCAAAATGTTAGTTGGGCTCTAGGAGTCCTTGTTGCTGAAGCCATGCCATGCAGCTCCTGGAGGCTGCCTGCTTCTGCAGGCACTACTTCACCTGATACTTGACTGGAAGGGTTTTAAATAAAGTGACTTCTGTTTTTCCTGGTGTTTTGTCAATAAGTGCTGCTGGGCATATATACTGATTTATTTTTTTTGCCCCACAAGTTGATTTACTTTTATGTCCAAGTGCTTTCTAGCTTTGTTGCAAGACTGTTTTGCTTTGTTGTGCCACTTCGTAAGTGTTTCTATCCTGTCTCATAAGTTAAATAATGTGTCTGCTTGAAATACTGTTCTTGACTCCAGAGAGATTATACTAGTCTGAGACTTCTATAATTGGATACCATCTTAACCACCGTGGCTCTGGAAATGTCATTCCTGATGTAATGCACGAGTGTACCGTGCATTAAGCGCAATGCCAAGAATTCCAGACTCTCTGGCTCCAGAGGGTAATTCTGATTAACTTGGGCACTTCCCCCCACCCCATTTTCATTTTCTTCTATTTTAAAAATCATCGGCAGCGAGTGCACTATTAAGTTTTTGTAGGCTACTAGTTAATGAATGGAGTACTGGTCTGCCACGAGCCCATCGTAGGGATAGCTGAAGAAAGGGGCAAGCAAAATTCCCAACAAGGATGCAAATGTTATTTCATGGGAACATTGAAAACCTTCTTAAAAAACCTCAGAACACTCAAAAAAACCCTGACAACTCAATAACACTAAGTAAAAGCCACTCATGATAGCTTTGCTCCCCTCTGCCCTTGCACATGCCTTGTAGATACACTATTTAGATTCCGTTGCCAAAAAATTCCTACAACTTGAGAGAATGTGAGTGAGGCAGCAGGTGTGCTACAAGAATATTAAAAGCATAGCTAAGGAGCCACACTTCTGAAGCAGCATCCTCTTTCCCCAAAAAGCCCAAACCCAGAAACCCATCAAGCACCTATGTCTTCTGTGCTCTCAGACTTTATATTTAATAGAGGAGCCCGATTTTATCCCCCAGCCTACTACAGAAGAACCTGAGATACTTTCACTGTGTAGAAATTCAGTTCTAGGAAGAGAAGGTAAACGTTGTCGCTGCTGAAATCACACAGGTTGTACTAAGAACAAAAAACTGAGGAAATGCTTCCAAGACAATTGTACTATTCTTTTTCTCTCGTTTGTAGCTGGAAAGAGATGCCTACGTCCAAGCGTTAGCAAGATTTACCTTACTTACAGTGAGTTCTGGTATTACTGAAATGAAGCAGAAGAATATTGACACAATTAAAACTCTCATCACGGTGGCTCATACAGATGGAAACTATTTAGGAAATTCCTGGCATGAGGTACAAGAGTCATTTGTACTTAAACCGTAAGAAAGCGCGTGTACGGGTTTTGAACACAGTAGTTTGCTTGTTTGTGCAGAAAGACAGTGGGGGTTAGATAAGTGCCAGGTATATATTTTTGTATGTAAATTATGTTGCACATTATGCAGCCAATTAAAGTAGCAAAACGCATCCAAGTGAGGAATAAAATTGAGAGACTTAATAGTATTTAAATTAATACTCATTTGAGAACAAAAATACTTGTCTGACCTTGAGTCTTAAGAATTCTTCAAAAGATCTGCCTAAAAATTTCAGTTTATTTATTTACTTGCTACTTCAAACTGCTTTTTGTTGATAAACAACTTCTTTATTCTCTGGAATAGATTCTGAAATGCATCAGTCAGCTTGAACTGGCACAGTTAATAGGAACTGGAGTCAAACCTCGCTACATCTCAGGGACAGTGCGTGGCAGGGAAGGGTCATTTACTGGAACAAAAGATCAGGCACCCGATGAGTTTGTGGGGCTGGGACTGGGTAAGTAATGCAGGTACAAAGTATTTCATTTAACGGGCGTTGTTCAGGCAGATCTTTGCGTTTGTCCTTTGGTGTCATCGTTGACTGTGAGGTTCGGAGACAAGGCTGTGAAGTGGTCCTTGCACAACAGCCTGAGGCTTTGAATGGACCTGTTCCTAGTTCTGCAATGTTGGTTTTGCTCTCTCCGGTGTTCTTGGTAGGGTGGGAGAGTGAGAAATGGAACAAAACTCCACAAAACAAAAAAAAACAAACCAGAATTCCTCCCTTCGACTGAAACAGAGCTGATGAAATAAGAGCAGATTGCTGCTGGTGAGACCAGGCTGAATAATCTTACAGCACTCACACACCAAGGGTTTTACCAAACTGGCAAGCTGGTGTGTGCAGGTTTGGCATCCTGCTAGGAAACTTTGCAGGAAATACTGCAGTATTCAACCCAAGTGGGAGATGAGTTCAGCTTAAATTCTGTTTCCTCCTCTTTTGGCTACTTTGGTACTATGTAAGTGCCTTTTTTAGGTTGGCCTGGGAGCCAAAATGTCTCCATAAATGAGATCAAATTTCTTTATTTTATGGGAACAGAGTTAAAGATCTACAGGTACAGGGTATCTGTAGGAAACTGGAAGCAACGAAGTACGTGCAACTTCATTTGACCACTAGAAAGTTTCAGTTTTAGTATGGTGCTCAGTGTCTCCTGCCTGTTGAACAACTTCATCCACAGCCTAGCAAAAGCCTTGTGTTCCCTCAATTCTCCATGTAAAGTGGTTTTGTTTGAGGAGTAATGATTATTTTACTGGTTCCCCTGCCCTTGGCCCTCAGCTGCCCTAACGTCTGACTCAGATGGTTTTTCTCACTCTGCAGTCAGCCTTTTCTTTCTGCTGTGCTCTCCCTTGGCCTGCCCCTGTGTACTCCCCTCACCTTGCCAAGAGCTGCTGAAGGGAAACCTTATGCCTGGAAATTAATGTGTCTGCCAACATCTCATAGACTGAGGTTCTTCCCTGCCCTCCTAATGCACATTCTCCAGTTTAGGGTTCCCTGGTCACCCAACCAGCTCTGCTGTTTCCAAAATAGCTGGCCCTGTGTCTGTGCTGAAGTGATGGGACTTTAAATGTTAAGTCCTAGCAGCTCAGGAATGTGAAGTGTAGTCCGGTGTCTCTAAATCAATTACTGTTCCTAGTCAGTGGGGTAGATCCAGCACATAAACATTTTTTTCCCCTCTGTCAGCTATAATTCTGAGGAAGATTGTCTGTGCCCAAATCATAAAATGCTTCTGAATTGAATTTCTGGAATGCTTGTTACAGTACACATATTAATATTATCACTGCAGTCAAAGGAATTTGGCTTCCATGCACTCAGGGGCTGTCAGAGCACAGTCATTTCCTCAACTGTTTCAGTTTTTTCACTCTTCTCCACAAAACCCGTGTTACAGCTTCTTTAATTTTCTTTCTGTGATCAACATAAAGTATCCTTTACAACTGTGGAACTGTTCCCAAGGATGCTCAACTCACACAAGGGAAATCCATAATGTACTTCTCTTTTTCTGTGAATTAAAAATTTNAGCCCTAACGTCTGACTCAGATCTATTTAATTATACTGGTAGTGGCACAGCTTCTCCTCTTCCTTGCCAGCCCTTTCTGTGTTCTCTCTTACTCGTTTTCAAATGTTGTTCTCTGCAGTTGGTGGTAACGTGGACTGGAAGCAGATAGCAAGTATCCAGGAATCCATTGGTGAAACCAGCTCCCAGAGTGTCGTTGTTGCTGTAGACAGGTATCGTATGAAATTTGCTGCTGCCACCTCAAGCTTTTAAAGCAGTACTTGAATACCCTGTGTTAATAACAGGACATTATTGGTTTACCCCTCTTTGGAAAAGAGCTACATAAATATTACCATATTAAAGTGCTTTTTGTTTTAGTGGGTTTCTTCCTTTTCTGTGGAGCAGAGGTATTTTTACAAGAAGGAACAGAACAAAGATCAGGCAAGAGGCCTTCTTACCAACAGAAATTTTTTCAGGGGGGTTGCAGAATGAAGACTGCTGTACTGCCCAGTGGGTCGTGGTTTGCTGTATCTTACCCTATACAGCAAATCTCATTCTGCCTTAGTACAGGGAGCACTACTGACAGACCCTTCTCCTCCTCAATGTAACTACTGACTCCCTGCTTTGCTGTAGGTTATGTAGATGGTGTCTGAAATTGCAGAATTATTACTCCAGTCTTCCTTCCTGCAAATCATATTCACCACAACTGGATTTCATCAGGAATAATACGTCCCATAAACTTGCCCTGCTTACATCGTAAAGTCCTGATCAGACTGGAGTGTTAATGGATGTTGCTCTCCCTGCATGTAAATCAGCAAACACCATTTTCTTAGTGGCTGTGGAAGCTGACAGAGCGGAGTCGTTCTGAGGGCTCGGAAGCCTTTTGGTGATTGAGTACAGGCAGCCAGGTCCCTGTCGGTCCAGAGAAAGTTGCCTTGCAGTAAAATCACATCAAGCAGTCTGGAGGCTTAATGTCAAACACATAATAGCTCTTTAGGTTTGCAGTATTTCTGCCCACTCCATAACGGGAAGCGTTTCACATGTCCATTTGTCACGGGAAATAGGACTTGTGTGCTCTGGACGAGTTTGACTCCTGTATTTGGAGCAGTGCTGAAGGATTTCTAAAGGACTGCCACTGTTCATGGGTCACTGTCAGTGAGCAGCTGGGGTCAGAAGCGCTGCTCACCTCCCAGTCTGCACACGTGCTTTTGGGAGCTACCTTCAAATACAAGCAATCACAAGATTTCTGATTTAATTTTCAAAGCTCAGTATTCTTCCACTATTAGTAATTGTTTTTTAATAAATACAAGTGGGTGGTGGTTGCTTTTTTTTTTTTCTTTAAATCTTGACTACATGCACTTTTAAGAAATTGTAACACTGTCTTTACCTGTACTTTATAGAATATTTACAGGATCTACAAGGTTGGATGGAAATGCTATTGGTAGGTTTTATCTTTCTGCCCCTCCCCTGTGAATGACAAAGCAGCTTTGCCTTAAACCTTGTACGAATATTGCATTGAAATCTGCGGTCCTTTCACAGTGGATTTCGTCCGCTGGCTTTGTGCGGTGTCCATGGATGAGCTGCTGTCTGCCACCCACCCACGCATGTTCAGTCTGCAGAAGATAGTCGAGATCTCTTACTACAACATGGGCCGCATAAGGCTGCAGTGGTCTCGAATCTGGGAAGTCATTGGAGATCATTTTAATAAGGTATCCCTAGTATACTGCATATCCCTTGGATTATGAATGCAAATAAATTTAATTTTTAGAGTTGTTGGAAAAGCTTGTGCTCATCTGAATTCTGCTGCTTTTTCTGTCCTTCCCTGCACGTAGCTTAGCACGCAGCAGCAACTGTACGATGGAAACGCCTGCGAGAAGGCAGAGGTAGACAGGACAATAAATGAAAAAGCAGGGCATGATGTTATTTATCGTGGCCTGGATGAGAACAGTCTGCCTTCAGTGATGCCTTCTGATTTCTAGGGGTGTTCTGTGTGGCTGGGGATTAGAGGTTGCTTTCCTTTCAAGTCTGAGTTGACCGTGTATCAGGTGACTGTTTGACATGCATTTTCAATACAGCTTCCTGAAGTCCTTCTGGACAACTTGCTTAATTTTAGAAAGTTCTAAATGCTTCAGTATAGACTGTAGAAAATAGCTGGAATTGATATGGGATTATTGATTTGCATTAGCAGTGTGGCTGGTGTTTAATTCCGTTCATTTTCCGGTGCTGCTCACTTCTCCTTTACAAAAAGTAACAGCAGCTTGGGCTGAATCCCTAAGAATTCTGCTGCAAGCTTACTGTGCATTTCTGCTCTACCTCACCAGGTTGGCTGCAATCCCAATGAAGATGTAGCTATTTTTGCAGTAGACTCCTTAAGGCAATTATCAATGAAGTTCTTAGAAAAAGGAGAACTTGCTAATTTCCGATTCCAGAAAGACTTCCTAAGACCATTCGAACATATCATGAAGAGAAACAGGTAATAACACAGGATTAACTGAATTGCATGGGATCATAACCACCAGCTTCTGCAGTTGGGGTTTCAAATTGCGTTGCAGAATCAGTTGCTGGAGAATTATGCTACTCTAATTGATCCTGTAATTTTGTTTGGGCCATTATTTTTTATTGTCTTGTCTTCAGGTCCCCTACTATTCGAGACATGGTCGTACGGTGCATTGCACAGATGGTCAATTCCCAGGCTGCCAACATTCGTTCTGGCTGGAAGAACATTTTTTCAGTCTTTCATCTGGCAGCCTCGGATCAGGATGAGAGTATCGTGGAACTCGCGTTCCAGACCACAGGACACATTGTCAGTGAGTATTGGTGCCATTCCCACACCAGGGAAGTGTACCGGGCCCCAGAGGCTGAAGCTTTGTATCTACTGTGGTGGCACTATGATATCTTTTATTGTTACTATTTTTCCCATTCTATTGTAGATCTCAGGCTTTAAGTGACTTAAGTGATCTCTTTATTCTGTCTCAAGCTCCACAAGTTCCTAAACTTTTCCAACATTGACAAAGAACGTTGAGGGTTTTTTTCCCTCAAAAGTAACTATTTAAAATGAACACAACAGAACCATATTGCCAAGGAAAGTCCTTTAGTAGCTGTAAGCCTGTGCTTTCTGTAGCCCTCTGCAGCTCCGGTCACACAGACTAGTGTTGAGCAGTAGCCTATTGCTCCGTTCTGGACTGCTAAATTCCCCCAGTTTAGACTGGATCTACTGCCTTGATCTATTTTAGACACTTGCTGTCAAGATAGAATGCCCTCTGGCTGATGGGGGTGGGGGGAGGGTTCATTTTTTAGTTTTTAGTACTACTCAGGCATTTAACAGCACCAGTCAGTAAACCAGTGTCTCATGACTGTTAAAACCAGTTCGTATTACACTTAATAGCATGACACTTGTGGTTTTTTGTTCTTTTTTTTCCCTCTTCTGTTCACACTTTTCTCCCAGCACTTGTGTTTGAAAAACACTTCCCAGCAACCATAGATTCTTTCCAGGATGCAGTGAAGTGCTTGTCTGAATTTGCCTGCAATGCAGCATTTCCCGACACCAGTATGGAAGCGATCCGCCTCATTCGCCACTGTGCAAAATACGTGTCCGACAGACCTCAGGTACAGTCGCCCCTGACTCCGGAGGAGCGCGGCCTTCGGCGGTGCCTTCGGACAGGGACCCTGCTGGCTTCCCCTCGAGGTTCAGAGAGTCATGGGAAATCTACTTTCTTCAGAAGCAACAGGACTGTGAAATGGCGCAGGCTTTGAAAGCATCAGCCATTTCTGTTTGGTTTTCCTCCTTATATTCCCCAGTTCCAGCGGTGGCTCGCTTTCCTGATTGCTCTGGGGATCAGTGTACCGTGTGAATAAGCAGAACTGCTTGATATCCTCAGAATGTTGTGGTAGATCCTCACTTTCAGTGCTGGCTTTTTATAAAGAGAACAAGTTGTTGTTCTTTATGCTCCAAATGGTGTTTTATTTGAAGACTCCACAGCTCTTATGGCTCTGTATAACCCTGTGTTTCCTTCTGAAGGCGTTCAAGGAATACACGAGTGATGACATGAATGTAGCTCCCGAAGACAGAGTGTGGGTGCGAGGATGGTTCCCAATTCTCTTTGAGTTGTCCTGTATCATCAATAGATGCAAATTAGATGTAAGAACCAGGTAACAATCAGTATTTGTAATTCACACTTTAAAAGGCTTGTTTTACACCTGTAAAATAGAAACAACTCCTTAGTAAATATGACTGTGGTGAAGTGTCATACTGGGTGTTTACATGAGGTGATACCAGTGTGGGAACGCCAGGCTTCTTAAACACACCTGTTAAACAGGTGCTGGAATGTAGAAATGGAGTCTGTGTTCATTACTTATGAAATGTTCACCTTCTGTTGTAACAAATAATGAAGTTACGTGGCTGTGATTGCATTATGCTCAACAAGTAAGTGCTGTATTTCCTCCGAGTTCAGCATTCAGGTTGTCCTGTCACCTCTTCCTTGGGGAAGAGACTGGAAACACCCTTTCCTTTATTTCTGTGCTCTGTTTTGCAGAAGTTGTTTTCCTATTTTAATTAGAAATTACCACAGTTCTCAAAAGTACATTCTGGCTGTTGCTTGTGACTTTTAAGTGCTTTTTAAACAAGCTGATTTTCTACTTAGTGTACCAGTGTGACCAGTCCACAAGTGCTAGTACGGCCTATGATGTTCTTGGCAATATTGATATTGTTGTTGCTGTCTTTGGTTTAGCGCACGTCTTTTTGTTTGGTAACTCTGAATCCATCACTTCTTCATTTCAGGGGCCTGACAGTAATGTTTGAAATAATGAAGACGTACGGCCACACGTACGAAAAACACTGGTGGCAAGACTTGTTTCGGATTGTCTTCAGGATATTTGACAACATGAAACTGCCAGAACAGCAGACTGAGGTGAAAAAAGGGGGGAGATCATTTACATGAGATCTGGAGTTACAGTAGAAAACCTGAGCAGTAAGGAATTCGAGCTCTTAGGAGGGAATGTGAGGGAAACCTCCACACTTGTGTGGTTCACCTGCACTTCCAGTAGCCTTCTTTTGGTTTCTTAGCATTCTGTCGGAGCCTTTTCTAACCCATGGGTGTAAAATGTCTAGTAGTTTACAAACCATGGAAGAACACCATAAAATGCAAAGTATGAGAGGTGTGTAAGAACTGCAGCTTTTACACGCTGTGATGGCTGGAGCTGGAGACACACATCACTTCATGGCAGCATGCTCAGGGGAACCAGGCTTCTAATCAGCAATGAATTATAAGAAATAAATTCCACTAGTTGGAAATCTTTTGAGGACTAGGGAAATAAACCCACAAAACGAAAATAGCCCAGATGATCACTGTGCTTTCACTGCAGCCATTTGACCAGCCAGACAGGTTTTGACCTGCCAAAGCAGGACCAGGGACTGTCCTGACAAGGAAGCAAAGCAGAAGCGGGCTGACTAATGCAGACTGTGTGTAAACTGCTCCTGTTAGCAGCCTGATCAACCCTGTCAGCTGGTGGAGAGGGTCTCTTGACTACTTGTACACCAACAGGTCTCACTTGCTAAATTTGTACTCCCTGACTAATTCTTAGAAGAAACCCAGAAAAGTTAGCTTGGTCTTAAAGTATTGAACTAGGGTGGAGTTAGACACCAAGTTCAGTGTCAGTCTCTGGACCTCACGATGGTAGGCACTTGGTAGTCCTGCAATCTGCTCTCCAGGGGCAGTTGTTAGTCTTTTTCTGTAGTTATTTAAGCAAAGCAGAAGTTGAGGCTCCAGATTTTGGGGGTTCTAAGGTGCAGAAAGGAATTGCATGTCACTGGAAGGCAGTCCCAAAGGAGTGAACGCAATCAAGCCCCTGCTGCAGGGGTGGACATCCTAGAACTTTCACCTTCATTAAAGCTCTAACTTCCCTGTCTCCCCCTCCTAGAAAGCCGAGTGGATGACAACTACTTGCAACCACGCACTTTATGCAATATGTGATGTGTTCACGCAGTATTTAGAAGTCCTTAGTGATGTTCTCCTGGACGATATATTTGCACAGCTGTACTGGTGTGTGCAGCAAGGTAGGACTGAACCCAACTGTGTGTAACAGCGTGTACGTTTGACTCTGTTGGGTGTGAATAAACAAACACACTGTTTGTCTTTTCCAGACAATGAACAACTGGCACGGTCTGGTACAAACTGTTTGGAGAATGTTGTCATCCTAAATGGTGAAAAGTTTACCCTAGAAATCTGGGATAAGACTTGTACTTGCATGCTGGACATTTTCAAAACTACAATCCCTCATGCGTAAGACAACTGTTCCATTTGTAAATACTGTTAATGCTGATACAGTTCTTTCAGTGGAGGGCCAGTCTTTAGGCCACTAATGGCACTAGAGCGCTGCCTCAAGCCAGATGCAGCACTGCTGACCAAGATAAATCTGCCTCCACGTAATGCAGTTGTCTGTCCAAGGCAATTGGTAGAAATGCTGAAGCTAAAAAAGCAGTTAAATTGTTCAGTATGAGTGGAAGAATAAAATGTATACGTAAAAGTGAGATTAGTTTATTAGCTTATGGAAGTATCTGCCTCTGCCTCTTTTTATGCTTAGCTTCCATTAAATTAAAACAAAAAAAAAACCCACGTGGACTTTGTAAAATATCAGCTCTGATTTGTATTTCAAACTGACTACGTTTGGTACTGTTCCTGTGTTTTCAAGGCTGCTGACGTGGCGACCGGTCGGTGGGGAGTTTGGCTCTGGGTCTCCCTCTGATGCAAAAGAAAAACTGGTAAGCTGCTGAAATAGAATGCATTTGAAAAGCTTGCGAGAGTCTGGTACAAATGTGTTGTGATGTGGAATAAAAATCTGCTTAGTTTAAACCCAGTTTGATTTACTTGAAGAAGTTTTTTCCAGATGAAGTGCTATTTATGCTTAAAAATGTCAAGGAATTAATTGAGGATGAGAAGTATGTATGTCTTTGCAGCCAGGCTGGCTCCAGAAGTTGGCTGTAGGTTATTTTCTCTGTGTTTTAGGTAACGTCCTGTGTCTGGTAGGTTCTGTCATTCTGCATTCAGGGTTTGAGTTGTTCTCTGGTTTGGGACATGTGCTTTGTTTCATTTTGCTCCCTATTCTCTCCATTATATTGGCCCGATGAGAGGGTGCAGGAGGTGGAAGGATTGCCAGTTAGATTGACGTCTTTTTCCCTCAGATTTTCTCTGGTCATCAGAAGTTAAACATCAGTGTTTAAAATAGAAAATCCTCAGAGTTCTTAGCACCAACTGAATAAAGCAATGTAAAACTTGGATTTGTTTACGAGTAGCTGCTTCGCTGCTGGTGAGAGTTAGCTCAGCGCTTGGACATGCTCCCAGGACTGCTGCATCAAGGGCTTTATACATAATGAAGCATTTGATAAAAATTGCCAACATTTCAAGTCTTTCTTAGTAGGTCATCTCTTGAGTGCACCTTTCTTGACTGCAAACGTCCAGTATGACTGAAGTGAACGGAGCAGTGCAGTGCTGGAACAGCTTGAGCTCTGAAGGGCACAGCACTGTGATGATTAGCTTGCAGAAGTTGTCTGGACGTTAATTAGGACTTTTTTTCTCCTTTCTTTCCAGGACACAATCTCTCAGAAGTCAGTAGATATTCATGATTCCATTCAGCCTCGGTCTTCAGACGGACGTCCGTATCAGCCCAGCCCAGGGGCCACAGTAGGTGAAGAGATGAGTAAAACCAGGCCAACAGCAAGTGCGTGTTCTGTCGTGATTTGGCGTTTTATATCTGTTAGGAGTAGCATGGAGCAGGTGTTTGAAATCTTTAGCTACACCCCCAGCTATAACACTAGAGACACAAGGAAAAGAAGATCACATTGGTTACATTTTTTTCTTCATGTAGTGTGACAGAATTCTGTTGGACTCGTGTGTCCACACATTTTTTTGACCTGTGCTTTAAAACTCTTGAGTTCAGAGGCTACTTTCAGGCCTTTTACTCAAAGCAAAATATCAAAATAGTTCTCTCCTTATAATACTCTGGCAGTTAGTAATTTTGTCACCTTAAGAGCAAAGTTTTTCTGTTCAGAATGCTACAGAAGCAACAGCTGGGGAAAAAACATGTATTTACAGTGATTTGAAGACAGCACATCAAGCCCTTCAGGTACTTGTGCTATTTAACATGTTGCTGCTCAAGTGCTCGTGTCTGGGGGTTTACTGCTTGCCACACGTCCAGACGAGTGTCGGTGACACCGGCGGTGTCCTGAGCCTCCTCTGCCTCCAGGCACTCTCGGCCCCTGGTTCTTGCTGTTGCACTGGTGCTAACAGCAGGGTCACTCGTGGTGGTGATTTTTAGGTAGCAGTGAATATTTCTCCAGCGTATGGCAGGTGACTTTAAAGTTAGGCAATAGCTTTTTAAAACCTGCCAGTTTTCACTGTGGTGATCAGTCCTGGTTTTAGCAGAGTCACTCCAATGCGTGGGTTCCAGGTTTGGTTTCTGATGTGTTTGAAGTTAAGCTATACTTCAGTTACCCCCCAAAAGAACAAAACCTTGCATTTCTTCAGTTAACGAGCCATTTTGGGTTTCTTTCCCATAAAGAGTTTCCAGAACAGAAGTTATTTGCTGCTCTTTTGATCAAATGCGTTGTACAACTGGAGCTTATTCAGACGATCGACAATATCGTGTTCTTCCCAGCCACGAGCAAAAAAGAGGATGCAGAGAATCTAGCAGCAGCACAAGTAAGTAGGACTGACTGGTATTGCCCATCTTAACAGCTTTTCCTCTACTGGGTAACATTTACAAGCTCCTGCAACATCTCAGTTTTGGAAGTGCTGGAGAGCTTCCAGCAGCCTGTTGAGCATTAATGGCATTTGCTGCGCCGGGGCAGCTCACGGTAGAAATTGGCAGAGGTGTTGGTCAAAGGGCTGGGTGTCACTGGGATGGGGATACAACTTCTAATACCATTTTAAGTTTATATACAAGCACAGATGAAAATAGGACAGAGCTGAGTTATCCCAGGAGCCTTCTTTTTTTATTTAACAGAGAGACGCAGTAGACTTTGATGTCCACGTGGATACACAAGACCAAGGAATGTATCGGTTTTTAACATCACAACAGCTTTTCAAGCTTCTCGACTGTCTGCTGGAATCTCACAGATTTGCTAAAGCATTTAATTCCAACAACGAACAAAGAACTGCTCTCTGGAAAGCAGGTGAGTCAGTCACCTTGGAGAAATAGTGAGACCGTGTTGCTGTGCCTCGAGCCGACCCAGAAGGAGGTCAGACTGACGCCGAGTGTAAAATTGACAATCAGGCTGAACATGCAGTGAGCTGATTTGTGTCCTGCAGAGCCCTTCAGCTGGAGGGAGGGAATGTTAGGGGCACAGGGCTGTGTGCCCACCCCAACTACGCTGTCTCTACATCGCTTGATTTTTAGCAGTGCTCCATTGCACTAAATGTTGTGAGAAATGAATTCACTAAGGTGGTTCCTCTCGCTGTCAGCGTGCAGGAGATGCTTAGGAGGAGAAGGGGGGGACTGTAAGGAAACATACCCAGTGAAATAAAAATCTGAACAGATGCTTGGAATTTCCCTAGGTTTCAAAGGCAAATCAAAGCCTAACCTTCTGAAACAGGAGACCAGCAGCCTTGCCTGCGGGCTGCGCATTCTCTTCCGTATGTACATGGACGAAAGCCGGACCAGCGCCTGGGAGGAGGTCCAGCACAGACTGCTGAAGTAAGCAGGGCAGCTGAGCCTGCGGGTGCTGCTTCGGATGTGAAGGCCCATTTGTTTTCACTGAGGACTGTGAGCCCCCTGGGTTTGCTGTAAACACCCCAGAGCTGACTCGGTCTGGTGGTGGTCGCAGCTGACAGGAGTCTGTACAGTGTGTCAAGAGCTCTGTGCCTCCAGCTGCTGATGCTGCCTCTGCTCTCGGTTCTCAGGGCCTGGTTTGCAGGAGAGAACAAAGGTTTTGTCACTTTTTTCTTTTCTAGTATGTGGGGATGTGGATTGTTACAGCTCCTGTTTAAAAAGAAAAGCAGCTCTCACCTAAACCCTGCTTCTTTCTTTCAGTAACCTCAGGTGTTTGAGGTTTGGTGCTGTTCGTTCTCATCTGCAGAAACAGGCACTGGGCTTGAGAAGTCTGTGGGCATACAGCACCTTTTGGCTTTTTGCTTGTTTATTACTGTGAACACCAAGGGTCAGCTGACTGGTTTTAGTTTAGAGAGCACTTCCAGCAAGTGCTGGCATAAAAAAGGGCTTAAAAACATGGCAGCAACACAGTGAAAGTGTTCTGAGGTTTATAGCCCAGGGACCAGAGCTGAGAACTACCTGGTTCCACCAGCATGGAATTGTTAAAAGTCTACATGTCATTTTGTCACGGGCATTTTAGTACCTCTCAGAGAGCTCTTGGTACACTCCAACTACACGTCCAGGCAGCGCCATCATGTTTTGTCGGTGAATTTAGCACCAAAGTCCTAGGACTTTGGGTTTGTGTTGGACAAAACCACTGCATTCTGATAGTGACCAGGCTAAGGGCAGCTGGCACACACCAGTGCTGCCCTCCCCCTGGGCCCTGCCCTGGGACCCTTGCAAAGCCCAAGCTCCCCCCAGCCCCACCCCAGAGCTCAAATGAAAAGGTTACTGGTTTTGGTGTCTTTTCTCTCCAGTGTCTGCAGTGAGGCGCTGAGTTATTTCCTCACGCTTACCTCGGAAAGCCATCGGGAGGCCTGGACTAACCTCCTGCTCTTATTTTTGACTAAAGTCCTGAAGATAAGTGACGAAAGGGTGAGTAGCTGCCTGCGATGGTGTTTTCAGCCGGGGTTTACTGGTAAGGAGGAGTTCCAGGCCGGTTCTGCACGCGCAGCATCCTCCTCGCCATGAAAGGCTCCCGCTGCTCCGTAGATGTGTTTGCTGAGGGAACCTGTGTGTGAGGGATACTGCCCGAGGGAGGGGGCAGTGAGGGAGGAAATTAAAATGTGTCTGAGAAAACATAAAAGATGCTAAAGCCCTTTCGAAGGGTGAGCTAAGTGGCTTTTACTACCCTTCTCCTGCTGAGGGAGAGGAGGAGTGGCTGCAATTATTCAAAGAAATAATTCCCATTTCTCCTTCCAGTAGTACACGTAGATCACCTTGACCTTCTCCAAAGCCATTCTGCAGTAGCTAAATCCATATTTAGATCTCCAACAGAAACCAGGCTGAGATAAAAAGTGAAAGTGGCCAACTACAACAAAAGAATTTAACTGATAATAGAAAAATTCTTCCTCTTGAAGAACAAACATCAGCCAGGGGCAGCGTGTAGGTAGTGAGTGCCTGTCAGAGTGCAGCACAGCCTTCCAGCCCTGCTGGCTGTGAAGAGGTTTCTGCTCCTCCCGTGGTGGGTTTCTCACCGTGCCTGGGGAGAGTATTTAATGTTCTTTGTTCTTCCTTCGCCTCACCCTTTCAGAGGTGATGTTGATGCACAGTAGAATCCTTCTCTTTGTTTTCTCCCCAGTTCAAGGCTCACGCCTCGTTCTACTACCCTCTGTTGTGTGAGATTACACAGTTTGACCTGATTCCTGAACTCCGAGCTGTTCTGCGGCGGTTCTTCCTGCGGATCGGTGTGGTTTTCCAAATATCCCAACCGGCGGAGCACGAGTCGGCAATAGGCAAGCAGTAGCAGACAGTGCCCGAGCATCGCCCCGACCAGACGCTCTGTTCCTCAGCTAACGAGCTGGCCGGGGTGGCTGAGCCATTCCTCTGGGTAGCCATAGAAATGGTTTCTGTGTGCGGCAGCGGGGCTCCCGGGGTTAACAGTACGGATGCTGACAACCGCCACACTCCAGTCCCTTCATTTCCTGATGGATTCTCCCTGCCCTGGCTCCGGCCGGGCACTGAGCCCAGTTCTAGCACAGTCAGCACAGCTGCGATCGCCTGTGCGGGCCTGGGCAGCACCAGAGACCAGCTGGCTATGGCGGGCGTGGAGTGAAAACCTACCCAAAGAACTATCTCTGAAGGTTTGAGCTTCAGCAAGAAGTACGACTCAGGAGAGCTGTGTTCTGAAGGAAAAAAAATGTTTATAGTGAAAAGAAAACGGAGCTTATTGTTCATGGTAAAAGATATTTAGCAACTAAGATTTTTGCACACTCAGGCTGTCTGAGACATCGTCGGTAATCCTCCTCCTCCTGTGAAAATGTACAGAGCTGCAGGGCTGTAAGATAGACCCTCCAACACTATACAGTTCTTCCTGATGCTTTATTCCGGACCATCAGTTGCTGAGAACCCACAACACTTGTTTACCAAATGCACTAGAAGTTTGGGGTTTTTTTTTTTTGGGTTGTGATTTTCTTTCTCCCCCTTTTTTTTCTTTCTTTTTTTCTTCTGTTGGTTTTCTTTTGGTTTTGTTTTTTATTTCGTTGTAACCCAGAAGTTCCTGTTGCTGACTTTGTGGAGAGCAGAGGTAGAACTATCACGACTGACCTAACTACCTGTAATATACTTGGTTTAGGGCTTTTAAATATAACGAGCCATTGAAACGATGATCCTTCAAGGACTGGAACTTGAATCACTGCAAACAAGTCTAGGTTGTGTCTGCTGTCAGATGTTTTTTTGTTTGATGTAGATTTCACTCTTCTGTACAGAATTTAATGTTGAATATATTCAAGTAACAAATCCGGCATGGTTTGGGGATGGTTAAATTTATTGGACATGTATTCATACTGTGAATTGTGCTCTGATGGTTAACAGGCGAGATTGTCAAGCATTCTGTATTACAATGGATGTAGAAATTTTTTCAGATGGACAAAATGTATATGGTACAGATATGTAAAGTTTTCTATGTAAAAAAAATTCTGTACAACTTTCTGTACAATATTTGGTTCTCATCTGGCATATTCTAATCAGGTTATAGGTCAATAAAGTTTTTGAACTCTTTCATCAGTGCAATCAAAACCGGTCTAACCCCCAGCGACTTGTTTTACAGTTTCCATTGCCTCCCGCCCTCTGGCTTCAAAGGACAGAGCCCCAGCCCTGCGGGGCAGGCTNAGGAGAGAAGGGTGAAGACTGAGGGAGCGAGTGAAGGAGCCTCGTCCTCCAGAGGAGTGATGCTCACTGGAGCTGTTCCCAGCAGGCTCCAGCAGAGAGGGTGAGTGGTCAGTGATTGAGCCCGGGCACGGTGTCCTGGGTGCTGTTAGCACAGGGCTGGTTAACAGCCAGGTACCCCCCTGTGACCCTCCGGGCTGCCCAGTTCCTCCGTCCATGCCCCTGGTCAAGCCGCAGCGTTGCGAGGGGTGAGTACAACAACAGGGTTTTTTTTTGCTGTGTACTCCTATTTAGTAATGGCTGGTTTTGTGCAGCATGATCTGCTCATGCCTTCTTTATTTACTGGTTCTGTGAAAGGTCCAAGAGCTGTCAGCCCTGGTTCATTGGGAACTCAACTCCAGTCACTCTTCCCTGTGCCTCTGGTTAGTTCCAGCAGTGCCAGAACGGCTGCTTCAGAGGCACCTTAGCGAGTTTGTTCACGAGTAAACGTAAGCTAAAGCAGGCAAATTATTAGAGTCATGGAATGGTTTGGGTGGGAAGGGACCTTCCAAGCTCATCCAGTCCAACCCCCTGCAGGGAGCAGGGACATCTGCAACCAGAGTAGGGTGCTCAGAGCCCCGGCCACCTCCCCTGCAATGGGGACAGGGATGGGGCAGCCACCACCTCTCTGGGCAGCCTGGGCCGG